>JZKD02S2149251.1:181478-217758 GCA_000966675.3 Picea glauca | reverse complement strand
GTGCGCCCTGCTCGGGTACTATTCCGATCAATGGGTAGACGAACCCATCCTGGGTTTTCTATCTATCTTTTCAAATGATGAACAACCCACCACTCAATTTGATTACAGCACCTTCCTGGCCCATAACATCCATGAGCAACTGGTGAACTTCCCCACCGAAGGCATGTTCAGGTACTCGTCCATCCTGGCTTACATGTTCGTCTACTTCCAAGCAGACAGATTCAACTTCTCCATGCAAAAGATGGACGTTGACGGGAGGCGAGAGCCGGTCACAACATGGACGTCTCTTCTAAAGCGCAATTCTGTCGAATACAATTTCACAACGTTCATTGATCAGTTCTACCACCCTGTGGTAGGTATGCTGAGTGGTGTGCCTGGGCCACGAGTGAATGACGAAGTCCGGAGAGTTCTACACCTCTCGAAAAACGTGAAGACAGGAGACTGGTATCTGTACCAGAATTACTCCGAGATCCGGGTCTACGGGTGCGAGTTGGCACCATACAAGCTTCCAAGATATATGCCGGTAAGAGTTTTTGCACTGGAATATATTAGAAAAATTATAAATTCTGTTGATGTGCACTTTGTCTCCCTCAAAAAGAAGCAACAACTGCGGATTAAAGGGCAGATAGGTTCATTCATCTGCAACAATAGAGGTGCGGGTGACGAAGCAGACAAACTGTTGAGGGAAATGAAATTCCCCACAAGTTTCACATGGCGTTATGATCCTTTTGGAATCATTTCTGAGATGAGAGTCAGGAATAAGAATGCCCCATATGCACATGAGCCCAGGCCCGAAATCAAAAGATATTCTAATCAAACTGAGTGGGAGCCTGATACGTTGGAGGATGTAGAACCTGTCGTCGCGATGGAAAAGCAGGTAGCCTCAACAAGCGCGCCTCCCACTGCCACACCTCAGAATCCCAAGGAAAAGAGGCCTCGGCAAGAATCATCTTCTCCGGTAACAGAGGTGTCTCCGGAGGAATTTAATTTACACGCCAAGAAGTCGAGGACTGTTCCAACGACAGGCACGACAGTGGAGCAAGAGATCACCACCACCACAGTGGTCACCACCGGGGTCAAGCCCACAAGTCTACCTTTCATCTTGAGTCAACACCAGGAGATAGCCAAAGTATTGAAAACCATGGACTCTCCATTAGATACTCCGACAAGCAAGACCGGGCCCAAATTGGGTATTTTTGACAAATATGACATGATCAAGAAGAAAAATCAGACCCTTACCAACAACGCTTATGCCCAATTTCAGAAGCAGTCAACCACAGCTCAACATAGGTTCCTTTCGGCATTCGATATAGAGAAAGGGAGGATGCATATGGCCTACCTCCATGCACAAGTGCCGGATCCCAAGACAATACCCGATTATAAAAGGGTCACTGTCGAGTTCCAGACCAAGGACGTGCACCCAACAGATCAGATGGATCTGCACAAAAAAACTGGGGAGATGGTTTTCCACACTTTGGCCCATGCTACAACTTCTTCTTCAAGGTATCAGATAGCTTTGAGCAATGCCTAGGCACAACTAAAGATGGATAAAATATCATCCTTCGTGAAGGATAACAAAATCAAAACCTTGGAGGAGCTGGTCCTCAAGATTGGTTATGACCCTGCGAATGTCAAAGCAGCTGAGGAGATGATAAAGAAGAAGAATGCCGACATTGCTTCTTTGAGGAAGCAGCTGAAGCTCCCTCCAACAAAGGACCCACAGACAAAAGAGATAGCTGAAAGGGAAGGCGAAAAGGATGAGATGCTGAGATTACTCCTAGAGCAGAATGCACAGTTAAAGGAGATGGAGGCAGAGATAGAGAGACTACTGAAGGAGAAAGAACAAGCACAGACAACGGAGGCCATCCCCTTAAGTGCTATCCCCATTGCAGGATTAAGCACAGCGACAGTGACAACAGTTCCATCCACAACAACAGTGCAGGCACCAGAAGGCACCATAGACCTGGCTAAGTCTATGGAAAGGATGAATTTGCAGGAGTCTGAAATCAGTAGACTCAAGAAAGAAATGGAAAGTCTCCAGGAATTAAAGACCTCTTTCCAGACAGGTCTAGCCAAAGAGAAGCAGGTCAATGAACAAATCAGGAAGGAGTTACAGCAGCTCCAAAAATAGACCGTGGTAGGTAAGACTCTGGCTGAGGCCAAAGAGGTGATATGAACTGATATTTCCAAGTCCATAAATGAGATATGGCCAATGTTTCAAATAATGTTTGAGCAGAATGAGTTGCTCGAAAGGAGAAAACAAGTTGTGGAGAAGATCAGAACAGAGTTGGGAGACATGCCAACTCAATCTAACGAAATCATAAGATTCCTAAATTCAAAGACGAGGGAGGAACTGGAAGAATTGAAGATCGAAGACAGGACAAAAACTATATTGGAGGTGAAAAGAGTTCTGACCAAAAGAGGCCTCATGCTCTAGCTTGAGGAGAAAATCCAAGTCATGGATCAAGGAGTGCAGAGGTTTTTCCACAAGATAGATACTCTGCAAAGAAAGGGATTGCCTAGCATGAAGGTCATCAATGATAAATTGATGACACTTCCTGATTATAAGAAGAAGTTGGTTGAAGCATCTGTTTCCAAGTTTGCAGGGGTACAAGGGAGTATCATGGGAAAAACATTCGTAGAATCCCTGCAGTTGGATATTGATATCCAACATGAAATCAAGCACATATTTGTCGTCAAGCCCACATTTTCTAAGTACACAGATATGGATGAAGTGTACAGGTGGCTTCTTAAAATCACAGTGCCAGGTCATATCAGATGGATGGAGCTGTGCGATCTGCTAGATTAGCAGATGAGCTGTCATGATCCAGTCATCAGTGCAGTTAGAAGAGGTTGCGAAGGTGCCTCGCCAATGGCCTACCCAAAAGTTCAACAAACAGTTACATCGAGTCATCAAAACAGTTTTGATTAGTTAAGTCAGTTATGCTAAAAATAGGAAAGACACGTCCTGATCAGTTATGACAGGAACGTTTGTATTTTGACTTATAAATACTTTATTTTTCAATGTATTGAGGGTTGTTGATTTGCACACCCTGTTGCTGTCAAGCTGTACCATTTTTGAAGAGACTCACCATTAATAAAGAAGAGGCATTTTACAGGATTCTTGCGTACGTTCACTGGTGATGTGATTCTTTGAGTTAATGTTTTCTTTCTCCGTATTTCATTTTGTGTTCTGATCTAATCTTTACGAATAGCGTTATGTTACAGGATTTATCTCTAATACCCTGTTTCTGATTCTAGAGATTTAAGTGTTCATCCTCTAAATATCTTCAATTAAGAGATTCTTAAGTGCTTGTTAGTTGAAGTTATTTTCCTCATCTGTTCTTCCATTCATCACCTAAAATACTAAAAGATCCAGTGAATGTATTACCTCGCCTTGTGGAAAACCTCTTTGGCGTTTCTGGTTATTTCTCAGGATTGATTAAACACTGACCCCATAGCCCAATGGATGTGTAATTTGTCTCAACCAACTTTAAAAAAACTTTTCACTACAAAATCAACGATTCCTTTAACTAGCCTAAAATCTAAAGTCAAAACAAAGTTAAATCATATAGAGAGATCCCTCTCTGAAGCTGGAAGGGCTAGATCCCAACTTTAAAAGTGGTTGGTTAAGGTTACCTTTGTAGATTTCCTCTTTTCAACCTCTAGGAAAATTATAGAGTGCTAACAGAAGAAATCAATAAGGTTTTCATAACTATGATTCGACGGATGGTAGGAATACATAAAACCAGCTAGCACACGATGTTGTTTTCGGCATTGTGGGCACATCGGACATCTGTTAAATCTGCTACGGGATTTACACCCTTTCGATTAGTTTATGGCATGGAAGCCATTCTTCCAATAGAATGTGAAATACCTTCTTTGAATCTAGTTGTAGAGATATTACCCAATACTTCTGCTGAAGAGGAACGTCTGTTGTATTTGATGCGATTAGACGAGACTCGACGTGATGCCACTTTAGCAATAGAAGCCCAAACGAAACGCGTTAAGGCACAATATGACAAGCATGTCAAGCCTCGTGTTTTCTCTGAAGGTTATCTTGTTCTTCTGTATGAACAGGATAAAGATGTCTTAGGAGCCGGGAAATTTGAACCTATGTGGCGTGGTCCCTACATTGTCAGCAAAGTTTTGGAAAAAGGAGCGTATGAGCTAGTTTATTATGATGGTGTACCTTTGAGTGAACCCAGGAATGGGTTGTACTTAAATAAGTACTATGCATAAGTTATTTGTGCATGAGTATTTGTATTTTATGTATCATACTGCGTGTGTGTGTTACTTTAGTTTTTCTTTTGACGTTATTTGGTCTCTGCTCTTATGTGACATTGTGTTTGATTGCCAGATGTCGGAGTATTCGCTACCTTATATTGGCTTCGCTGATGGAGCTAGCCGTAGTACTCAGAACCTAGCTTCTTCTGCATGGGCAATCTATGCCCCGACAAACAAACTCATATCTCTACAAGGTATATGTCTTGGCAGAGAAACTAACAACATCGCAGAGTATAGCGTCGTTGTTGAATTATTGGTTGATGCTATCTCTCTTGGAATTCGTCAGTTGGTTGTGCGACTTGACTCGCAGCTTGTAGTACTACAGCTCAGTAATGTATATTCTATTCGAAGTCCTACTTTATTAAGGGTATATTTGCGGATTCACCTCTTGGAACGGTACTTTGATCACATTGAATATCAACATATTCCTAGACGTCTTAATACATTAACAGATGCTTTAGCTAATTATGTATTGGACCAGCATTTGAACAATTTATAAATCAAACACATTAAAATGTACACAATGTAAAGTAAACCGGTAGAAGCCGTGTATATATATAACGATCAAAAGAGTTTGTTTTACAAAATGTTTGTTCAAAGACCAAAATATCAAAAATTGAAGATCATGGCTTCTACATAAGGATGTCACGGATGACGTTCACGATAACACACTAATGTCCTAGCAACTCTGCGGAGCAGTCAACCCATAGATGTAGAGACTCCCACTGTGTGATGCTGATCGCGTCGTGGAATCTCTTCCAGAGCTATATTTGGAACGTCTGCCATAAGGCCCTCTAAATTCTACTCCATCGTCAGATAATCCTTGGCGCACTGTGGAACTGCTACTGCCACCTCTCCTCGTCGCTGGATAGGAGAACTGCCAGCAGGTCGATATGGTCCAACGTCTGTGTTATCAACAAGTATTTGATGTTAGTCTTTGGTTAAATCTATAAAACAAAAACATTTAAATATGTTAAAAATACAAAAACATGTAAAAGATTAAAATTGGTGTACTTCTTACCGAGGTCTCCCCACTGTGCATCCTCAGGCAGTGCAAGGTTAGGATCACCATGGAAATCTAAGCCAACATATGCATAATATTCTACCATCAGCACCTGGCCTTGAAGCCAGTCGAAGAAGATATCGTCATACCTAACGATTGGTCCTGCCACATGTCGGGCCATGAGTCGACACCATCGTAACATCCTTGGATCCATGGGACCCGGAAAGTGCCACTCAGCCTGAAGTCTAAACACAGGGACCCTCTCACAGAAGAAGGACACTAACAAAGATCTATATCCGAACTGTTTCAGATCTCTACGCCTGCACTTAGTCAACTGTTTTTTGAGACTGCGTAAAACTGCATCAGCCCAGTTGAATACCCGGGGCTCAGTACACTCGATGGCATACTGAAAATATCTTTGTAGAGCCATATGTGGAGCAACACTTCCCGCCATCTGAGCAATGGTAAAGAGAATGGTGCAGAGAGTCAAATCAGTCACTCCCCAAATTGCCACTTTCCCTTTCTGTCGTTAAGGCTTAGGCACGCAGTACTGGTTGCAATACTCACTTATTTTTAAACCGCCCCTTCGGCTACCGGTCAAACTGACATAGGACCCTTGCCTGGATAAACCGGTTAAGAAATATATGTCCTCAATGTCGATAGTTAATGTGTGAGCTCCGACATTAAAAACTCGTTGGTCCGTATCCCACATCAGGACTAAGTATTCCAGCAATCGAACTTGGGCTCTCATGCCCGGGATGCGGAAATATTTCAAGAGACCGCAATCTCTTAAGGCAGCAATGGTCGGAGGGTGATTTTCAGTGTTTGTATTATCTTCCTCGTGTTCCCGTTCTCACCATTCGAGCACCATGATGATGGCTATTAACCTTCATGAGAAACATATGAAGATGGTTAATAATCTTAAACATGGAAAAATTATTTATTTTGGCTAAACATTGCATAAATTTTTAAACTTTGCATTGTTCGCAGGTGGCCTATTGCACGCTGTGCCAACTTCTCGTAGGCTGCCTTAGGCCCACCTGCGAGAATGAGGCATTCTCGCAGGTCCCGTATGGGTAGCCTGCGAGAATTCCTCTACACGCATAGGGTTTAAAAATTTAACTTAAAATTTGACTTTTAACCAATGAAATCATAAATTTGAACCATGAAAAGGTAGAGTATGGAGAGCTTACCAAAATTATCCTGACGTCTCGTGAAATGATTTCCCGTAGCTCCCAAAAATCAACACTGAAGGATGAAGGTAAAATGGAGGTTTTTGAACTCAAATGGTAAAAGGGTAAAATGATATGGTAAAATGTGTTATGGATTCATTTTATTTACTTTTTACTATGTCAAAAATGGATTTTTTATGTTTATTCATTATTTAACCCTAATTACTAATATGGAAATGAGTAAAATGACTTGCAGATAAAAAATACGGATGATTATGGACAAAACTTTTACAGTGTGGTGTGATTTTGTTTGTTTTCTATGGTTTTGACATGAAACCTCGAGCGCCTTTTGTCCGTTCTTGCGCTTGTGAAAAACATAAGAACGTGACCAAGCATTGTTTTATCACTTTTCCAGGCTCGCTATGGTTACACGAAAAAGGAACCCCCCTGGAGTTATCTTTAAGCTCTTTTCAGACTCTCTAAACAGGAAAAGATTGCCGAGTGACCTTGCTATTTTCACGCTCGATAAAGTATTTGAAGTATGCGTCCTTTGAGCAATGGTTTAACCCTTTTTCGGTCTCGTTGGACTATTGTATGAAAAAGGAACTGAGAGAGTTCTCTTTTAAGTGTTTTTCCAAACTCTATAATCTTGAAAAACCTTCGAATTTACTATCTCTGGACTCGTTAAACAAACATTGACAGACCCGTAATGGGACCGAACCACTCCTTCCTAGAGTTCGTCAAAAATACTCCGAGGGACTCGTCTGAAGGATGAGCTTATATCAACAAGCATATGTGATCCTCTTCAAGCTTGCGTAAAAATAAAGAGGTACTTGCCAAAAATGGTGGGGGAAAATTTGGGAAAGGGATATGTTTCATCTTTATATTAATTGGCAGTAAGTGTCGCTCTTGAACATGACACCCTCTATTCATCATCTGAAGCCGGTTTGGGAAATCCATTTGTCTCTCATTCGATTCGATAACAAGTTCTTTCCATGTGTCGTATTTGAGTCAATGCTGCCAAATCATTGGTCATGTCGTTCATATGTTCAAGAGAAGTCCATCTGAAACCTCTATTTGAGTCGGCCATCTGCAGTTATCCATCCTCTTCGTGTCGGCCTTCTCTGTGTCCAAAGTCCAATTGCTACATGCTCTGTTTTACTTTCAAACTCTGTTACTCATTTCATGTCATTGATGGGGGATACATCAAGGCCCTCCTGTGATGAGTCTTGTTCCATCAATATCAACACATTATCCAGAATTAAGACTTAGAAGTCATTCAGTACCTTGGAGCTTGCATGCCTCAATGGCAAGTTTCCTCGCTTTCGACAGTGGGTTTACATCATTGACCCCTGATCGAAAGATTTTGTCGATTGTTTGACATCAACTCATTTATTCACAATCGATGGCTTGTACTTTAGTACCTTGGGAGTCATTAATATCAATGGTGATTTCCCTCGCACTTGTTAACGGTTACATCAATGACCGGTAATCAAGTGGTTTCTACCATGTTCAACTTCGACACATGTAATCACATGGTTAGATTCGTACTTTGGGCGATGAGGTTGAAGACCCTGGATATTGTCTTAAGTGATCCAGGTTGCGATGGAGTATGTATGATTTATGACACATAGATCCACTGTGTATGTTTCGTGGCTATGTCATCTTGATTGAAAATTTGTCGCATAGATCCACAGTGTATTCAGGTGGCTATGATGTATTATGACTGCATGGATCCACAGTGTATGATTGGTGGACATGACCTTTTTTTATGACATCGTCAATCTGTTATCTGAGCATGAGAATGCCTACCTCAGAAGGGATACATATGATATTCTGCTGATGCTTGGATGTTTGCAGGTTTTCGATTAGATGCGCTCTTGGTTCTCAACACACACATGCAACTTACAAAGTCTATCGACTGTCACTGATTCCACTCTCAGACTTTGGGGGGCATTATGTTATCCACAATTTTGGTCATCATGATGATGTTATGATGATGGAAAATCAAGCTTTTCACTAAGAACACTTTCCTGAGAAAATTTACATTTGTCTGCTTCCAGAAATCATGCTTTTAAGGGATGTTCACAGGCTCCCTATATATCTTCCTGCGAGAATGCCTGATTCTCACAGGCTGAATTAAGCTAGGGTGAGAGGGGTTCACACTGTACCTAATTATCTGGGTGGGAACATCATCTAAAGGAAATAAAAAGATAAAATCTCGAATCTTCTAGAAGGGGATCTTCTAGAAACATGAGTTGGCTTCGAATGGTTGTTCAGGTGTTGGCATTCCAGATATCTTGGGATCATTCCTATCCAAGTAACTAATCTATATTCTCCTATATATTGAGGGGAATGCTTATGGAAAAGGTTAGAAGCAATCTAGCAAGAGATTGATTGGAGAATTTTTGAAAGCCTGTATGAAGGACTGATGCTACACCAGCTAGAGACACCAGTAAGGTCATCAAAAGTGGTTGGTTTTCTTCATGCATGAGCAAGTGTGTGTGTCAGAACTAGGATCCATCGAAAGGAGACCTATGACATCAAGGCTTAGGTTGTAAGTTTCACTTTCAATTAATTCAATACAGTAATATGTCCCTTTCCCATAAATATGATGTCACTTTATTACATAACTCCTTGATCATATGTATAGACTAGCTATTGAATATATTAATTTGTCTTTACTTCGATTGGTTTGTACTGTTGTGATCTGAACGACACGAGAGCATTGAAGCAAAGATTGGAACAACAGAGATCTAAGGAAAGCGTTCATAAGGTATGTCCATAATCCTTATCTCTTAGTTCATTCAATAGGCTAGGTCTAGGGAAAGTGTATTATTCTGTCCTGTTTTGTTCTAGATCCAGGTGGATCTAGGGAGATCGGTTCATGTCCGCACTTACGGATTAATCCTGAAACAGGGAGTACGAGACCACATTGTCTCAAGTCTCCATGGGAAAACCACACCACATGCAATGTGGAATTTTTTGATGGATCTATTCCAAAATAGCAGCAACCATAGGAAATTGGTGCTCAAAGATAAACTCAGGAAGATCAAGATGGAGAAGGGTGACACCGTTCCAAAATATCTCATGAAGTTTTTCCAATGTCGGGATGAGCCTGGAAGCATGGGAATAACAATCATTGCTGATGATTTGGTGAGCTTAGCTCTCCTAGGACTTCCCAAGAGTTGGCACAGTTATCCAGACTCTGTTAATGGAAGGAAAAAATTTCCATATTGGGACGACTATGGTCGGATCTAGTGCAAGAGGAGTTCAGGCGAAACACCAGAGATGGATCTTCATCAAATCCTGATGATGAAGAGGATTTTTCTTTGACTACCAAGGCAAGGAAAGGGAAAGGGAATAAATTCCATTCAAAATCCAAGTCTAAGGTCAAGAAGACATATTTTTCCAAAGTGAAGTATTTTTACTGTCACGAACATGGGCATCTCGCTACTAAATGTCCACAGAAGAGGAAGAACAAGACGGTTGTTAGAGATACAACTGGTGAGGCTCTTGTCTCGCAATTTGAACTTGAATTCTATTTGATCCCATGCATGGCTTCAAGTGCATCGAGATCAGTGTGGTATTTGGATAGTGGCGCTTCCTACCACATGACGGGAGATAAAGAGTCTTTCAGTGAATTGGAGGAGAAAGATCTCAGAATGCATATAGAGATGGGCAATGATGGATGATATAGTGCAACTGGTATTGGTACCATTACCTTTTAGAGGGAGTCAGGTAAACCATTTCAATTGAAAAATGTTATGCATGTTCCAGGTCTGAAGAAAAAACCTGGTCTCAGTCGTAATGTTGGAGGACAGAGTCTATGATGTTGTTTTTAGCAGTGTAAAATCCTACCCGTGACATAAAGAAATGGGTCAAGTCAAGAAGATAGCGATTCACATTAATAATATCTACATGCTGGAGGTAGATGGTTGTGGTGCCATGGTGGGCAAGGCAGAAAAAGTGGCGAGTCAGGATGAGGGATAATTATGGCACAGGCGATTGGGCCATCTTCATCATGGATCCTTAAAGATCATGTAGAAAATATCTACTGGACTTCCAATGGGAACACTTGCTCAGTTAGATCAGTGTAGGGGGTACACCCTGGGGAAGTATGTAAAGTCCACTTTTAATGAAAAGGAGAACTGTGCTTCGGTGATCCTGGAGAGAATTCACATAGACGTGTGTGGACCTTTCTCGGTTGCTTCAACATAAAAACATAGGTATTATGTTATTGTTGTTGATGAATTTTCTCGTAAATGATGGATATTCTTCATGCAGAAGAAGGATCAAACATTCTCAAAGTTCTATGAGTTTAAAGCATTGGTGGAGAAAGAGTCAGGGAAGCAAGTGAAGGTTCTAAGGAGCAATAATGGTGGAGAATACATATCTAACGAATTCAAAGAATTATGCAGCAAAGAAGGAATTCGAAGAGAAATCATAGCGCTTCATAACCCACAGCAAAATGGGGTCACAGAGAGAAATAACAGAATGATCGTGGGTGTAGCATAAGCAATGTTGCATGATCAGGGCCTACCAATGAATTTGTGGGAGGAAGCATGCAATACTACGGTTTATGTGCAAAACCGCTGTCCTCATAGAGTACTTGGCATGAGTACACCTGAAGAAGCTTTCACTGGTAAGAAACTTGATGTTTCTCATTTTAAGATTTTTGGCTCATCTGTTTATGTGCATGTGACCAAGGATTCCAGGAAGAAGCTGGAACCGACTGCTGAAGTTGGGATATTTGTGGGGTACAAAGAAACACCCCATAATTATCATGTGTATTTTCTAAAAAGTAAGATGATTGTTATGCGATAGGATATAAAATTCGATGAGGGGAAATCCATGCGGTTTTCGCTTGAGAGGGAGCTAGAATTGCATGCAGAAGATGAACTGCTGGTTCCCAAAGATGAGTCTCAAGATGTGGATCAGACACATGAGGAGGTTAATGGAGTGGAGGAAACCACTCAAGAAGATCCATCCATCAGAAATGGCAGAAAGCACACCATGGAAGCTGACAGATTGAGACTAGATGTTGCACAGAATGTAGGAGCCCCTACTTCACAGCATAGACAGAGACAGTCTCCTGATCAATTTGCTGGATACATGGCTCTCCTGAGAAAATGTATTGTGACTGAACCATATTCCTTTCAGGAAGCAGTGCAAGATCCTACTTGGGTTGATTCTATGGTAGATGAGTATGACTCCATTTTCAGAAACAGTGCATGGGAAATTGTCCCAAGACCGGTCGAGAAATCAATGGTAGGTTCGAGATGGATATACAAGGTAAATCAAGCTACTGATGGAAGTGTGGAGAAATACAAGGCTGGGTTTGTGGCCCGGGGCTTCTCACAAATAGAGGGGATATATTATGATGAGACCTTTGCACCTGTCGCAAGGTACTCTTCCATAAGATCCATCCTTGCACTCTCAGTGCAGATGGGCTAGCGCATTCATCAGATGGATGTAAAAAATGTGTTTCTCAATGGGATCATTGAGGAAGAAGTTTACATTGAATAACAAGAAGGTTTTGAGACCTTTGATAGGGAGTCACATGTGTGCAGACTCAAGAGAGAAATGTATGGGTTGAAGCAAGCACCTCGTGCATGGTACACTCGGATAGACAGTTATTTCACTGGACTAGGCTTCACCAAAAGTGAAGCAGATGCAAACCTATACCAAATTTTGGTGGAGGGTAAGATCTTAATCATTGTTCTTTATGTTGATGATTTAATATTAACTAGTGATGAGCAACTGATACACTCATGCAAGGATGACCTTGCAAAGTGATGTAGACACCGACGCACTCTACGTCTTCTCACAGGATTGTTCAAATTCTCCTTTTTGAGCCGAATTATCTCTTCTGATTCCCTTCTAGAATCTCAGATGAAAACCCGATCCATAGGTCCTTAATTTCCCCACACGGCTCTTCTGCACTTAAACGTGAACTCTCCTGATGAAATTTTGGGTTTTGGGGTTTCGTGATCCTCGATGTCAAGAGTTCTTGTCCTCTTGAACTCTCGAACTCCGATTCGCTGATGCGCTCCCTTCCAGCCTTAGCCCCTCTTGGCTATGCCCTAGTCCACGTGACCACTTCTCATAAGACTACAACCTTATATCCTCCTATTGGGATTTAGGGTTTTGTGATCCTCGATGTCACGAACCTATGTCCCCACGATCTCCAGATCTCTGATTCGCCGATACGATGATTTATGCGTTAGCCCTCCTGGCTAAGCCCTTTCGTCCACACGACCTAACCCTATATGACCGCAGTCATACCTCTTATCGGGGTTTCAGACTTTCCAATGCCAAAATGCAATTGCTCTCGGGACTGCCGATCTCTCGAATCCCAACTCTCCGATATGATGATAGCTGGCCCCTCAATGGCACTTTCCTCCTTGTCGCGATTTCGGACTTCACGATTCTGAATTGAAGGGACTTCTTGTCCACGGGATTCCCGATATCCCGACTTGTGATTTCCCGATTGACGATTCTCTTTTGGGAAATCTCCCGAATACTCTGATCTCCTCCATGCATCCTCCTATGATGGACGGTCCTAATCACCTCTCGCGATTTCTGATGTCCCGAACGCCTCGTCTTCAGGATCCTTGAAATGCCAAACTCTGATGCTCTGTTTTGACCTTTCTATCGGGACTTCCTCCGATAGCCTGGATCTCCGCCACATATCCCCAACTGATGGATGGCTCTGATCCAATCCCACTATTTCGAGACTTGAAGTGTCCCGACTTCCTTGACCTCAAGAACTGTGATATCCTGAGTGCCAATTCTCTGCCACATGTCCCCACAAACGGACGGCTCTGATCGTTCCTGGGATCTTTCCTGTAGAAATTCCCGATCTCTTTTCTTCGTGATTCCCGATTTCATGAACACTGATATCCCGATGGCCATGCCTCCCATCGCGAATTTCACCTCGGCTATTCCCGATGGTAAACCTCGTGCAACTCCTGTCAGATCTGACGGATGATGGGTATTTCACTCAATATTTGACGATGCAGATCCATCCTTCTCCCTGTGCGCTCCTCCTACGGCTTGGATGTGAAATCCAACAGTCCATATCTCCTTCTCCGTCCAATCTGATGGCTGCTATGCTCTCCTGAGCTTGCGCACTCCTTCTTCCCAGACTTGGAAGAATTTCAAAAGCCAAAGGCCTCAACCTTTTCTCCCTTTATTCTCTGCAAACTCCTCACTCTAAGTTCTCTCCACGCGTATTAAAAATGTTGACCCTCCTGGCTTCTCCTTTCGAATCTTTGAAGGATTCTTCAACTCCTTCTCACTGCAGAGTATCCACGCACACACAATGTTGTCTCTCCTGAGCTTCTCAAGCACTCATACCCCTAAGGGATTTTATCCTTCTTTCTCCTTTCTCTTGCAGATGGAGAATTCTTGGATGCCCTCCTGGCTATCCCTCTGCTCAAGCAACCTCTTGCTGAGTCTGCAGGGTGTTCAGTAACCCTGTCAAGATCCCTCAATGGATTATTCCTCTAAATTATAGAACTCAAAGAGTTCTCTCCTCCTTTGTGCATGTCTGTACACTTACTCAATGCCCTCCTGGCAGAGTATCTTCTCCCAGAACATCCGACAGTTCTGACTTCTTCTGTGCACCTATGCACTCGCTCCATGCCCACCTAGCAGAGCTCTCAGAATCCTCAGTGATTCTATTTCTCCCTGAACTTCTCAACAAAAGTCTTCTTATGTGCACTCCTTGCACCTGCTCAATGCCCACCTGGCATAGCTTCACAGAATTCCACAGAGCTTCTGTCTGCAATTGTGTTCTTCCTTCACAACCTTGCCTTCAAGGTATTCAACAACCTTGAGGTCTTCTTCGAGTTGTTGACTCCAGTTCCTGTGCTACAGCACCTCTTTGTCTGAACCCACAAAATTCAGAAGTGCAACCTTTGTGCGCGGCTATCAGAACCCCAAGCGTTCTGTCACACCCTCCTAGTGTGAAGCCTCAAAGACCTCTCAAGTTTAAAATAAAACACACTCCTACAAATGCAAACCTACAGTATACATCTACAACACATATGAACACTCACAGACATTCATTCAACATATGAATACATGAAGGAAAAATTGCTTCTGTTATATTAAATGGAAAATGACTATTTTTACAAGGTGTTCCTAAGCACGACCTGTAACAAGGTCTCGGCTCTTCTCTCTTCTACTCTATACTCGCATACTCTCTTCTATTCTCCTTTCTCAACTACTCTATCCACCTCTACACAAAATGAGATCCTAAAATCTCTTTTACCTGAGGGGGCTCTTCGAGCTCTTCTCTCCAAATCTACCTACCCTATTCAATTACATTGAATGGGTTGTCTAGTCCGCTATCTGGATCTAGATCTCAGCCTTAAAATCATTAAAGGACGATCTTATCTACAGCCTACGCAAAGGCACGACTTCATAGCTCACCAGCCTAAGCATTTAATTACATTGAATTCAGATTTCAAATGAGGTTGTGCCTCTCTTCAATGCGCGATTTGAATTCGCTGACGTGGCTAGTTGGCTTTCTGGATGATGTGGAGAGATGCTCCTGCATCATACTCCTCAGCTACAAAATCATGAGCTCCTGCTCATGAGATTCCCATCTCTGACGTTGAAATCCTCTTAGATCCCAAATCATCCTCTGGAGCGGTTCATTTGCTCCATCTCTTTGCTGCTGTTGTTGCTGCTTCTGCTCTGTTGTTGCTGCTTCTCCCTTTCTACTCAGCTGCTCATTGCTGGAAGTCTCTACTGACCTCAACATTAGCTTTCTGATCTCCTCGATCATTGCATCCAGCTGCTCTAATGGCTGGTCCTGTTTTTGCAGTCTCCCCAACTGCAAATGTTTTTGGCTCATGGGTAGATCACTGTGATCTCCCATGCCTCCTTCTTCATCTTCATCTATGGCCTCAAGTTGCCACTCTGCTGCAGACTTCTGTCCTGTAGTCTCCCTTTTACTGACTGACTGTTCAGTCACATTCTCTGACAGCTCAACTTCTGTCAGTTCTCTTGCTGGCTTTGGATTGTTCAGCCAATCCTCTAGCATCTTTAGCTCCATCTCCCATGAAGTGATAAATTTGCCTGCTTGCTCTTTTTCTTCTGCTTCTAGCTTCAGTGATGCAATCTCTTTCTTTTCATCTCTCTGGCCAAAATCATTGAGCCATTCCTCAGAATTCTCATTCTCTTTTCTGTCTGCTTGGACAGCTTCCAAAGTCTACTCCAGTTCTTCTTTGACAGTCTCAACCAATTGTTCTTATGTTGTTGTTGCACCTGCAACACAGATTTCTGCCTCCTCTTTTAGCTGCACCTATTGATTCAACCCTATCTTTGAGCTCACCTACTCTGTCAGCTCTTCTGGATGATTCCAACTCATCTGCTCATCCCTACCCACCTGGCAATATGGGATGTCTCTGCTTCCCTCATGGCAGTCCATGGAATCAACTAATTCCATATATGTTTCCTTGTTGGGTATGTGTTATATTCTTTGCATGTGTGTGTGTGTGGGTGCGTCAGATACGACAACTGCGTCTGACGATCCGTACAAACTAGATTTTGCTATTTTTAGCGGATTTTGCTATTTTTAGTTGATTTGTAAATTAATCCCGGATTAAGGGATTAGGGTTTTGGTATCTACGGAATACCTAAAAAAATTGTATATATTGTATTGAGAATGGTGAAATTCGATATAATGAAAATAAGAAAGGTTTTCTCGGTTGAGGGTTTCTGGTAAAAATCTCTGTGTATTCTGTGTATGAGCCATTGATTAATTTCTGTATTGCTCAAGAATATATATGCATTGCTTTACTTCACAGGTTTAAAACTTACATTCCTTGCCCACCTGGTAAACTAGAAACCTTCCGCTGCCCTCCTGGAAGTCCTCGAGATCCCGCAGTGACCTCATTTCATTGCCCAACTGGCAATGTGAAATTCCTTGGCTGTCCTCCTGACAGTCTGTGAGATCCTGTAGTGATCTCAACTTGTTGCCCACCTAGAAAACTGGAATTTCCTCTCTTCCCTCCTGACAGTTCTTGAGATCCCCAACTGATCGCAATTCGTTGAGATTTCTCCTAGTTTCGAGTTCACATACCTAAACCATTTCTTCTTCTGGTCCATTAAGGTTTTCAACATACCTCAACCACCCTCTTAATAGCCTGCACTGCCTCCTGACCATAAACTCCTTGACTGGCCATTTTGCTTTTGCCTTCCTCATGGGCCATTCATACACCCATCTCGGCTTTGCTTTCTGTTGCATCCACAATGTAAGATTTTCTAATTCTACCCTTATTTCAGTGATCTCTTTATCCATTTCTACAAGCTTTTCTGACTTGATCTTCCTCCTAGCATGCCTATGGCCTTTAGTAGTCATGGCGTTGTCCCTGTCTTCTCTCCTAGCAAACCTGCTACTGTCACTCCGCACTAAGAGTGTTTCCAGCTTCATCCTACAATCCCGTTGACTGTCTTCTCAATCGTTGCTTGCCTGCGATCAAACCCTTATAGAGTATCCAGTGCTCTATCTTCCTTCACCTTCTCACTTCACCTAAAATATACAAGTGAAGTTCTATCTCTGATATCACTTGATGCGTATCAGAGTACTCTTTTCCTCTTATGCCTCCTCCTGCCCGAAATATACAGACAAGAATCAGGCTTTGATACCACTTGACACAGACGCTGGCGCACTCTACATCTGCTCACATGATCATTCAAATTCCCCTTTTTGAGCCGAATTAGCTCTTCTAATTCCCTGCTGGAATCTCAGATGAAAACCTGATCCACATGTCCTTAATTTCCCCACACAGCTCTTCTGCACTTAACCGTGAACTCTCCCGATGAAATTTCGGGTTTTGGGGTTTCGTGATCCCCGATGTCAAGAGTTCCTGTCCTCTTGAACTCTCGAACTCTGATTCATCGATGCACTCCCTTCCGGCCTTAGCCCCTCTTGGCTATGCCCTAGTCCATGTGACCACTTCTCATAAGACCACAACCTTATATCCTCCTATCGAGATTCAGGGTTTCACGATCCTCGATGTCACGACCCTCTGTCCCCGCGATCTCCCGATCTCCGATTCGCCGATACGTCACTTTATGCATTAGCCCTCCTGGCTAAACCCTTTCGTCCATGCAACCTACCCCTATATGACCACATTCATACCTCGTATAGGGGTTTCATACTTTCCAATGCCAAAATGCAATTTCCCTTGGGACTATTGATCTCTTGAATCCCGATTCTCCGATATGATGATAGCTGGCCCCTCGATGGAACTTTCCTCCTTATAACAATTTCGGACTTCGTGATTTCAAATTGTAGGGACTTCTTGTCCACGGGATTCCCGATATCCCAACTCGTGATTTCCCGATCGACGATTCTCTTTTTGGAAATCTCCCGAATACTCTGATCTCCTCCACGCGTCCTCCTATGATGGATGGTCCTGATCACCTCTCATGATTTCATGACTTTTGATGTCCCAGATGCCTCATCTTCAGGATCCCCGAAATGTCGAACTCCGATGCTCTGGTTTGACCTTTCTATCGAGACTTCCTCCAATAGCCTAGATCTCCGCCACGTATCCCCAACTGATGGATGGCTCTGATCCAATACCATTGTTTCGAGACTTGAAGTGTCCCAACTTCCTCGACCTCGAGAAATCCGATATCCCGAGTGTCGATTCTCTGTCACGTGTCCCCACAAATGGATGGCTTTGATCATTCCTGGGAACTTTCCTGTAGAAATTCCTGATCTCTTATCTTCGTGATTCCCGATTTCATGAAAACTGATATCTCGATGGCCACGCCTCCCATCGGGACTTTCACCTCGGCTATTCCCGATGGTGAACCTCATGCAACTCCTGTCAGATCTGATGGCTGACGGGTATTTCACTCAATATTTGACGGTGCAGATCCGTCCCTCTTCCTGTGCACTCCTCCTGCAGCCTGGATGTGAAATCCAACGGTCCAAATCTTCTTCTCTGTCCGATCCGATGGCTGCTATGCTCTCCTGAGCTTGCGCACTCCTTCTTCCTAGACTTGGAAGAATTTCAAAATCCAAATGCCTCAACCTTTGCTCCCTTTCTTCTCTGTGAACTCCTCACTCTGAGTTCTCGCCACGCGTATAAAAAACGTTGACCCTCCTGGCTTCTCCTTTCGAATCCTTGAAGGATTCTTCAACTCCCGCTCATTGCAGAGTATCCACGCACACACAGTGTTGTCTCTCCTGAGCTTCTCAAATGCTCAGACCCCTAAGGGATTTTATCCTTATTTCTACTTTCTCCTGCAGATGGAGAATGCTTGGATTCCCTCCTCGCTATCCCTCTACTCAAGAAACCTCTTGTTGAGTCTGCAGGGTGTTCAGTAACCCCGTGAAGATCCCTAAGTGGATTCTTCCTCTAAATTCTAGAACTCAAAGAGTTCTCTCCTCCTTTGTTTCTGTCTGTACACTTACTCAATGCCCTCCTAGCAGAGTATCTTCTCCCAGAACATCTGACAGTTCTATATTCTTCTGTGCACCTATGCACCCACTCAATGCCCACCTGGCAGAGCTCTCAGAATCCTCAGTGATTCTATTTCTCCCTGAACTTCTCAACATAAGTATTCTTCTATGCACTCCTTGCACCTACTCAATGCCCACCTGGTAGAGCTTCACATAACTCCTCGGAGATTCTGTCTGCAATTATGTTCTTCCTTCATATCCTTTCCTCCAAGGTATTCAACAACCTTGAGGTCTTCTTCGAGTTTTTGACTCCAGTTCCTATGCCGCAGTACATCTTTGTCTAAACCCGTAGAATTCAGAAGTGCAACCTCTGTGCACGGCTATCAGAACCCGCAACGTTCTGTCACACCCTCCTGGTGTGAAGCCTCAAAGACCTCTCAAGTCTGAAATCAAACACACTCCTGCAAATGCAAACCTACAGTATACATCTACAACACATATGAACACTCACAGACATTCATTCAACATATGAATACATGCAGGAAAAACTGCTTCTGTTATATTAAATGGAAAATGCCTATTTGTACAAGGTGTTCCTGAGAATGGATTGTAAAAACGTCTCGACTCTTCTCTCTTATGCTCTCTACTCGCAGACTCTCTTCTATTCTCCTTTCTCGACTACTCTATCCACCTCTACATAAAATGAGATCCTAAAATCTCTTTTACCTAAGGGGGCTCTTCGAGCTCTTCCCTCCAAATCTACCTACCCTATTCAATTACATTGAATGGGCTGTCTAGTCTGCTATCTGGATCTAGATCTCAGCCTTACAATCATTAAAGGTCAATCTTATCTACATCCTACGCAAAGGCATGAATTCATAGCTCACCAGCCTAAGCATTTAATTACATTGAATTCGGATTTCAAATGAGGCTGTGCCTCTCTTCAATGCGTGATTTGAATTCGCTGACGTGGCTGGTTGGATGGATGGCTGACGTGGAGAGATGCTCCTACATCATACTCCTCAGTTGCAAAATCATGAGCTCCTGCTCATGAGCTTCCCATCTCTGATGTTGAAATCCTCCTAGATCCCAAATCATCCTCTGGAGTTGTTCATCTACTCCATCTCTTTTCTACTATTGTTGCTGCTTCTGCACTGCTGCTGCTGCTTCTTCCTTTCTGCTTAGCTGCTCCTTGCTGGTAGTCTCTTCTGACCTCAACATCAGCCTTCTGATCTCCTCGATCGTTGCATCCAACTGCTCCAATGGCTGGTCCTATTTTTGCAGTCTCCCCAGCTGCAATTTTTTTTGGCTCATGGGCAGATCACTGTGATCTCCCATGCCTCCTTCTTCATCTTCATCTATGGCCTCAAGTTGCCACTCTGCTGCAGACTTCTGTCCTTTAGTCTCCCTTTGACTAACTAACTTTTCAGTCACATTCTCTAAAAACTCAATTTCTGTCAGTTCTCTTGCTGGCTCTGGATTGTTTAGCCAATCCTCCAGCATCTTTAGCTCCATCTCCCATGGAGTGATAAATATGCCTGCTTGCTCTTTTTCTTCTGCTGCTAGCTTTAGTGTTGCAGTCTCTTTCTTTTCAGCTCTCTGGCCAAAATCATTGAGCCATTCCTTAGAACGCTCATTCTCTTTTCTGTCTACTTGGGAAGCTTCCAAAGTCTGCTCCAGTTCTTCTTTGACAGTCTCAGCCGACTGTTTTTCTGTTGTTGCTACACCTGTAACACAGATTTCTACCTCCTCTGTCAGCTGCACCTACTGATTCAACTCTATCTCTGAGCTCACCTGCTCTATCAGCTCTTCAGGCTGATTCCAACTCATCTTCTCATCCCTACCCACCTGGAAATATGGGATGTCCCTGTTGCCCTCCTGGCAGTCCATGGAATCAACTAATTCCATCTCTGTTTCCTTTCCCACCTGGAAAACTGGAAACCTTCTGCTGCCCTCCTAGCATTCCTTGAGATCCCGTAGTGACCTCATTTCATTTCCCAGCTGGCAATGTGAAATTCCTTGGCTTTCCTCCTGACAGTTCGTGAGATCCCGCAGTGATCTCAACTCGTTGCCCACTTGGAAAACTAGAATTTCCTCTCTTCCCTCCTGGCAGTTCTTGAGATCCCCAACTGATCCCAATTCACTGAGATTTCTCCCAATTTCTGGTTCACATGCCTGAACCATTTCTTCTTCTGGTCCATTAAGGTTTTCAACATACCTCAACCACCCTCTTAACAACCTATGCTACCTCCTGACCAACAGCTCCTTGACTGGACATTTTGATTTTGCCTTCCTCATGGGCCATTCATACACCCATCTCAACTTTGCTTTCTGCTGCATCCACAATGTAAGATTTTCTAATTCTGCCCTTATTTCAGCAAGCTCTTTATCCATTTCTGCAAGCTTTTCTGCCTTTCTCTTCCTCCCAGCATGCCTATGGCCTCAGTAGTCATGGAATTGTTCCTGTCTTCTCTCTTAGAAAACCTGCTGCTATCAGTCCACACTAAGAGTGTTTCCAACTTCATCCTACAGTCCTGCTGACTATCTTCTCAATCACTGCTTACCTGCGATCAAACCCTTACAGAGTCTCCAACGCTCTGTCTTCCTTCACCTTCTTGCTTCACCTAAAATATACAAGTGAAGTTCCAACTATGATACCACTTGATGCGTATCAGAGTACACTTTTCCTCTTATGCCTCCTCCTGCCTGAAATATACAGACAAGAATCAGGCTCTGATACCACTTTATGAAGACGTCGATGCACTCTACGTCCGCTCACATGATCGTTCAAATTCCCCCTTTTGAGATGAATTAGCTCTTCTGATTCCCTGTTGGAATCTCGGATGAAAACCTGATCCATAGGTCCTTAATTTCCCGACACGGCTCTTCTGCACTTAACCGTGAACTCTCCCAATGAAATTTTGGGTTTCGGGGTTTCGTGATCCCCGACGTCAAGAGTTCTTGTCCTCTTGAACTCTTGAACTCCGATTCTCCGATGCGCTCCCTTCCGGCCTTAGCCCCTTCTGGCTATTCTCTGGTCCATGTGATCACTTCTCATAAGACCACAACCTTATATCCTCCTATCGGGATTCGGGGTTTCGCGATCCTCGATGTCACGAACCTCTGTCCCCGCGATATCCCGATCTCTGATTCACCAATAAGATGATTTATGCATTAGCCATCCTAGCTAAGCCCTTTCGTCCACGTGACCTACCCCTATATGACCACAGTCACACCTTGTATTGGGGTTTCAGACTTTCCAATGCCAAAATGCAATTGCCCTTGGGACTGTCGATCTCTCGAATCCCGATTCTCCGATATGATGACAGCTGGCCCCTCGATGGCACTTTCCTCCTTGTTGCGATTTTGGACTTCGTGATTCTAAATTGCAGGGACTTCTTGTCCATGGGATTCCTGTTATCCCGACTCACGATTTCTCGATTGACGATTCTCTTTCGGGAAATATCTTGAATACTCTGATCTTCTCCACGCATCCTCCTATGATGGATGGTCCTGATTGCCTCTTGCGATTTCATGACTTCTGATGTCTCAGACGCCTCATCTTCAGGATCCCTGAAATCCTGAACTCTGATGCTCTAGTTTGACCTTTCTATCAGGACTTCCTTCGATAGCCTGGATCTCTACCACGTATCCCCAAATGATGGACAACTATGATCCAATCCCGCTGTTTCGAGACTTGAAGTGTCCCGACTTCCTCGACCTCGAGAACTCTGATATCCTGAGTGTCGATTCTCCACCACGTGTCCCCACAAACGGACAAATCTGATTGTTCCTGGGACCTTTCCTATAGAAATTCCCGATCTCTTGTCTTCGTGATTCCCTATTTCACGAACATTGATATCTCGATGGCCACACCTTCCGTCGAGACTTTCACCTTGGCTATTCCCGATGGTAAACCTTGTGCAACTCCTGTTAGATCTGATGGATGATGGGTATTTCACTCAAGATTTGACGGTGTAGATCCGTCCTTCTCCCTCTATGCTCCTCCTGTGGCTAGGACGTGAAATCCAATGGTCCATATCTCCTTCTTCATCTGATCCGATGGCTGTTGTGCTATCCTGAGCTTGTGAAATCGTTCTTCCCAGACTTGGAAGAATTTCAAAAGCCAAAGGCCTCAACCTTTGCTTCCTTTCTTCTCTACAAACTCCTCACTCTGATTTCTCGCCACGCGTATAAAAACAATGACCCTCCTGGCTTCTCCTTTCGAATCCTTGAAGGATTCTTCAACTCCCGCTCACTGCAGAGTATCCACGCACACACAGTGTTGTCTCTCCTGATCTTCTCAAACTCTCAGAACCCTAAGGGATTCTATCCTTCTTTCTCCTTTTTCCTATAGATGGAGAATGCTTGGATTCCCTCCTGGCTATCCCTCTGCTCAAGCAACCTCTTGCTGAGTTTGCAGGGTGTTCAGTAACCCTATGAAGATCCCTCAATGGATTCTTCCTGTAAATTCCAGAACTCAAAGAGTTCTCTCCTCCTTTGTGCATGTCTGTACACTTACTCAATGCCCTCCTGGCAGAGTATCTTCTCCCAGGACATCTGACAGTTCTGTCTTCTTCTGTGCACCTATGCACCCACTCTATTCCCACCTGGAAAATCTCTCAGAATCCTCAGTGATTATGTTTCTCCCTGAACTTCTCAACATAAGTCTTCTTCTGTGCACTCCTTGTGCCTGCTCAATGCCCACCTCGCAGAGCTTCACATAACTCCTCAGAGCTTCTGTTTGTAATTGTGTTCTTCCTTCACAGCCTTGCCTCCAAGGTATTCAACAACCTTGATGTCTTCTTTGAGTTGTTGACTCCAGTTCCTGTGCCGCAACACATCTTTGTCTGAACCCGCAGAATTTAGATGTGCAACCTCTGTGCACGGCTATCAGAACCCGCAACATTCTGTCACACCCTCCTGGTGTGAAGCCTCAAATACCTCTCAAGTCTAAAATCAAACACACTCCTGCAAATGAAAACCTACAGTATACATCTTCAGCACATATGAACACTCACAGACATTCATTCAACATATGAATACATGCAGGAAAAACTGCTTCTGTTATATTAAATGATAAATGCCTGTTTGTACAAGGTGTTCCTGAGCACGGCCTGTAACAAGGTATCATATCTTCTCTCTTCTTCTCTCTACTCACAGACTCTCTTCTATTTTCCTTTATCAACTACTCTATCCACCTCTACACAAAATGAGATCCTAAAATCTCTTTTACCTGAGTGGGCTCTTCGAGCTCTTCCCTCCAAATCTACCTACCCTATTCAATTACATTGAATGGGATGTCTAGTCCGCTATCTGGATCTAGATCTTAGCCTTACAATCATTAAATGGTGATATTATCTACAGCCTACGCAAAGGCATGACTTCATAGCTCACCAGCCTAATCATTTAATTACATTGAATTCAGATTTCAAATGAGGTTGCACCTCTCTTCAATGCGCGATTTTAATTCGCTGACGTGGATGGATGGTTGGTTGGCTAACGTGGAGAGATGATCCTGCATCAAAAAGGATTTGGGCCTTCTTCATTATTTCCTTGGATTGGAAATATGGTAGCGATATGGTGAACTTTTTGTCTCTCAAAGAAAGTATGCAAGGGAGATACTGGGTACGTTTCACATGGAGGGTTGCAAACCCATGGACACTCCTCTTTTAGGAAACTGGAGGAAAGAGGATACTACTTCTGGAGAGGTAGTGGATGCTATGGTATATCTATAGTTAGTGTGTTCACTAATGTATTTAGTGAACACGAAACCAAACATTTTCTATGTGGTTAACCATCTAAGTCAAGCGATGGTTAAGCTTACCAAACTCTTTTGGAAGGCGAGTAAGCATGTCCTGAGATATCTGAAGGGAACATATGAGTATGGATTATGGTACAAACATATGGATGAGGGGAATTTGCATGGCTTCATGGATGAAAATTGTGTGGGAATCCCAACGGACAGAAAGATCACATCAGGGGGGATCTTTAGTATCGAATATACAGTTGTTTCTTGGTACAGTAGGAAACAGAGATTTGTGGCACTTAGTTCAGCGGAAGAGGAATACATGGCAGTGAGTCAAGCTACATGTGAGGCTATCTGGATGAGAAAGATCTTGGTTGGTTTGTTTCATTCTCATTTAGATCCGATAGTGATTAATTCTGATAATCAGAGCTGCATTAAACTCTCGATTAATTCCATGTTTCACGATAGATCAAAGCATATAGATATCTGGTATCATCATCTCAGAGATTGTGTGCAATGGAAGATCATGTTTCTTCAATACATTCCTATGGAAGATTAGGATGTAGACATTCTGATGAAGGTGCTCACCAGGAGAAAATTCAAGTATCATAGCGAAAGGATTGGGGTGAAGGATAATCCCTTTCTTATTGAGAGGGAGTGTTGAAAAGTCAACAAGAAATATGTGTCTAATTTACTTTTCCCTTAAATAAATTGGGCAATAAATATTAATCTATTATCTCATTTATAACTGAGTGATTTGAAGTTGTAATAGAATTATAAGTGTAGTTATGTGAGTTAATCTCAGTTGTACTAGTTGTAACTAAACTTTCACTAGTGAGAGTTCAGTGAATTAATTATTAATTAATTCACAATCAATGAACTCACATGCAACTGAAGATTCACCACGGATAACTACATGCATGTCATATCCAGTGGAGACCCAGTTGAGTTAACAGGTGAAAGGGACAGTTTGGTTATCAGTTGTGATTTGAGTGAAGTGCACTCATGAATTCACACATGCATTGGATATGCTTATGAGCATGTGCAAACTAGACAATTCGAAATCATCAATTGTGAAAATTTTAATTGCAGAGATTGTGCAGAGGAGGCAAGTTGTCTGGACATAGAAATTGGCACATGTATTTGTTGAGTTTTGTATGACAGTGTGAGATGATTGTATTGTACTGAGAGCTCTTGGATTAGATTTTTTTATGAGATTGTTTCATGATCCATGATATACATAATATATGATAGTGGGGTTTTTAGCTTTACGCTTTCTCAAACAAAATTCTATGTTATGTGTTCTTGATATTTCACTTTGTGATAGTGGTTTAATTTTCGCAAGAATATTAGTAGAAGTGATTCTGTATTTAACAGTGGCATATAATTGTTAGATCAGGAGAATCGTAGGAAATACTTAATTTGTATTGAAATTTCTACATATATAACTCACCTTCGGTAAGTTCCTCTTCCTTTGTTTAACGAACTCAAAGAAGTAAGGGTTTGTTCCCATATGGGCCCTTCAATGTATGATCGTTTAACGAGTTTGGAGAAGGTAAACTCGATTGTTTTTTATATTGAGAGAGTCTAAAAATGACTTAAAGATGACTCCAATGTGGTCCGTTTTCATAATATTAGTCTCGCGATGCCGAAAAAAGAGATAAGTTATCACTTGAAAGATGCCCTTTCAAACCTTTTAACGAGTGGGAAAGGAAGCAAGATCACTCGAAAATCTTTTCATGTTTAGAGAGTCTGAAAATAGATTAAAGATGACTCCAAGGGGTTCCTTTTTCATAAGTCTATGCGAGTCCGAAAAAGTGATAAAATTCCACTCGGTTACATTCTCATGTTTTTTCAAGCACGAGAAAGAACAAAGACTAAGATCAGTATGCCCCCAGCTTGAAAGCTAGTGGCTTAACTCTAGAATGATCATCAAAGGCTGGAGACATGCCCTCCAAGCTTCAATTCATTAACCGACTTTGAGGTTGTCACCAATTTCTCTACTAGATGGAGAAAAAGGATAAGAGTGGATGAAAAGAAGGTTCAAGACAGGTGACTGTTTCATTTTTTAATGATCTTGACATAGGAAAAGAACTATGCTCAGGGCTCTGGGTTCAATCCCTAGATTTATGTTTCATATTTTAACGATATTGCTATAGAGAGGAAAACTATGCTCAAATATTTTGTTTCATTTTTTAATGAGCTTGCTACAAAGAAGAGAAACTATGCTCATGACCTCTGTTTCATTTTTTAACGAGCTTGATACAGAGAAGAGAAACTATGCTCGTGACCTCAATTTCATTTTTAACGAGATTTCTATAGAGAAGATTAACTATGCTCATGGACCCTCCTTGATCATGGCTTCCAAGAGAATAATGCTCTGGAAGGACACCATGTCAAGGGAAAAAACTCGGTCATGGCTTCCAAGAGATCTTCATTGGATGGAAGAAAATCATTCTGGAAGGAACACATGTCGAGGGTCATGAAAGGGGTAAGGAGATCAAGCTCCAATATCCCTACCAAAGAGATCACCATGTCAACTACCAGATCCAAATCATTGAAAGTTGAAGTCATGGGAGACAACAAAAAATCAACATCAGGAGGGAAGATAGAGTGTATATCTTCCCGAATTTCTTCGCGAGGGGGAAGAAAAGAGGATCGATGATAGTTATCATACTGAGGTAGCTTGTCAATGTTCATCATTTCCATAATAGATTCATCAAAGGGAAAAATTGGGGAAATGTAGTCGATTGCAAACGACAAGGAATTTAACCACGATGGCTTCGAGTAACTATCGGGTGCCAATAGATGTTGGCCATCCGAAGAGGGAGAAGTGGATTGGATAGCAACATATGATGTTTCGGTTGGACTAAGTGGCATGGTGTCACCTAGTGCATCGAATTCCAAGGGACTAGGTACAATCCAAGGGTCAGATGATTACAAAGATTGATAAGCTGTGGTCGAAATCATATCGACGGTGGAAATATGATGTGTAGTCGGTGGAAGTGGTGTAGGGAAGGTACCCATAAGGCTAGAATCCTTCAACAAGACAACACCAACAATTTCATACATGATCTTGTGATCTCCAAAGAATGGAATATTGTTGGTAGCGAGAGCGCAAGCGTCGGGTGTACAAAAATCTAACTGATCGACAGTGAAAATTTTACCCTGATGAAGGAATTGTACACATCAAAACATTGATGAGGAAACAGAAGTCATAGCATAAAACAAACTTCTTCCAAGTAATAAGTTGTAATCGAGGGGAGCATAAACCACCTCAACATCAACAGTGACGATTTTTTTGCCCAACTGGAATGGCAGGGACTATAAAATCCCATGGGGATGAAAACCTCGCCCATCAAATGTGCATAACATTGTTGGGGATTGGTTAAGTGTGGGTGATTTTAAACCTTTCCAACATGCGAAAGACATGACACAAGTAGAGGCTCCCTCATCCAATATGGATCGGTAAATTTGTTGATTTTGAACAACAACATCAATTTGGAAAGCAAGTTGGTGGGAGAGTCTAGATGTATAATTGTCCAAATTAAACATGATATTGTCAGATGACTTAGGATAAAAAATGCCAATAGAAGCCAAGAGAGTTATACGTTGACTAGGGTAGTGTTGTATCACTTCTAATGCAGACATAGCACACGGTGCTTGAGCCATATCTTCAACAATGTTGTAGTTCTAGGTGGCATGTGAACTAGGATTAAAGGTAGATTTACGGATAGTTCTCTTAGGAGGGCGTAAGATAGAGTTGAATGTAGGTTTCTCAATTTGAAGTGGTCCAGATGGAGGATTAATTGATGGAGGACTAATGAAGGATGGTGATGGATCTGGTAAAGTATCGGTACTGTTAATTACTTTTCCTTTGTCAGGTTTAGCTGACATGTCGTATGTATTAGAGAGAGTGGTCAAATTAATCCCATTAAACATATAAATATGGGCACTTGTCGAGGCCTCATCATGAGGATGAATACAACTGCCTCCAGGAAAGGGGGTTTGAGAAACCATGGATTTCTACTGTGGAAAAGGCTGAGTAAGCACAACGGGTTGTGAATTTCCCTGGAAAATTTTTGCCACTTCATCGCGATGTAGATAGTCTTGAGTGTAGTGATCGTCACCATAAATGATACACAGGAATTTCGGTTTCCGCAGTGGTTGCTTTTTGGTAGCAGGTGTTTGAGTTTGATTTTTTGGTTGTTTATTGTTATTAGTATTTATTTATTTATTTTTTCTTTCTTTTTACCTCCAGATTGTTGTGAAGGGGCAGATTGAACTACATTCACCTCAGAGACATGAGTTTGGGGGGAGGTAGAGGAGACTGCAGTCGACTGGGAAGTAGATTGAGTTTTGATGGAACCGATAACACCGTCCATGTGAGATGAGGATGATGGCTTGGATGGATCGACATTATCTCGAGTAGCATTCAGAAGCAACTCATACAAAGTACCAGATTGTGAATAAACCAAATCTAAGTATAGATCCCGAGCAATAGTTTCTTCCTCGATGACTATGCCACCCATAGCGACATCACGAGCGATCGAGGGTAAAAGTGATTTAGTAAACCACTCTGCAAATAATTGGTCAAGAATGATTGCTTTGATCATCCTTCGTCGTCATCTCCACTCATGAATATGGTCATAGATATGCATGGAGTTAGTTTGGTGAAGGGAGTTCAAGAGTTCAGTACCCATCTCATAGCGAATATGTAGTTGAAAGTGCGTGAGGAAAGACATGGCCATTGGCTAGAGAGTTGAAATCATGAAAAGAAGCACATGGTAGTTCAATATACCACTTTGTTGCAGATCTCGTAAGCATTCACTGGAAAAGACACAAATTTATAGAATCATCCATTAGGGAGTTTGATGAACACCACAAATGGAAAGTCATCACATGGTTATTTGGATCTTTTCCAGGTTTTCCGTCGAATTTCAGAATATCAGAAGGAAGTTTAGCTGGAATAACTGGCCAAACCGGTGAATGAAAAATAGGATCATTGGTTAACCGAGACAAGTCTAGGAGATCCAAAGTCGCAAGGAAAGGTAGTTGTCGGTTAAATTGCGGATGATACTGGTGTGGCATAGGAACACTAGTAGGATCGTAAACTGGGTTAGGCGGATAATTGTAACCAATAGGTCCTCCTACATATGGTTGTTGTTGACCAGGCTAAACAAGATTCAATGATGGATGAGAAACATTTGCATAACTTGGTGGGTTCTGAGCCTTATAAGTCAGGTGATTTGCTTGCCCATAAGGAGGATAAACATGTTTCCCTTGAGGAGGGTAAGAAGTAGATCCCAGAGGCGGATACACATTAGGGGGAGGATAAACATTAGACCCTTAGGAAGGATAAGGTTTTTTTCCTTAAGGACTCCAGGTGGTATTTGGGATGACGCCCGGATAAGGTTATCCATAAGATGGTCCAGAAGGAATAGGATTTGATACTCCTCCTTGTGGGTTATGATATGAGTGCCCCCCAACATGGGGTTGGGTAAATGTGCCTCTCGAAGATACTCCCCAAGATTGTGAAGGGTTTCCAACAAACAAAGGTTTCCCCCTTGCCAGTGGTGGATTAACGACCATGGTATGACTAGCAAAGGGAGGCTTCCCTCTGTGAAGAACATGAAAAGGGGGTTTTCCCATGAGAGGGGTAGTCCTGCCATAGGATGGTGGTCTTCCAGGAGGGATAGTTCCGCTAGATGGTGGTAGCTCTCTAGTCGGTTGTATTTGGATGGAAAGGGTTTGCATTCTCTGGTGCAAAGATGTCCCAACAATATTGTGTGGAACATGTGGAGTTGTAGAGTGAAAGTTTGTAAAAGTGGGGGTAGGGATCGAAGTGCCTTGGGAATGAGTAGAAATGATGAGTCCAACATTAGGATGGATTTGTGTTGACGTAACAGTAGGGTTAATGATCTGATTGATGGGGTGATGCATATTTTAACCGGATGGTCCCGTTTCAACAGGAGGGTCATGAGGAGGAAAGGGTTGTCGAATGGATTCAACATGATCATAGAGATCGCGTCCTGATGAAGTCCTCCATAAAAAATGAGCAGGTGTGGGATTTGTATCTGCTGTAGTGGTAGGATGGATAGTAGTCTTATACTCATCACCAAAGATTGGTTCTGTGAATCCCATATATGTTTCAGTAAATGCTCTCTCAGGTAAATGTGGGACCTCTTCATCTATGACGTTCCCAAGGGAGTCTAAACAAAGAAAAAGTGTTTTGAGAGGGGTTTCCGACACAGATTCCGTGCGAGGAGTGGGATTCTCAACCATAACCAAAGTGCCTTCTTAATTGTCTAACAAAGGAGAAACAACACTCCCAGCGTCAGATTGATTTTCTACCTCTCCATGGTAGTTGTCTTCTGGAGGGTTAGGAGGTAAGGGTTGGTATCCTTCTGGGGGAAGCCCTTGCATCCTATGTGATCAGTGAAGACTTTTATCATCTACAGGCTCAATTTTGGAGAATAACAACACACGTTGAAAATCTAGGGCCAACTAACGAAAAGAAAAAGCATATGCTAATAAAATCTAGGAATCAAAACCAAGCAAACAAAACCTTCTCTCGATGACCGTACTAGTTGGTGATGAAATCAAACATCGTGTGATCAAGTCAAGAAGGGGCTAGGATATGGTGGAATAGTTACAATGGCAACCTGCTTAACGGACTTTCACCTTGGTGCAAGCTTCCACGCTGTAATTGTGGATTTACTCTCCAAGGAGCCCGAGTGAGTTTGACCAATGTATGTTCCAAGTACAGCGAGACTTCCCTTCACCATCACCTCATGTAAGTACCTAAATATTATGGCAACTAAGGACACCAACTCCCAGTCAGCCCCTGGGCAAGTACAATCGACAATATGATCTGAACGTATGGGCAAGATAACAAGTCTGAAATCAACTCGAGAGGCTACCACACATAATCATGGGTATACCCTCAAGTTAACCCCAATATATGATCCTACCACTACAAACAATTGAACCATGGAGGGATAATCCCCGTAATTTTCCCGAATGCGACCTCGTGCGTAACCCCTGTGTGAGAGGGGGATCCCAGAAAGCCTATATGACAATTGGATTTTCTCTATCTATCGCAATATGCTAATGTTTATTTTTAAAAAAATTTGGAGAGTTGTACTCACGGCCTAATCCAAAGTACTAGTCCTAGTCTAATGTTGGTGGAAGGTTCTAAAAACAAAAATGTTCTAGATAAATTTTAATTAGCGATAATTTTATAGCTATTCTTTACTCAAGGGTGTATGAAAATGAAACTAATGGTATTATGACTCAAATCCCCAAAAATTCACAAGAAAATGATAAGCATCCTTGTCTTTCGATGAATGCCTATTTAAGGGAAAGAGAGAAAGTTCTGTTCATTATCAAACAATGATATGAAACATCCTCATACAATTGTTTCTCAATCAAATCCAATGTAATGCTAAAAACAATTTCAGAAATGACTTCTAATATCCAAACCAATCACTAAAATATGTCCTTTTGCTTATATGTGAATGATAATCAGATGTAAAACTTCTAATGTCAATCAGACTTCAGGATTAAACAATCAGAAGCAAACCTCACACAAAACAAGAAAGACAAAGATAACCAAATTTGCAAACAAGAACCAAAAACCTCAAACAAAAGAGAAATGATGGAAAAATAACCTCAAAGATCAAATTGAAAGGTTCACAGACCTTTGGATTTCCTCACAAAATCTTCCACTCAGTCAGATAAATGAGAATAAAACAACAAGTTAACTCTAGGTCAGCAAAGACAAAGAGTGACTTCAAGGAAAGGAAAGAAAATGTCAAGTTTCCAAACAAAAGAGATCGATTCTTAGAAAACAGGGTGTTGAAGGCCAATACAAAGATGAACTAAGAGGATGAAATTCCCGAGTCAAAGCCAAAATGAAGAAACAACTCAGAAGATGAAAAATCTGGAGAATTTCTCACAGAAAGGGGGTAGCGCTCTAGTGTAATGGGAACCAGAGCATTCCAACACTCTTTGTGAGGCTAATAGGGAGTGTTGGCACTCTGACAACAACAGAGGGGGAGCACTCTATTCTAAAAAATTAGAAAAAAAGATCAGAAAACCAAATTTCTAAACAGACTCAGTCAATCAGGGTGAATAAGATGAAAGAAAGAGGCAATCAATCAGATCTAAGAATAAAAAACAATATGGAGAAGGTCAAATGAGTGGGAAAAGGGCCAAAACAAGATCTAGGAAAGGAAACAAAAATCAGATCTCCTCCCCAGTGGAGTCGCCAATTTCTGTTACAGGTGAATCCTCCTACGGACAAGAAGATTCCCTCTTGGTCTCTAGACTCCTAAGGCCAAGACAGAAAAGTGTTTAACATGGACATTAACATCCTTTTAGATCTAATCAAGATAATATGCGAAAAGGAAGAAGATAGATGTGTACCTTGTTAACGATGTTTGTCCTCGCAAATTCCAAGCTAAGCTTCAATCCTGCGCTCCTCGATAGGTCCTATAGAACAAACAAAGATATAAAGAACTTCCTATTCTATTGAGATTAGCTCAAATATAGATCTATCTACTAAATACAAATTCATGTGGAACAAACATAAATTTCAAAGAAACAGGCCAAGCATTGATTATTAAGGAGAACAAGTAAAAGGTGCTTACAATCCTTTGATGGAGGTGCAACAGGCTCTTCCAACTCTCCTTGTCCAACCCCTTTACTCAAGTAATCTACACTGATTGATTTGATGGCATCTCACTTATGAGATCATAAGTTTCATATCTCCAATATTTTCTGTTAATACCACTTATAGGATCGTAAGTTTGGTATCAATCTCTATTGTCTCAATACCACTCATGAGATCATAAGTTTGGTATAATTCTCAAGTGTCCCTTTCACCATGAGAAGGCCTCCTTATATAAGCTTGGAGAGGCCCAAACACTTGAGATGTATTTGGGATAAGTTGAGGATTCCTCTCCTTCAGTTGTGGATCTTCCCTAAGATCATGCCTTGACCTTCTATTCGAATCCAACCACCTTTAAAAATTGAGGGGATTCTTCCCTGTTTTAGCTCAACAAACCAAAAATCCACTCAGAAAAGGTAGCGCTCCCCCAAAAGGGTACATAGAGTGTTTGAACGCTCGCCCAAAGAGGCCTAGGGAGCACTGACACTCCCTGATAGTGGGTAGGTTTTATAACCCTAAATTGCACCACACATGTTTACCTGGCATTAGGCCAACTCATATCCCTTCTTTTCTAAAGCATTGTTGAACAACTCTTTGAAAATCCTCTTTTATAAAGTCCCACATGCCCTAATCCATTACTGCACATGTGTACACACTGGTTGACCCAAAATAGCCCGCATGGACCGACAAAAGCACGAAAAAAGGAAAGTTGTCGACGGAGCACAAAAGCTATGGGTGAGTTAACTGAAACTCCCAGCCATGCATGGTTGAGGGTTCGTCCAAATACCTAGCTCCTTCTAGCCTATAAAAGAAGGGGTAGGGGTCCCATTTGAAAGAGGAAAAATATAGCAAAGAAACTCTACCCATTTACGTATTCCCATTGTTCCAACCCTTTAGCCTTTCCTTGTGCCAAAGGAGATTCAAAGAAAAGCAGTTGAAGGACACAAGAAGAGGAGGCCAGGATCAGGTTTGAGGAGAGGTGGCCGGTCTCAACTTTTGTAAGTTGACTCATTCAAATTAATAAAGAAAATGCTTTTCCCGTCCCAATTCATGAACTTTTTATAGTTTGATTACTACATGTTTTGGATTTCTAACTCGTTAATATATAAGTAGTATGCTTGAATAGTTGTTTCTTGTCTTGGATGCAGGTCATCTTTGGAAGGAGTATTGTGAACAAGTAATCAAGTACAATGGAGGATCGGCATCACACGTCGGGAACGAGGTAGGTTGATCTTTCCATGCATTTACTAAGAAAAGGGGATTTAAATCCAGGGACGAAGGTAGAAAGTATTTTCTCTTCGGTCATATCTACATGAAAAGTATGAACTCTATTTTCTAAGTTCGTAGGGAGATTTTCCCAACAACAAAATTGGCGACCATACTGGGAAACTCTCTAGGGTTCCTGGAATTTTATTTAGTTTTTGGGTAGTTTTAAAGACTAGTTTTTATGATTGTTTTTTCTTTTAGTTTCTATAAGGTCTGAGCTAGCAGGGAGTCTAGTTTTTCATACCAGCTTTCCCTGTCTTTTTCTTGACTGTGTTTTTTGGGACCCACAGAGGTACACATGGCCTGCATAAGGTATGCACGCGTGTACCCGCACCCTACTCTCTTACAGCACGTGTGTGAACGCTAGCTGAGGAAGTGATCTAAAAATAGAAGGTTGACTTTTTATGCTATGCAAGCACCCTCTACTTCAATAAAATAAACTTTATAGGACCTTGCTCAATGTGTTAAAATATGCAAGATAGATTATGTGCCAAGTTTATGCTTCTTCTTTTAAATGTTCATGTGTGAGGAAATGTTCTTTTAAATGGTTAAATATTTTCTTTAAAAAAATATACAACAACATAACGTGCAGCCAATAAACCATCAAACTCACAACAATAACAAGAGGATAAAGGATTTCACCCCTCTCTGGGCTACATCTCCTTGAGCCTCCTTCAATGGACTTGGCTCTCTGGGATTAGTTTGTCAAATATTATTTTACAAGATGCTGCTCAACTCCAATGGAAATACTGTTTGTACCATTGGGTTCAGAATACATAAAACCCCAAAAATGACTAATACAACTCTAAAAACGGATCATGGCTCATTTGGGCATGACCTCTTCTACATGTGGCCTTAAGTTTCCTTGAGCTTCTCTTTGAAAAAAAACCTGTAAAATTCTTCAAATGGATCTAAAACCTATCCCAAAATGTTTAGAGCATACTAAATAGCCAAAAATGATTATTCATTCATAGAAAACAAACATAGACTCATCTGAGCAAGACCTCAAACAATGAGGGATTCAAGATCCATTGAGCTTCCTGAAACTTCAATGGTTAAAAACCTACAAAATAAGTCTTCAAATGGCTTTGAAAATAGTGCCAATGGATTCAGAATGTCCAAAAACCCCTAGTTGGGCTTTTACAGCACCTCATTTGGCCAAAAAATGAAGAAGATAGGCCTCCTGCCATTTTCTTCCTTCAAGCTTGCTGTTCTGGTTCGCCAAAACACACCTGTGTGTGAGTAACCTAGATTCTGGGCAATTCCCGTGCCTAATCCCAACACCCGTGTGCATCTCCAAAAAATGAACCAATTTTTCAAACGGTTAGGAAACTAAGCCCCCAAATCCCGGAGGTGTTGGGTGCATGGGGGCCATGTGGCCACGTCCCAGCGCAAAGTTAGGCACCCGTACCAAGGTTAAACCTGGAATTGAAAAGTGGCAGGCGCAAATGGCTAGCCATTGTAAAAGAATCTGTGTCCATTCCATGTGAGGTAGTCACATGGGCGCACATAGAAACCGAGGGCTTAAACCATTTGACAACACAAATCCCGTGCGCGCCATTTAACAGAGAGTATGGTCATATATATAAAACCATGAGACCGAGGCTCCATTCAAAACACAAATCCCATGTGCAAACATTAAAGTCACATGCATTGGTGCTCGAAACCATGGGTTGAACTCCATGCGCCTCCG
>JZKD02S2149251.1:168541-179195 GCA_000966675.3 Picea glauca | reverse complement strand
CTCTTGTGTGATTTTCAAAAACACCAAAGCATTCTTCTTGAGAGGAATTTGAAGATAAACTAACATTACATACCTCATGTTCATGCATGTACTTGGTAAGGGTTTCCTTTTCCTCTTGGAGTTGAGTCTCCATCTCCTGCAACTTTTCAAGAAGTTGGTATTTCTCCTCCTTCATGGCCATCAACTACTCTTGAAGGACAATGCTCTCTTCTCTATCTTCCCACAACTCTTGTACCATATCTTTCATGGTTAGCAACTCCTTCAACATCTCTTTGTCAAAGAACTTGGATAATGAAGATGTATGGGAACTATCAATGTTTGGAGCTTCCTCCATCCTTGCAAGATATCAAACTTCAACAAAAAACTTGCACAATAATACCAATAGCTAAATTTCAAGCTATCAATGGCAAATACATGAGCAAAAAAAACTATGCTCTGATACCATCTGATCTAAAAATAGAAGGCTGACTTGTTATGCTATGCAAGCACCCTCTACTTCAATAAAATAAACTTTACAAGACCTTGATCAATGTGTTAAAATATGCAAGATAGATTATGTGCCAAGTTTATGCTTCTTCTTTTAAATGTTCATGTGTGAGGAAATTTTCTTTTAAATGGTTAAATATGTGCTTTAAACAAATACATAGCAACATAACTTGCAACAAATAAACCATCAAACTCACAATAATAACAAGATGATAAAGGAGTTCATCCCTCTCTGGGCTACATCTCCTTGAGCCTCCTTCAATGGACTTGGTTCTCTGGGATTAGTTTGTAAAATATTCTTTTACAAGCTACTGCTCAACTCCAATGGAAATACTGTCTGTACCATTGGGTTCAGAATACATAAAAACCCCAAAAATGACTAATACAACTCTAAAAACGGATCATGGCTCATTTGGGCATGACCTCTTCTACATGTGACCTTAAGCTTCCCTGAGCTTCTCTTTGGAAAAAAAACCTGTAAAATTATTCAAATGGATATGAAACCTATCCCAAAATGTTCATAGCATAATAAATAGCCAAAAATGATTATTCATTCACAGAAAACAAACATAGACTCATTTGAGCAAGACCTCAAACAATGAGGGCTTCAAGCTCCCTCGAGCTTCCTGAAACTTAAATGGCTAAACACCTGCAAAATAAGTCTTCAAATGGCTATGAAAATAGTGCCAATGGATTCAGAACGTCCAAAAACCCCTAGCTGGGATTTTACAGCACCTCATTTGGCCAAAAAATGAAGAAGATAGGCCTCCTGCCATTTTCTTCCTTCAAGCTTGTTGTCTCTGGTTCGCCAAAACGCACCTGTGTGTGAGTAACCTAGCTTCTGGGCATTTCCTGTGCCTAAACCTAGCACCCACGCGCATCTCCACAAAATGTGCCAATTTTTCGAATGGTTAGGGAACTAAGCCCCCAAATCCCGGAGGTGTTGGGTGCATGGGGGGCATGTGGCCACGTCCCAGCGCAAAGTTAGGCACCCGTACCAAGGTTAAACCTGGACTTGACAAGTGGCGGGCACAAATGGCTAGCCGTTGTAAAATAATCTGCGTCCATTCTGTGTGATGTGGTCACATGGGCGCACATAGAAACCGGGGGCTTAAACCATTTGACAACACAAATCCCGCGTGCGCCATTTAACGGAGAGTATGGTCATATATATAAAACCATGCGACCGGGGCTCCATTCAAAACACAACTCCCACGCGCAAACATTAAAGTCACATGCATTGGCACCCGAAACCATGGGCTGAACTCCATGCGCATATATATCGGTCATATGTATATAGTGTGCGACCAGGGGATTTTGAAAATTGTTTAAAATATGCACGTGAATTGTGTAACCACTGGTCACATACATGAACGTCAAAACCACGGGCTGGGGCTAAGCCCCAGCCTAACCCCGCGCTAAACCACACATTAATGAAATTTAAATAGTTTTAAATCCATTCATATAATAAGTAACATCGTGTGGTGTGTTGGCAGGGTGGACTTTGTTAAAGATTGCATTGTGGTGGAGGTCCTGGGTTCAAATCCCATGGCCTCCATAAAGTTTGAACCAATAAACTATCGCCATGGTGCCACGTGGCAGCCCATGACTGGGCCACATGGCACCATGCCATTTGCCCAATAACTGCCATGTGTTGCAATGTGATTCGCCCAAATGTTAGCCAATCTGAAACTGCCATGTAAGCAGGTACCAAATCATCTATGCCACATCACCTCTGTCGCGTCAGTGTACGGTCATGCCACGTTAGCATCCGTATGGACTATACAGACTGCACAGTCAACGCTCCTTTTTTTTGCATGTTTGACGATTCAAACAGATCGCGATATCTCTCGCTCCCGACGTCCGTTTGAGACGAAACAAATTGCGTTGGGTTCGTGATGATGAGGGCTACGCTCGCATTCATTTTGAGGCAATTCAAAGAATGTTGATATTTGAGATAAAATTTGACCCCTGGTCCAGATTTTGATCAGGAAGTAGCAGTAGCATGTAGAGTTCAGAAAGCTTCAGAGGGAATCATCCTCTTCTCTGTCAGAATCACACATTCTCAGGGGGTTTTCTAGAATTCTGTCTGAGTCTTGTTGGCTAGCATTCCTATCTCAAATTGTTTTTTCCTTATCATTTTTTCCTTACATTATTTGTTTTTCTGTTAAAAAGAGTCTTCAAGCCTTCAAGGGATCCTGGTTATCAATACCAGTGGTATCTTCCTGGTTTTGGGTTCTCTATTTTCATTTTTCCCAGTGTTTAGATATACATGTGGCCTATACAAGGTTAGCCCACATGTACACGCCCTCTATCTCTATCCAGTGCGCATTCACACGCATGTTGTTTGATTAACAGTCGTGTTCTTGTACTGGATGCTTTTTGTTGAGGGTAAGGCAATCATCCTTTCCCTTGATAAGAATTATTCCTCTTTGGTGTTTGAATTTCTATTTGAGCAGTCAATAGCTTAGGATTAATCTTACCCTTAGCCTGCTTTTTCTTAGTTAAAAATAAAAGAATTTTTAAAGGTTTTTAGACAAGTGTGAGAATCATTGTTTTTAAAAAGAATTTCTAATGTGTGATTTTTGACCTGATTCTTTGCGATCTGCGATTAGGCCAGAATTGTTTTTCTTGGTTTTTGCTTGTCAGTATTTTTCCTTTCTTGCTTTACTAGCATTTAAATAAATAAAAAAATCTCTTTTCATTTTCTTGTTTGTTTAAAAAGTGTGTGTCTGCCTTATTAGCCAGGGAAAAGTCATTTATTTCATAAGTTTTTGCGGTTCACTTAGATCATAAGTAGCTCATAGTTGAGTGAAATTCCTTTGAGTTTGTTGTCCAAAATCTTAGAAAAATTAAAAAATATTTCTTTTGAAAAGTTGTTGAAATTTTTCATTCAGTAAAAGTTTTGTTTCCAGCTTTTTTATTCATTTTTTACTTTCATCTTTTACACGTCATCGGTTTCACCTTCATACCCATTGACATAATACAAATCCATAAAATTAATGCTAAATTTAAAATCTACTAGACTTTTATGTTTGTAGGGTTCATCAACTAGTTCAGGACTAGGGCCTTGGATTAGGTTGGAGAGGAAACTCTTCAAGGCCATTTAAAATCAAACATTGGAGTATGAGTTAGGGAGTGTCTAAGTCCAGTGTCATCAAAGTTATCTGGGACCCCCCTCTAACACAGGGGATAAACACGAGGTCGCATGTGGAAAGGTAGCATAGATAACCCCTCCAAAGTTGGACCAATCGTAGTGGAGAACAAATATAGAGGGCTTGTTTTGGGATTCCATCATTTTCATTTTCCACGGGGCTTCGTGGGTCTCAAATCCATTCGAGGTCCTCAGTTGTCTTCCATACCATTTGATTTCGATACCCTTGATAGGTTTTAGGCTCGATACCCTGCTCATTATGGTATGCCTGACTTTCGACTGTACCCGCCTGGTGACTGTTCGCGCACTGGAAACCTAGTTGCCAATATTTTTTAGGGACATACACAGGTGACTTCGGGGGTATACCATGGTACCTATCACAAACATTGGGCCATGCTTTGTATACTATACCCATAGGGTGCTTCTGTGTTCGAGTTTCACTTGCACTGGTAAGTTGCTCTAGTGTTGGTTGTTGTAACTGTTCTTCCAATTAATTTAGTGTTTGCCTGTCTTATCTTCTAGGGACTTTTTTTAGTGTGTGTTACTTTTGAACATTTAGAATACCTTAGAGTGTCTTGGATCTTCTCACATAGTGGAGGATATCGAGCTCCATCGGTCACGAAGTCTTCTTGGCCTGCTACTGGTTACACTGGAGCCACCCCCACCACCATTAAGGCGAAAGCTATACCAACAAGGGCCTTTTGAAGTGACCGGGTTACAAACCATTGTGCCCGACCAACCCCCAGAGGAATCGACCATTTTGGACCTTGAAGAAACCGCTCTTGGCCCGGTTGAAACCCCAACCATTGATTTCTTGGCACCTTTCATTGTACCAATTCAATTTGACGAGCGCCAGACAGTGTCGCATACAACAATGGAAACAAATGTTGTTACTCCTTCTGGAATTCTTCAATTCTCACTACAGTTGTCACCACAGAAGATATTTCACCTCCTAACCCACCATCGTCAGTATGAGCCACCATGGTATCGACCGCAACTACTTCTCACAGTGGTCCAATCTCGTCTTTAGTGGTGGCCACAACCCTTTTCACACCTAGTGCGATAGGCCCTCCATTCTCATACGGGATGCCTAGTTTAGGTACAATTCTTGTACAGACTTTACAGACTTTGGGTATGGGGGTAGGGAGCTCTAGTGATCCTCTGCAAGGTCACATGGGGGGCACTCCTGCTCCTTTTAACACTTTCCCTTATGAAGGAGGTCATATCCATCCTTTGTCCCCTTCACTCAGTGGCTCGCATCAACAATCCATCGGGCAACCCACACACAATAGTTTATTTGGAGCGGGGAGTCAAGGACCACCTTCACATAGTATTCCAGTGTTGGTCACTATAATTTCTTATTTAATCTAACCAATCAAGTGCTACATAAATTGTCAACCCAAGGAAGTATGTTTATTTCAAAGGTAACCACGCACTATATATGCTAAATCTCAAAAGAAACCTAGAGTTGTAGTAAAAACTATATTAATCACACTTTCCTTGAAAAAAATGAATTTCTAACTTGAATTACAGGAAAGCATTCTACCTATTGTAGAGCTCAAAGTTTAAAGAAATGATTAATTGAAGAATCCTAGATTACATTAAAATAACAAGATACTGCAACAGGAAAGACCAACTATTCTGTAACCAGAGAACATGACCCTATTCCTAAAGCAAGAATCTTCAGCACCTATTTCCGATCATCACACTTCATGAACTCATTGCTTAACTGAAATAATTGACATACACACTGAAGGCTATCTATCTCTTAACAGAGAACATGACTCTATTTCCCAAGCAGGAAACTTCAACACCTGTTTATGATTAACACACTTTCATGAACTCATTAATGCATTGAAGGCTAACTATCTCTAACAGAGAACAGGAACCTATTTCCTAAGCAGGAAACTTCAACACTTATTTCTGATTAGCACACTTTCATAAACTCATTAATGCACTGAAGGCTAACTATCTCTAACAGAGAATAGGACCCTATTTCCTAAGCAGGAAACTTCAACACCTGTTTTTGATTACCAAGCTTTCATAAATTCATCAAACAGGATTGCTAACTAAAATGATTAACAGTTACCCAAGCATGAATCACATGAAAACAATGTAACGTTCAGTAAAGCAGAGTTTTTAGCAAGACAGAGTTCAGTAAAGTAGTGTTTCAGCAAAACAGATTTCAATAAAGTAGTGTTTCAGCAAAACAGAATTTAATCAAGGCATAAACAGAGATCACACTAACACACTACAAAACTAATGAGTGAATCTTGTGAATAAGGTGGGCCCTCCATTCTCACAAGATTCCCCTGAAACGAAAAGGCTAGAGAGAAATGATCAGAACAATCTTTTATTCATCTATCAATGTATCATATTACAATCTGGAATGAAGTACGTCCTTCTCTGTAAACCCTTCTTAGTACAAAAACCGAAGATCCTCTCGAATGGTGATTTCCTCTTATTTAAAGAGGAGGATCCCTTCGATACAATTTAATAAACTAATTACAGGTGTACATCTGAGTCCTATTCTTAGTCAGATCAACTTTCTAAACTGTAATAGGATATCCTAGTCTCCCGCAACAGAATGCTATTACAAGTGCCGAGTGAGGTGTTGTTGTTGCAGCTGGAGTAACAAATTCTTTATTTGTCTCTTGTTACTATTGTTGTATGTTGTTTCAGCATCGCAAATAGTGGGTTGTTTCAGCCACAGGATTTGCGTTCTGACTATTTCAGCATCGTTGACCATGGACTGTGTAACAACTTCTTCTGTGTTTCAGCATCGTTGACCACAGACTGTGTAACAGCTTCTTTTGTGTTTCATTATCGTTGACCATGGACTGTGTAACAACTTCTTCTGTATGAGTTGCTGCTTTAGCCATAGGATTTGTCTGCTTTAACTGTTTCAGCAATAGGCCTCAATGCTAATCTGCAATTCGAATTGTTTCAACACTTATACATTTCTGATCAAAGGTTAAGTACGAGAGTAATGTAAAATTATATGCAAAACAAATTAAACATATAGTAAAGAGAAGAGACATTGTATACCTTTGGAAAGATAGGGTAAAGTGATAATATGAGTTTAAATGTGAGTGAAACAAGAGTGTAATGGTGGCAAAAAGTGTGGGCAAAAAGGTACATTGTATGGTCCTAACATCCCCCCCAACTTAAAATGTTGCATGTCCTCAAGCAACTTCACTCTGAATTAGAATCTGAATACTGACTCTGAGCGTGCAAGTTACTAAAGAAGTAGTTGTGGGAGGTGTTGTCTATTGGAGCTCTGAACCCTTGGACACGTTGTAACCTTTTCCAAGCTGTCGTTTCTGTCTTCTTAGGCAACTTATAATGGATTTGATATCTCTCTGCTGGCAACCAGAGGATAGAAAAATAAAACCGGTACCCTATCCAGTTTTCAGCACATAGCTGAACACACTTGATGTAGTTAGGTACCCTGGAGATTGCTATCTCGATATTAGTAGGGCTAAAAGGATTTTGTTCCTGTCTTTTCTCAGTAGATTGCTGCCAAAACAAGTTGTTTCCCTATAGGGCAACAATATCTGTGGATCTGATGAAGTGCTGACAATCCTGAAGCATTGTTGATTGTAGTTGTTGAACGTGTTCAGTCATCCCTGGTTTCTTTAAAAACTGATAATATTTTGTAACAAAGGTGGCTGCATTTTTTGGTTCTGGCCTTATTGTGCTTGGCAGCCAGGAAGTCATCCTGCCATATAATCTGATTGTGGAGAAAGGAGCTGAATGCCCAAATCTGGATGTCACCGACAAGAGGATTAAGGTTAAGTTGTTTATTCTCAGGGATGGCCTCATTATGAAAATATGCCTCACAAAGGAGGTGTTGATCCATAGCAAAGGCTTCTGCAAAGGTTTTGACAAAATATGTTGGATGTAGCACTGCATGGGGTCTGCCTTCTATGATTGATTTGATCTGAAACCATGTAAGTCATTCCATGAGGAACAAGGAGTAATTGTAGGAAGGTTTCCTTGCAGCCAATAGCTTTTGTGCCAAGTCAAATATCAGGAGCAATCTGCCTTTTAACTCTTTGTTTTGTTTCTTAAGGGCACGAGATTCCTGGCGTGTTTTCTCCAAAGCTTCCCAATTTGAGTAGGTATGATTTATCCATATTTGTTTGTGTTTCTGCAGGATTTTGACCTGTGTAACATCAGACTCTTTTTTTCCATTTTTCTATTATTGCCTGCTCATCCCATGGCTGAGTTTGTGTTTCAGCGTTGCAAGTAGTAGGTCGAGGCAGGGTCTGAGTGGCTTGTTCCACAAGGGTGTGGGTATTGATCTGGCTGGGAGGGGCAGATTCCTCAATAGGCACTATTTGTACAACTTTATTAACAAAAGAAGGGGTTTTAGATTTTACATTTGTTGCAGGCTAGGGTTCAGTCTCAATTTTGGAAGGTCCTGCTGGTTCTTATGTTTCAGCTATAGCTGGTTCTTGTGTGACAGCGATAGATGGTTCTTGTGTAACAACAGGTTCTTCTTCTTTGACTGCAAAATTTTAAGGAGTAGAGGAAGATTCTGGCATTGGGATTTGAATCACTTTGTAGCCTTATTGATAGTAGATGTCCCCACATTGACAACACATATATTCTCTACATGGATTCTCTGTTGTAGTTCCTTCTGACATGGTCGTTGTGCGAGCTAGCGTGTACAAATTAAGTTTCTTCTCATAGGCTTCCTTTGCTGCATCTAGCTCTTGCTTGTAGGCTTCCAGTTCATATTTTAGGAACTCATTTTCTTCTAAGACAGAGGCCATTATTAGTTCTGGATGAGGAGTGACTGGTTCTTGTGTAGCAGTCACAACCGCACTAGTTGGTTCTTGTGGAGTAGCTACAGGATTGGCAGCTGCTTATTGTGTTTCAGCTTCTTGATTTAAGGAAAGTAATGTTGCAGCACCCCGAACCTTTGATTCCTGTATCTCAGTATCAGTATCAGCAGCTGGTTCTTTTGTTTCAGCTGTAGTTGGTTCTTGTGTGGCAGTTATGGCTGGTTCTTGTGTTTCAGCCACTGAATGAGTAGTTGGTGCTTGTGTTTCAACTACTGAATGGGTAGCTATTTCTTGTGTTTCAGCTACTTGATTTGAAACATATGATGTCGCAACACCCTGGGCATATGGTTCCTGTGTTTCAGTGCCCGTGGGTGGAATAGGCAAAGATTTTGGCATTTGGGAGGTTGGAGGTGTACGGGGTATTAGTCGGATAGGATGGGGGTCTAGGGTAGTGGCAGTAGTAGCTTCCCTTATTGAGGCCCTTGTTCATTTTATTTGTAGAAAGGGCGGAAAGAAAGGAATTTGTTTTCATTTTCATGGGGTTTTTTCCTCAATGATGGGGCAGGGAGAATTGTCTGGCTCAGAATCATCGCTAAGAATATGAAGGGCAGGAGTGGATGATTCTAGTAAAGTGTGGCACAGGCTTGGTATGGTAGGGGGGTTAATTGGACTGATTGGTTCTGTAGGCGGACTGTTAGGTATTTCTGGAGAGCCTGGAGGGTTTTGTGGTTGTTGTTCCTGAAGATTTTCAGGAATTTCAGCGGCTTCTTGGGGATCTATAGGTGGGTTGTTTAGTGGAAGGTTTTGTTGGGAAAAACCCTTTTGGATAAGTAGTTGAACGAGACGGTGATGGGTGAGTGAAAGCGCAGGATATTTAGCCTTTTTACAGTAGTGCGACATATTTTTAAGACAACCGAGCAAATAATAAGGAATGTTCACCAATCTATTATGTCGTAAATGAGACAATAGGACAAAATCATGCTGGTAGACTACCTGGTACCAGCCTTCGCAGGTAAGGTAGTGTTTGATGAATTTTGAAACTTCTGGCCATGGAGGCGGCAACGATCTGAGTCGGACACCCTGGCCTTTAGGTTCAATTTGTTCTCCTGGCAAGAGGAAATCCTGCTGGGCATTCAGGATGATATGTTTGCGGCTGAACATGCAAATGCCATTGGTAGGGAGACCTGAAACCTGCGCTATATCTTCTTCTATAACTGAAATATGAACCCCTTGAACAATGGAATGGTCTTCCTGGAGATTTTGAGCAAACTGGAGAACCTGTTGTTGATCATGCCACTGGAGTCTCTAAAAATAACCAAGCCATCCTGCCTACAGAAAAATTTGATAGGCTACTGGATAGTGCTCTAACAGGGCTGTCATGGTGGGTTCGTACCGTATAACAGAGCCTCCCATAGCTACCAGCTCGATAAAATACACCGTCAAAGAGTTGAGTAACAACTTCTATGTAGAGTAAGTTTTTCGAGTGAAGGCATGCGAATGGTGGTGAGACGAATGAAAGGATAGTAAATAGGAATGGCGGTGGTGAATTTGTGTGAAATGATGGTATAAAAGTTTGATATTTCCTCCCCCCCTTTTAAGTGTGGCTCATAATGATTTTGCATGAGTGGTAATGATGAGTTGGAATCTTCTCATTAGCTATAGCTTAATTGTATTTACATAAAATTTACATACCTCGCCTTTACCTTTTGATTCGTACTTCAACAAAATATAATGCTTGTCCATAATAGTTCTGAAGTGGTTGTGGCAGAGACTTTTGATTTGTTAGATGGATTGTATCAAGTATTTGTTGACTAGAAGGACAAAATGTAGTATGAGAGCGCAAAAAGCTTATTGACAGGAAATGCCGAAAAAATGGTGTTTCAGTCGTAGGAGGAACAGAGAAATGTTTGTTGAAGAGTGATGTTGCAGAATACTGCTGAGGAAGTGGTGTTTCAGCCGTAGAAAGAAGGGAGAAACAATTGTTGGACGGTGTTGTTTCGTCAATGGGGAAATGTGAAGAACTATTGAACAATGGTGTTTCAGCAATGGGAAAAGTGGTGAAAGGTTGTTGAACAATGGTGTTTCAGCAATGGAAAAAGAGCAAAGAGTTGTTGATCAGTGGTGTTTCAACAATGGAAAGAAGGGAGAAACAATTGTTGGATGGTGTTGTTTCGTCGATGGGGAAATGTGAAGAACTTTTGAACATTGGTGTTTCAGCAAT
>JZKD02S2149251.1:136633-163791 GCA_000966675.3 Picea glauca | reverse complement strand
GTTTCAGCATCGTTGACCACGGACTGTGTAACAACTTCTACTGTGTTTCAGCATCATTGACCACAGACTGTGTAACAACTGCTTCTGTGTTTGAGCATCGTTGACCACGAACTGTGTAATAGCTTCTTCTGTGTTTCAGCATCGTTGACCACGGACTGTGTAACAACTTCTTCTGTGTTTCAGCATCGTTGACCACGGACTGTGTAATAGCTTCTTCTGTGTTTCAACATCGTTGACCACAGACTGTGTAATATATTCTTCTATATGAGTGGTTGTTTCAGCCATAGGATTTGCATGCTTTAACTGTTTCAGCAACAGGCCTCAATGCTAATCTGCAGTTCGAACTGTTTCAACACTTATACATTTCTGATCAAAGGTTAAGTACGAGAGTAATGTAAAATTATATGCAAAATAGATTAAACATATAGTAAAGAGAAGAGACGTTATATACCTTTGGAAAGATAGGGTAAAGTGATAATATGAGTTTAAATGTGAGTGAAACAAGTGTGTAATGGTGGCAAAAAGTGTGGGCAAAAAGGTACATTGTATGGTCCTAACAACCGATAGGTTCGACACCGTTTTCTTTGAATGGAACATTTGGTAACAACACCTTCTCGTCAGTTGCTTTACTGACTGGGGGAAACCCCATTTTTGGAAAATCTACTCCTATGTAGGGTACTATTCCTGCACAGAGGGCAAACCTAGCAGGACTTTGGAATTCAGGGCAGGGATCTGTTCCCTCATCCAAAATGTCGATCTGGGGTAATTCTTTCCACAATCAATGGAACCCCAGACAAACTACTATGCCTATCCCCACGGGACCGACATGGGGTAATCCTTCCCAAAGTCCTTCGAATACAATGCATGCCCAACAATATATGTCCTATTTGTGAAATCAGCCGATGATTTCTCCACATATGCAAAATCCTTATGCTGGCCAGGGCCATGGTTTCTACCAGAATCCGGGCTAGTAGCCAAACTTTCCCTAGCAACCTGGTGCTAGTCAAAATCTAGGCCTCCTTTTCCCAAGTTATCACCAACAACCCAAACTACCTTTCCTGACGACTTTACACTTGCCAGATTTGACAAGGTTGTTGAATGACCCTATTTGTCTTGATCCGCGTTGGCCTCCTATGTCGACGAAGTTACCTTTGGACATTCCAAAGTTCGAAGCCAAGCCTTACGAAGATCCAAGAGATCATGTGACTACCTTCCATCTTTGGTGCTCATCTAACTCATTGAAAGATGACTCCATACAGTTGTGATTGTTTCAATGTACTCTCATTGGGAGTGCCATGAAATGGTACATTGAGCTAGATCGCTCAAGATACTCTTCTTTTGGCGAATTGGTGATGGATTTCCTAAACCATTTCCAGTTACCTGTGAGATACGATGTTGGCACAAAGCTGCTCGCCAATTTTGAACAAACAACAGCGGACCATATCTCTGACCACATCTGAGAATGGAGACGTTGGAAGAGTTTAATCAAGGTACCAGTCCCACCAGCATTCCTTCTTGAGTGGTTCCTTAAGTCTTTGGTCCTGCAGTTATCCAAAGATGTTGCAACATCAGGCGTTTTCTCCGAAGAATATGCCATCATGAGGGCTCAACAATTTGAGCTCATCTATTCTCAGTCTAGTTTATTATACAACATCTTTCCATATGAGCCATGGTCAATACTAGATAAAACTAGACATAGAGCTAGACCACATGCTGATGGTATTGTCAGTTCAGCACAAAAAAATCCCACTGAGAAATTGACAAAGCAATTGTAGCATTTATCCATACAACACACAATGTCCAACCAAACTACTGCTTTGGCTGCTCCCTCTACCAAAACGTTGGAAGTACACACAGTGCAGTCAACTAACCCAAAGGCCACCCAGCAGCCTCAAGGGAAGAAAAAAAAACCAAATAAGGGTAATGGGGACAAAAAACCCAACGATAATGTTGGTGGGGACAACACTGAAAAATGGAAGGTGAGGTATCCATGCAACTTGTGCACAGAAGACCACCCGACCCATCTATGTCCTCAACTTGCAGAGGCCCAAAAATTTGTCACACAACAACAACAGGCAGTGCTGACTAATCCATTTCAACATGGGCAAAATCTAACTCAAGCCTCTGTAAGCATGGAAGGGGGCAACCAAGAAACCTTCCCGCCTCTGAACAACCCCGCATCCACAAACATATATATGGTCAGGGGTGATGCTTTTAGATTGAATAGAGTGCACAACTATAGTAAACCAAGCGCTTCTGAGAAGGGTAAAGAATCTGATCTCCCATCTCTTCCTCTATAGATTGAGAAGACGTTGGGAGAAACAATGACATGCATCCCAAGAGGTGAATTTAAAAAATCTTCTCATAACCCAAACACAAGGGCCACCCAGAACTACTCTGTGGTGGAGGATTTATCACAAACCCCTTGTGTGATGTCTGCTTTGGAGGTCCTCCAAAGCTGCCCTTCTCAGAGGGAAGCCTTGTTAACTACTTTGGGCTCTACTAAGACTTGTAATCCGGGTACTATCATGTTAGATACAAACGACTTAAAACCTTGTCTGCCTTACCATGTAGCATTTCAGATAGTAGTGGCTTATCCCACGAAAACTTTTACTCGGAATATCTTCTACACGGTGGTCGATGAGGGTGCCTCGACATGCGTTATGTCATTGGCATGTTGGAAGGCCATTGGCCAGCCCGTTTTGTCTCCATCACCTACTCTCCTCACTGCTTTCAATGGTCATTCATTTTGACCACATGGCATCATTCCTTCTTTCCCCGTGCAGTGAGGAGGAAAGACTGTGTGTGTCAAATTAGAGGTATTCGATGCTCCCCTCGACTATAACCTCTTGTTAGGAAGGAGTTGGAATTATTCTATGCAAGCTGTGGTCGCTACAGTTTTTCGAGTCTTGTTGTTTCCACACGAGGGCCGGATAGTGACCATCGATCAATTGTCTTTCTCCAGACCTGACCCTGCTTTAGGGGCATCCACAGTCCTGATGATTGATAATCCTCAACCAGGTGTCGTTAACGTAGGAGTTGGTTTGTGCCCATCCTTGATGGGTACCTTTGATTACTCGCCCCCTCGCGGTGACATCCAATTTATATCCAATCACCATAAGGTTGATATTTTTCAAGTTTTGTCGTTCGCATGACTTACTTCAAGGATCTGTGGATACTTCCTTCCCCATCAGCCATGATGGATGAGACAGGGTACCCAGGCATGTCCATGCCCTTGTGTGCCTCTGAAGTATCGTACTCTTTAGTCCATCAAGCTTCAGCTAATCCTGATCTGACTCCTGCACAAGATTTAGATCCACTTCTAGAACCTATTTGGGCTCAGGGTTCTCTCACTAACACCAATTCATTAAACTTAGTCTTACCTTCTGACGAAGTAGTAATCGAAGCAATTACTAGTCCAGACAAACCTTGGGAATATCTTCATCACAGATCATATTTTCTCCCAGAGTTAAGTTGAATCGAAGTAGGAGAATTCACTGTGACCATGACGGGAGATCAGTCGTGTCCTATTAATCTCTTAGCTACACATGAAATTTATGTCGAGGGAAATATGGAAACTATCACTGAAACTATACCAATCAACATCTCGTGAAACCCTGGTATCGTAGAGAACGTCTTCGTCGAAGTTGATTGCTCCCCTGAAGAGATTCAAATCTACACATATCTTTTCAAAGAATTCCGCTACGTTTTTGCCTGGTCTTATGAGGAAATGCCAGGTATCGATCCAAAAATAGTTGAACATGAAATCACAATGTATCCTGATGCCAAGCCTGTCTGACAGAAGATTTGTCCCATTAATCCTAATAAATCAACAGCCATCAAGATTGAGGTAGAGAAATTGCTAAAGGCAGGTTTTATCTATCCTATCCATTTGACTCAATGGGTGTCAAATCCTATGTCGGTCAATAAAAAACAAGGCACAATTCGTGTATGTACCTACTTCCGTGATTTGAACAAGGCATGTCCCAAAGATAATTTTCCAACACCATTCATCAACCAGATCATTGATGAATGTGTTGGTTGTGAATCCTTTTCTTTCATGGACAATTTTTTGGGATAGAATCAAATCCAAATTAAACCTAAGGACCAACACAAAACGACATTCATTTTTCCTTGGGGTACATTTGCGTATCGTAAAATGCCTTTTGGTATTAAAAATGTTGGATCCACCTTCTAGCGGGCCATGTATTTTTCCTTTCATGATCTCAAGAATATAGTTGAGGCCTATCTAGATGATTTAGCATCACAATCTCACAAGAGAAAGGATCATCCCACTCACCTTAGATTGATCTTCGAACGCTGTCGCTACTTTCAAATTCTCTTGAATCCAAACAAGTGCAGCTTCTACATAATGTCAGGACGTTTGTTAGGTTTCATCATATCAACAACAGGGAGCATGGTCGATCCTTTCAAGTTGGAGGCAATAATCCAGTTTCCACCCCCACGCACAATCCTTCAACTTCAAAGTCTACAAGGCAAGGTGAACATTTTACGATGCTTCATCGCCAACTATGCCAAAATCACCAAGGGCTTTATGCGCTTACTAAAGAAAGATGTTCCTTTTTACTTGGATGATGCTGCTCAATGCTCTTTCAATGCATTAAAACACGCCCTCACCACTGCCCCTCTGCTACGACCACCTAACTATAACAAAGATTTCTTATTATATCTAGCTGTTGCAGAGCCAACCATTGGCATGGTTTTAGTTCATGAAGATGATTTGTTCTTAGAATACATGATCTATTGCTTGAGATGAGGCCTCATAGGACCAAAACTCAATTATTATCATATAGAAAAACTTACGTTGGCAACAGTTCATACTGTTCAACGGTTCCATCATTATGTTCTGTTTCGCAAGACCACCATCATTGCTATCATGAATCCATTCCAGTACATGTTGACACGATGAGTAATAGGTGGAAAAATCAGTAGATGGATAGTCATCCTCCAGGAGTTTGACTTAGACTTCGTTTCAACAAAGTCTAAAAATTCATTGGTCTTCGTAGAGCTTATTTAGGAACTTCTAGTTGAGTTAGGTGACGTTGTGCCTGAAGAATCGACTATCCGGGGAGATATGTTTTTTATCACATCTTCGGATCCCCAGTACGAAGATATACTTATCTATCTCCAGACTTTGAAGTGACCCACTTCTTCTTCTCGTGATGAGCGTAGAAGTATACGCCATCAGGCTAAGAATTATCTCATACTCGATGATACGTTGTATCGGAGAGGTGTAGACTGCATCTTACGTCGATGTCTCACACATGAGGAGGCAGTTATCGTGCTTAACGATTTCTATACCGAAGCTTGTGGTGGTCATTTGTCTGGGTTGGAAACAACCCAAAAGATTCTACGAGTAGGTTACTTCTGGTCAACACTTATCAAATATTGTATGGAATCGGTCAAGAAGTGCCATCTGTGCCAAATCTTCTCTAAAATGATGAGGGCACATCCTGCTCCCATGTTTCCTGTCATCACAGTTGGTCCCTTCAACAAATGGGGGATTGATTACACTACTTGCAACTCGGCTTCAGCAAGGGGGCACCGCTATATCATCGTAGTTGTAGACTACTTCACTAAGTGGGTCGAAGCTATGCCAACAATTAAAGATGATGGAGAGACTGCAACTCTCTTTTTATTCAACCAGATCATAGCAAGGTTCAGCGTCCCGAGAAAGATTTTTATTGACCATGGCAGTCACTTTCAGAACCAAATGATGACCGAATTAACATCAAAGCTTGGGTTATGGCAAGAGAATTCATCACCCTACTGCCCCCAAGCCAATGGGCAGGTAGAAGCTGTAAACAAAACTCTTAAGACTATTCTACAACGAACTATCAACTCAGCCAAGTCAAAATGGCATTTGATGTTATACTTGGAATTATGGGATTACTGAACATCTATTAAGACTGCAACCGGTTTCTCATATTTTCAACTCGTTTACGGGTTGGAGGCAATCTTTCCCATCGAATGTCAGATCCCATCTCTAAAATTGGCAGTACAATTATTGCCAGACACTTCTCCACTTGAAGAATGGTTAGTATACCTTGAGAAGCTTAATGAGCAGCGTCATGATGCGACCCTAGCCAACGAGGCTCACAAACATAAGGTCAAGTGTTAGTATGATAGGTCTGTTCATCCTCGGATTTTCTCTGAAGGTGACCTTGTCCTGGTCTATGACCAAGATAAGGACCCCCTGGGGTCAGGAAAATTCAAACCCATGTGGTTCAGACCTTTCATCATAAAAGAGGTATTAAAAAAGGGTGCTTATCATTTGGTTGATTTTGAAGGGAATGCTTTGGTGGAGCCTAGAAATGGGCTCTACCTCAAGAAGTATTACTCATAGGCAGGTCACTGTGGGTAAATTTTTGTAACATATGTATGGTCTTTGTACTATTACTGTTTAGCTTCTTTTAAATGTTATGGACGTGTCATTGATGTTATCTTTCATCAATATGGAAAATGTCAAGTGATTATGAGGTGTTCATTGGGTATGCAGATGGTGCTAGTCGGCACACTTGGAGGCTTGCCTCTGCAGCTTGGGTAATGTTTACACCTCAGGGCCAGTTGTTATCTTCCGGAGGTATATGCTTAGGTGACACCACAAATAATGTCACTGAGTATAGTGCAGTTATTGAGTTTCTTCGTGATGCCTTGTCATTGGGTATCTCTCATCTCTGGGTCTATCTCGATGCTCAAGTGGTTGTGTCTCAGTTAAATAGAGTATACTGGGTTCATGATCCAACCTTACACCGACGATTCCTTAGGGTACGTCTCTTAGAACAAAACTTTGATTATATTACATATTTTCATGTTCCTAGGAGATTAAACCAAATTACAGATACTCTAGCTAATCAAATTTTAGATTGGCATCTTGTACACATATGAAAGAACATTGACATAATCATGTAAATAAATTTTTGGACACATAATCCATAAGACATAAAAGAGTAAAAAAAAACATATATAATATCATAAAGTAACCAGAGTACATAGATGGACGCAAGAACCTCAAAAATAGGACCAATAACGAGTCACAGGGCTTATGCCCTCAAAATATATATACAAGTAGTGCTTGTGGCACAAGTCTAAATAGGTTGAAGGCATATGGGCCCTATTATACTGGTCCACAACATGGTCTAAACGCCTAAACAATCGGACCCACGTCTGAGTTGCCCCCACTACATGAGGCTGCATGGATGGCGGCAGGTCCTCAATCTCTGCCATCAGGACTGTGCGAGTGAGTGCAGTAAAGTTCCACTCAACTCGTCTAAGTACCCTCCCAGCCTCCCCGATTGGGAGGTTTCTTGCTACTGTTGGTCCCCCGGTAGTGGCAGCGGCAGCTTCTGGCCGAGGACGACTCCTGTTCCGTGCATAATCAACAGGTTGCACAGGTCCCACATTTGCATGCAGCAAACATATATCTGTCAAATACTCTGGCATATAAAAAAAATGATATATATAACAAAAATGACATAAAAATTACATATACAACAAAAAAACTACAAAGGTAGAGACTTACCCATCTCCCCTCACTCCTCACCAGGAGGCATGGGTATCTCAGGATCTCTCGAAAAGTCTATCCCTACATATGGGTAATCCTCGATCACATGGATTTGCCGTGATAGCCATGCAAAAAAGTCATCATCAAAAAAATCATTGGTCCTTCCACCACCCTATCATGGCCGTAATACTGCCCATCTACATATAGCAGGAAAAGAGGCCTAATGTCCTCGTACCACTTCCCGAGGACTAAAGCTCAGAACTCTCTCAAAAAATAATGAACACAAAATCGTCCCGAACCCAAAGTTCCTCTGTGTCCGCTGATGACAATCCATCAATTGCCTCTTCATACACTCCAGTAGTGTGGTACTCCAGTCAAAACTTTGTGCATTCAAGCACTAGGTAGCACAGTTCATCTGTGCGCGAGACGCTTGATGCAAGGCTATTGAACCGGTAATCCACCCAATGAGCAATAATATTGCTTGTAGTGATAGGTCAGTGATCTTACTTATGGGAACCTAGGAGCTCAAACAATTTGTCTCAGCCTCACAGTGCACGACTATCAATTTCTCTATGTTAAGCGGCCCCGATGGAAATGTCCTGAAATTAACTGGTTCCCCTCTCCTTGAGAGGCTATTCAAGAAGTAGATATCCTCGGTGGTGGGCACCAGTGATTTCCCCTCTAGCATGAAGGCCTCTGCATCAGGGTGTCAATAGTCAACCAAGGCATTTAGTAGCCTCGGTTGCACTTGCATAAACGGACACAAGAAGAACTTAAGAAAACCACATTGCATCAACGTGGCCATGACATTCGTATCTCCCGCAACCAACTCACTAATTGCTCCATGCTCCCTTTCCCTCCAGTGGACATAGATCCTGCCAACACAAAAAGTTCAGGAGGATGAGTGAGTGTTGTTTGGTTCTTTTTATCTATAAAAGGGGGGTCCACACGTGCTGTCTAGATGACAGTCGTGTGTACACGCGAGCAGGTTTTACTCTGCCCGAGTGTACACATGGCCTGTCTAGAGACAGACTGCGTGGACCTAGGGCCTACCTTTTAAAGGTTGATGCCCACCCAAAACATGGAATGCAAAGAAAAAATAACGAATTGAATAGTTAGATAGGGGATTTTGTACTTACTTGGTCCAAGTGAAAGTTCGTTTCGTCCACTGTAGCTCCCAAAATCACCATTTTTATCAAAGGGGGTCTTTTGGCTCCAGAGTCAATTTCCAAATCAACAATGGTGATAATGAGTTGCCAACTTCTATTTATATACTTTTTGGCCTCTTTTTGTCACTTTTTTGGCCTCCCTTATCATTTTCTTTATACCAAAAACCATTTAGAGTGATTCAAGAGTTATATGGGAGGGATTTGATCGGGTATGGGGAATTTTTTTTTGAGTTTTGAGGAAATTTTGATGGTCCATGAAATTTTTTCCAAGAATCAACTTGAGCATATAGGTTAGGTTATTACCTCAACTTTTTTGTTTCGTTGTCTTTTTCCTCTGCCATAGGATTGATCTCATCAGGTTGTGACACGGAACCATCATATCTACTTTAGAAGTGTCGCAACTTAGCGGTAGAGCTTACCAGAACATGGATTCCCTAGGTAGGTCCTAGTTGCATTATGGTGTCCATGCTGTCTCTAAAACATTGTAGGCTTGGGAGTCCTTATAGTCTTTCCTGAATATGAGTTTGAGCCTCATTTGCATGATTCTTCTTCGCTCTTGATCTCACCCTCAGGACTCCCAAAAAGTAACGAGTTTTCTTTGAAGCCCTTTTCAGACCCTCTAAACATGAAAATATTGTCGAGCGATCTTGTGTCCTTTCATGCTTGTTAAACTGAAATTTGAAGTCACATCTTCCCGGCGGTAGTTTACCCCTTTTTCGGTCCGGACGATCAACTGTACGAACAAAGGTATACTCTATGGAACTTCCGTTCTTTAGAAGAGTACTCCCAGGTATAATTTTATCCCTTTTTTGGGCCCGAGGGACTAAACTTACGAAAAGGAAACCCCCATGAAGTCCATAGTTAAGCTCATTTCAGACTCCCTAAAATTGAAAAGATCGTCGAGTGACCTTATTCTTTTCAGACTCAATGACTAGTAACTACTTCTTACATTTCTTAGCTACTTATTTATATATTACAAAAAGGGCCTAGACATGGGTAAACCCATGGGCCAACATCCCATACTTGTTATATAAACCCTAAAACCCAAAAAATCCTACAAAATGGTTGAGATCCCGCGATCTTCGCTTCGCCTACACACTCCATATTCGACCAGCCTGTCCAAGTCCCAAAAAATGGTCAAACACGACCAATGTTCTCTCAAAACTTGGTCGAGGGAAAATAGATCCCAAGCATGCCAAGTGTAGTTACCTACTTTGATACCACTTTGTAACATACTCGACCCCTTAAGGCTTCTAAGGGGTGGGGTGTCTAATTTTTTCTTGGTTTATCTAACTTATCTTACTTTCTTCCATTCACATCTCCAACGCTCTTTACTTATTCAAGGACTTTTTGATGAAAACACCTTTTTATTCTCGGATTCACGGACTCGTTGAATCTTGAATACATATCGTTATAATTTTCCTTTCATAAGTCCACCCAAAAAATCTCGACACTTAGCCATTTTTCCATCTTCATGGACTTGCAGACATGTGGACTTGTAGAGGTAATATTCTACGACCCTAACTTTCATGAGTTTGTGAATTATCAACACTTAGTCATTTTTACCTTCGCGGACTCATGAGCTAGTGGACTCGCGGAGGTAATATTCTACGACCCTGACTTTCATGAGTCCGAGAAATATCAACACTTAGTCATTTTTCCCTTCATGGGATCGTGAAGGTAATATTATACAACCCTAACTTTCATGATTCTAAGAAATCTCAACACTTAGTCATTTTTCCCTCTGCAGACTCATAGAATTTTAGAGGTAATACTCTATGACCCTAACTTTCATGAGTCCGAGAAGTCTCAACACTTAGTCATTTTTCCATTTTCTACTGACACGTGGAATGACACATAGGGTGGAACATGGAACACGTACTTCTTGACATGTGGAATCCATATTTTCTGTGGACCCTTGTCTAATTCTTTTAAACCTATGTGACACGTGGAACCCTCTTAGGGTGACACGTGGCCTTTTTCCATCTGAACACGTGGTACTCACATAGGGTCTTCATTTCTTGGATCTGATGATTCTAGTTCGATGACACCTGACTCGGTGGTGATCTAACAAGGATTATCCCTTGCTCCTTTCTCTGATCACCCATTAGCATGTACCCTCCTTGGGTATGGTGGCGATACTAGTCAACAGGTCACCATTTTTCCCTTGGTCCTATTCCAATGAGATTCACCCAGATCTACGATGGAGTTTCATCGTGGCCTCACCTCGATGGAAGGTCTAGATCATCCCTCAAACTTCCAAGGTCATTCTAACCAGAAGGTTCCGACCACATTAATCTCCACAGACCCAATGGTCCAAGATCATCCACGATAACTCTCGACAAATAAACGACCCTCATTGAATCTAGAGTATGGATTTGTTCTTAGCATCGATGAAAGGTCAGTTCCCTCTCATCCCAACCAATGACCGAGGTTGCATCTAAACTGGATCCCAATACAGGGCCTGAATTTATTCGTCGTGCCAAATCCACGACCACAATTCTTCTGAAATGAATTAGGGATTTCCACTAACTTAATAATCTGTTCCTGGACTTAGCCATTTCATGGATGTATTTCTTCAAGTCTTTCTAAATTCTTACCAAGCCTCGAGGATGCTCATTCCTGATCAAGGTACTCCATGGTTTCATGGTTTCTTCACAATACTATATCCTTTGAAAGACTAGTTGGGCTCGGGCATTTCAACACCATGGCATACAGAGAATATACACAAGGGCATTCCAACACCATGGTGCACATAGAACATATGCAAGGGTGTGTGTATGTGTGTGTGTGTGCATGAGAGCATTCATGTGTCGTAGGATTACATTGATACACACAGTGAGTAGCGACGTTTCTCCCCTCAGGTTAGTACATAGACCTTAGATTATATGCGTGCATAAAAATCATAAATATTTGTATCCTTTCTAATATACCAGACACACAAATTTACTCCCATCATACATTCATAAATAATTATTACAAGACATGAAGTATTCACAAGCAAGAATGCAAAATCATTCACGCGATTAAACACTACGTGCAATTTCTGGTATCTCTAGAATACACAAATTGATTTACAGACCAAATGGTTACATCTAAATATTATTCTGTTCATTTATCCATACACACATTCATATCAATACACAGAGGTAGATAAGACACTTATCTATAGAAAATTAAGATATGTTGAGTATTGTTGTAGAGAGACCCGCTCTCAACCCAACCGAAGGCAAGGTTGTGTTAAAACTTTTCTACAACCAACCACCCCTGAGCCATGATATGATGTCATGAGATGAGTTCCACAATATTTTCTCTGTGATTCCTCCTTCCCCTTGCCCTCCCCCTTTTCTTCTCTTCTTCTTCCCTCAAGACCTCGTGAATCATGCCAAAAAAAATCCTAAAGGTACTTTCCCATATGTTCTTAACTCTTTCGAGAACTATTCCAACTACTATCTTGAATGATATCTGGTTTCTAGGGCTAAGGAAAATTCATATACATATCATTTTAATTACATAGGGTACTGCATGCAATATTCATTCAAAACAATAATGGCCTCCCTCTTGGCCACTCCTCTCATGACATTGTAACTTGTGCAGGCCATCCCTTCACTAGTAGCTCAACATTCTCTATTTTATAAAAAATCAAGCATATTATATATATAGAAATAAATACAAAATCTATCAAGGTCCGTTGTTTATCCTTGATCACCCACGGGTTGACTTAAGTTGTGATTGCATCTCATGCCCTCGCTTGCAGTATTGAGCCTTTATCTAGTTCTTGCTTTATGTTATAAACCATTTCCCAAGAATTTTTTCATCCTCAACCAAGCAGAGCTTTGTTTATATCCTTCACAATTTGACACCCTATACCTTGGAGGAAACATCAACCCAAGTTTCCATCTCCCACATCCATTTCCTTGCATTAAGCATAGGTACGTTCCACCACTAGAACTAGTTTTGCTTACTTGTGACACTTGTTTCATCCTCTGTATCATAATTTTTATGAAAAAAAAAAAAATATGGGCAGGAAGGGAGTACTATATCATAATTGACAGCAGTCGTGTTGCCTTTGAACAGAGCACAAAATTATTGAGTCCTTGTGTCATCATAATTTTGAGTTTTAGCATGGCCTTAAGAAGTTGATCTCGTTACAGAGTTTTCTCTACTGACTGGTTACTCTTCCAGCCCCTATAGAGAACATTATTGATGCCTCCTACATCTAATAGTCACATCATTGAGTCTATGTTGCCAGAGTCCACCATATGTCTCATGCTCTTGTTCAAAGGAAGTCTCACAACCTGCGTCGGCCACGCCTCATAAATATTGACTTTGCATGTCGGCCATATCCTCAGTTTGTCTCATAATCACATGATATTATGGTCTCATCATGCACCCTAGCCCTACTTTCATAATCGGTAGGTCACCTTGAACCCAACAATTGACATTTCATCATTGGTCATTGACTGGGTGGTTTCCCTTGTGTTCAATTCACACTTTGGGATTTGTGCAGTGTCTTGGATTCCATTAGCCTTATTATGGAAAAAGTTGTGAACCAGAGATATGGTACAAGAGTTGTGGGAAGATAGAGAAGAGAGCATTGCCCTTGAAGAGCAGTTGATGGACATGAAGGAGGAGAAAGACCAGCTTCATGATACCCTCCTGAGTTCCTTCAGATATTTCTGTAATTCTAGAGGATGATAGTCATGAGGACTCCGAGGAAGATTTGGATTTGGAGGTCACTCGGAGCTCCAAAGTAAAGAAGGTGGGTCGAAAAACTAATCAAAATAAAAGGGAAAAAGATGCAACTCAGAACAAAGAACTTGGTATACAGACCACCTTGGAAGAAGTATTCAAGAAAGAAAGGAAATATGGAAAGGTTCCCCTTGCAAAGGGTCATTCTCATCCCTCTAAAGGGGGGGCATCCAAATCCACAAGTAAGTAATGAAAATAGTCTCCTGGAATTGTAGGGGTCTGGGACAAAAAAAGAAGAAGGAAGCTATGGGAAATTTAATTAAGTAAGAAAACCCCAAATCCTCCTAATATAGGAGACTAACATGCAAGGGAAAGAATCCCTTCATGAAATTCAACAACTTTGGAAAGCAAGCAAAGGAGAAACTATTAGTGAAAGTGTTATAGCAAGATTTTCCTCACCATTTCTATCTTGCACATAGGGCCATTTTCCATTTCCCTGTGAAGACTTATCGTCCCTTTTTGATGAATCCAGAGCTAAAAATATACATTTTTCCACATATACGCACCCTATCATCTATAAAACAAGTGTATATGCAGGCTACTCCAGTACATCTCGCATACATCGAGATTTGTGCCAGAAAATACAAAAATGGATTCAGGTTTCCATATCATGACAAGAGATCTCTGATCCTTGGCCTTCCATATACTGGAAATGTTCTGACTCGGCCCTTCAGTTTCATTTTGAAGGCTATAAGAGCACAATTTTGAGCCATGGAAAAGAGGAGAAAGCATTCAAATTTGAGAGAAAAGTTACTCTGGAGAAAGTACTTCATATTGAGTCTGCATCCCTTTGTCCCTCAAGTCTGAACACAGTGTTTAGCCCCCAAGCTCTTTCCCTATTGTTGAGAGAATCTCATTGTCTCTCTCTTTTGAGCTTGCCTTTGGTATAGGATTGAAGTGGTGGAGACCCAGCTGGAAGGAACTTGGTTTCTTGGTTTCGAGCCGTGCTAACATGAAAGTCTGTAATGTTGACACTTTTTTTGATCAATTATTAACAGAAATACTCCTTTCTCATCTTATTGGTATCATGCCAATATATGATTATTATCCATGGGCATGTTAGTAATGTTTATTAATGAATTATGCTATCTAATGTGTTAACCCCTATACATTATCACTATATACTTGCTTTGATTGTTTGTTGAGAACTTATTGTATGTATAAAGCTTTAGGTCAGAGTGCTCAACGGTGGAACATCATCAAACGTTGGATCAAGGTAGGATACAATGTAATTGAGTTGATTTCTACAGTCACACCTGTCTGTTGTGGTTTACCCTTGGCCATAGAGAGATTTTCCCTCGTAACATAAGTGGTGACTCCACTGGGGATAGATCTTCCTTCTAAGGGTTGAAGTACTTTTGCTTCTTGCATATCTCTTTTTCCTTTGTGTTTCTTGTCATATCACTGCTTGGCAGATTCTGTTCACTCTAAGTCTAAGTTTTCAACCCTTTTTCCCTTGCCTGGCCTTGTTTTAAATCCTGTACGCTCATTTTTCCTTGACAGTGATGTACACACGCATGTTGTCTCTCTACAAGTTGCGTATATACACACTATTCTCTTGAGCAGTCCCACATACCACTTTTCCTTTCTTTTTTTCTTGGTTTAGTGACTGTTGGGTGAGTTTTGATGGTTGTTGAGCCTTCTTAGGTCTTTGTAGTGCTTGTTGAGATTCTCTGGGTTGACAAGAAGCCCATTGGGAGTTGAATTTATGGGCATAGTCTTTCTCATTGTTTTTCATTTTTTGGTTTGTCCTTGAACCATGGGATATTTTCTTGGCTTCTTGGTATTATGCTTGAGTTATTTCGTTTATACACAGTAGAATTTATGTATCAGGTTTCTTTTTAGTCCATGCATTTTCTCTTTAATATATTGAAAATTCTAAAAACTAGGCATTTTGCATTGGTTAAAGTTTTTCTTTAAACCTTTATCATTAGCTTAGTATATTTAGCGAAATATTTCATTTTACTTATGAACTATAGAGTTGAGATTGAAAATTACACTGTTTTATTAGCATATCATTCATTGAAAAGTTAAAGGTAGACTTTGCATTATATTCATACTTATCTTTTGCAGAGTCATAACATCATGAGTTTCATTTCCATACCCTCTTGAGTAACCACGGCCAATAAAATTTATTCTTTAAACTAAAATTGATTAGTCACAATTTTATTTCTAGGGTGCACAAACTAGCCTAGGATTTAGTGCCTTGAAATAGGATTTTGTGAGTAAAATTCTCCAAGGCAATTAAATCAGCATATGTGTCTGAGACAGGGAGTTGAGAAGTCCATTATATAATTGGTAATATCAGGAGGTTCCGCCCACACTGGAGTTAATCACAAGGTCGCGTGAAGTTAGTTGAAGGGATAACCCATGGATACTCACCTAGCGTCAGAGATATTTCCGTGGATTTATTCATATTTGGGGATCTTGCTAGTACCCATACCTCTATGAGAGGCGGTGATTTCAAGGTTTCGGGCTTTGCTACCCTGCCCATACGGTGATCCGGACTTACGACTACTCGCCTCTGCATCAATTATATGGTGGTTTATTAGTTTCTTAACTTAGGCATCTCATAGGTCACTTGCATGGGTTATTATGCTTGTATCCTGGGTAAGATAGAGTTCAGACAACACACAACCTTTATGGAGGATTACCTCTCCGGGGGGATCTGATCGACTGGTTGTTAATCCCATGAGGGCCTATATAACTGATTATGTTACCTCCAAACTTTATCAGGGAGTCACAAGTCCCTCTTAGACGAGGCATACCTTCTTTAGCGAGGGAGGCCACTCAACAACTTTAGCCCATTTACATGCATATTGGCCATTTGACTTTTGGTATGCTCTTTGACTACTAGTTGACCTCAAGAGTCTATTTTGAGTTTTGTCATCATGGATGGTGGAGTTTCGTTTGCTCCCTCATTTACCGCTACCCACCCCATGATGCCTAATCATTTTATGGGGATGGATCCGTCCAATTTTTACAATGGTGTGCATAAATACAACACTCAGTCCGCACCTTGGATCTCTAGTCATGTTTCTATTGATATGTCTTCACCCATGAAATCCTCTCCCTGGTCCACATATATGAATCCTAGAATGGGATCTGGGGGCATCATGGCTCCGATGCCTACTTCTTCGTTTGATATGAGTCATATCACCATGGGAGGTTGGAACCTCCCCCCTTTTGAATCTCATGCTAACTATGCTCTTCTAGGAGCCAGTACTCAGATAGGTTCCTTTTCCACTTACTATGCACCACCCATGCATCTTTCACCCACCATGTCAGTTCCTTCGAACATTTTTCCCATGAATGGCCCTTAGATGCCTCCGGGTATTTCATACAAAGAAAATCAATTTTAAGGTTCGGGCTGCCCTATTTACGAGACCCCTTCACAAGGGGGAAACATATATCATCACTCAAATAATTCTTATTCGACCTCGATCCCTTCGTAGGCCTCAGTGATGATGCCCATCCAAACTTCTTCAGAACATTTTAGTGCAAGCTATCACCCTTTTGGGCAGGGAAGGGGAGTACACCAGGATCCTTGCTGGCTTGCAATGTTTTAGAATCAATATTTCCTCAAACCCTGGAATCAAATACCGCCATCTATCACTAGCCCAGTCACTATCAGTCACACTGGTGCTCCATCCCTAACCTCTACCAGTTACGTCGGAGATGGGTCAACATATTCTAGAAATTATGTCGATAACTCACACCCAACCTCTGCTAATTATGTTGGGGGCACCAACCTTTTCACTCTGAATCATAGCCGTGTCACGTCTCCAACCTCTATTCATGATTTAGGAGAAGACTCTCTTTATTTCGCTAATTACATCGAGAATCCTAGACATCTCAGACATAAGCCTAAATTCCTTTGCAAGACTTGTGAAGTAAATCACCTTACTCACTTGTGTCCAATTACTACCGAGACACTAGAAGTGCAGGGCTCACCCAAGGGCCCTTCAGATTCTGAGACATCCCTGGTTTCTCCTCAAACCACTTCTACTTTTATCACCTCGGTGGTCCCACCACCACAATCCCCTCCTAACCTCGCCTTCTTTTTCTAAAGTGAAGCGTCTCTTGCCCCCATTACTATGCATCCTCTTCAACCTATAATTGAAGAAGTGGCCACACCAGTGCAATCTCTGGTCAACCCTACTCTCCTTGAAAAGAGTGATGTGCCTCTTAGTCATGTCATCAACATTCCTAACCCTAGTGATTATGAACAAGAGAGATTTATTCTTCCCTCGAATTCTCTCTCTCCAAGTCCTGACGAAGTTCCCTTCGATTGGGACGACCTAATGGGGCATCCCATACCCCCACCTATGTCTTTTCCATTAAGAGACATTATTTGAACCATCACGGAGACTGTATCATCCATCAACACTTTCTCCTCCTCGTCTTGGAGAACTTTGGGTTTTCCCAAGATTTTGTCAACTATCTGTGACATACTGACTTACCGCAGAAGACCGAGATGGGATCCTTGGCCTCCCCCTTTACATGTTTATTAAGACATAAAAACAATTCTTAATTAAGCTCTTTTTTGACTCGTGTAAAAACTGAAAATATTGTCGAGTGATTTGTCCCTTTCAAACTCATTAAGATGGATTTGAAAGGTCATGAGTCTTAGTTAAGCTCTTTTACAACTCGTTATCAAAAATGGAAAAGATTGCCGAGTGAACTTGTCTTTTTCACACTCATAAATTGGATTTGAAAAGATGTCTATTTGGCACAAGTTTACCCCTTTTTCACACCAAGTAGACTACAAGACATAAAAAAGGATATTTTTTGGCGTTAAGTTGTGTTGCATCTCATGCCCTCGCTTGCAGTATTGAGCCTTTAGCCAGTTCTCGCTTTGCGTTATAAACCATCGCCTAAGAATTTTTTCATCCTCAACCAAGAAGAGATTTGTTTATATCCTTCACAATTTGACACCCTATACCCTAGAGGAAACATCACCCCGAGTGTCCATCTCCCGCATGCATTTCCTTGCATTAAGCATCTGTGCGTTCCACTACTAGAACAAGTTTTTCTTACTTGTGACACTTGTTTCCTCCTCTGTATCATAGCATTCATTTTTTATGAAAAACAAAAAAAGATGGGTGGGAAGGGAGTACTATATCATAATTGGCAGCAGTCATGTCGCCTTTGAACATAGCACAAAATTATTGAGTCCTTGTGTCATCATAATTTTGGGTTTTAGCATGGCCTTAAGAAGTTGATCTCGTTACAGAGTTTTCTCTATCGAATGGTTACTCTTCTAGTCCCTATAGAGAACATTATTGATGCCTCCTACATCTAATAGTCACATCATTGATTCTATGTTGTCGGAGTCCACCATATGTCTCATGCTCTTGCTCAAAGGAAGTAACACAACCTGTGTCGGCTACTCCTCATAAATATTGACTTTGCATGTCGGCCATATCCTCAGTTTGTCTCAGAATCACATGATATTATGGTCTCATCATGCACCCTATGCCTACTTTCATCATCGGTAGGTCACCTTGAACCCAACAATTGACATTTCATCATTGGTCATTGACTGGGTGGTTTCCCTTGTGTTCAATTCACACTTTGGGATTTGTGCATTGTCTTGGATTCCATTCACATTGAGCCTTAAGGGTTACCAATAGCTATTGCAACTTGTAGATAATCTTTCCCTCAATTTGAGAACTCAAAGAAGAAAGGGAGAATCTACAAAATGACACTAACAAAATACCAGAGAAAATTACAATAACAAGCGTGGAAACAAGAGAAGGAGGGAAATCATCAGTCCGGACCATCGAAATGGGATCATACCAACACAATTCAACTAGAAAGAGGGGGTTGAGAGAGACAGGTGGTGATCACTAGGGAAGAAACTTAGTAGGATCCGAGGAATAATCTACTATGTCATCATACATCGCCATTTTCTCCTGCCAAAAAATTAGAAATGTTAAAAAAGGGGGGTAACTATGAACACCAACTAAAATCCCTAACTACAGATAGGTCATGACCTTAGCTGCCACTGGGAGAGGAGAAATGGAGGGTATTCTGCCTAGGGTGAGGGAGGAAATCACCAAGCCATTTTTTGCACCCCCCTTAAAGTTGGGAGGGTGCAACACTAGGGCTTACCGGGAGGTCACCTATCCTAGTACTACTCTAGCCCAAGCATACTTAACTGCAGATTTTTGATGGGATCTGGTGCATCAACGCTGATATATATATTCTTTAAGAAAAACCTTGTGAGATTCACCTTTTTGTTGGAATATTTGTATGGAGGGTGGCTCAACCACCAACCAGAATACTAGTTAGTTACCTAATGAGACTCAACTTGAATTGAAACCTAAAAATTCATTCTCAACCTACGTTATATGATCCACCACATATTCAACAATAAAATTCAATCCCAATCACCCTAATTCCCATCTAGATCTCCAACTCTTAGTTAAATACAAGAACATGACCTCCCCAAAACCAATTACATAATACAATTTTCATTATAACTTACTTAACCATGTGTTATTCGTGAAATGCTCTCAAATACTCTAACAATACTGCAAATATTCTACATGTCTAATACTAATTGGTCCACACATATCAAATCACCCCTTTATGGTGGACATTTTATCCTTTTGTAATACCCCGAAGGGTTCTTTTACATGGGAAAAGTCCACTTTATGAATGCTCCTTTCTACCATGTAAAGGGAAAAGGTGGGAGGATCATCACTTACTATCCCTCTTAAGGGATTTTGGATTCACCTAACCTCTCATCCAATGTCCATTTAAACCAAACAAAGGGCAGAGATATGGGTATTAATCCTCCTTCTTCCAATCTTCTTCGATTTTATTTTTGTCTTACATAAAAGGCCTTTACCCACAACATTTTCTTCGTCAAAACAAAAAGACAAATACTATAGATATATTATTTATAGAAAGAGATTTGGCCTACGGGTTGAGCATTAAAAGCAAGTCTTCAACCCGAAATGAATATGGGATTCCACCATGAGAAAAAACAAACATAAGCATTACAATGACTATAAATTGAATTCAATCGGAAAACATTGTTACGAGCAAGATAGCTTCTATGATCAAGGATGATCCTATATAAGTCCCCCTGTTGAGTCTTGAGTTTTTTTTATTGAAATTTGAATCAATGATAGGAAGCCACATGATTCTACCATGAGAAAATTGTTAGGTTCCTAACACACATAGGTAGAACAATATATTCATATGTAATAAAGGTCAATATTAATAAGGCCTTTCAATAAAATAGAATAAGGCGGATGTAAGAAGACCTAATAGAAGCTTCTGCTACTAGAAGGATCTTCCTCTAGATGCTTCTTTTTAGTATAAATAGGAGTCGAGGGTATGAGAAACCTAGCTTGGATATTATTGTAATAGAGCTCTTCTCAACTGGAGGTTGCCCCCTCGAAGAGGCTCGTGAACATTGCTTTTAGATTCAAAGTGTTATTTTTGTTGTTATTATTATATCATTTTAGTGTTATTTTGGTGAATGTTCTGGTTATATTGTTGTTATTATGCCATTACTAGCATTTTATTTCTGTTCTGCATACATTTTATATCTGGTATATTACAAGTGGTATCAGAGCACTTTCCTTGGTAGAAAGTGTGGGTTAATTTTTTTTTTTCAGAGTAGTGACATATTCTGACATCTTTATGCCACAGAGATCTGTCGTTACGCGCATAAAACCATGGTTGAGGGATTCATACATGCAGGAAATACAAGCGGTACTTAAGTGCACATCTATTGGCCACCCTTGTAACCCCTGTTGGTACCCCTTCGAGTGGTAGCGCATCAGAAAACACCTGTGTATGGATCAGACTAGATTATCTGAATCCCTCTTTAGATAAATTGATCGGTCGCCTGACTGCTATAGTCTCAATGAGAACAACACTCAGGAAGATACTCTCTAGTACCTGGGTAGTAGGGTAGTATGACTAAGGGTATGGTCTATCCTCCTTAGTTAGTTCCTTGAGATATAGGGTCGAGTACTATTTTTGGACCTTGCACGTATATCAGTAAGCTATAGCACAGGGAAAACCCTTGAATACCTAACCCTTGGGGACATAAACATAAACAAATTAAAACAAACAATATCTATTTTCATGCAACTATGTTCGGGTTGCCAAGTAAATACACATTTTTTTCTAGTTAAGAATTTGGGCATTTCCTCTCTGTAGTATTCTTCAAACCGGAATATAACTCCGTTTAAAAAAAAAAACAAGTCTGGAAATTTTTTCACCATTATTTGAGACCTATTCCATTGGATTCATCTCTTCTCCCTTATCAAATTCATCCATATCATTTTTCGGAAAAATGTTTTACCCCACCCACCCCCTTTCAGTTTCCCCATCTTCATGGCCCATACCCCTAGACAAGACTTGGAAGCTCGCTTCAACCCCTTCCAATCTCGTCTAATTGAGACTCAAAAAGAAGTGAACCAACTCACTGCCAATGGTTACCCCACTAATACCACCATTTAATCCTCAATCGGGGAAATCAAACAAGACCTCACCACCCATCTTGAATTAGTCTTTTCGGTACTTTGCACCAAACTTCATATCCCTACAGATAACCCTTCCTCTTCCTCACCTCCACATACTAAAGGTGACCATTCCTCTCATTCCCATACCTTACAGAACCATCACTTTCAACGTGACCTACGCCTTCCACGGGTGGATGTGACCAAATTTGATGGCTCGGACCCCACTAGTTGGGTAACCCAAATGGAACATTACTTCTTTTTATATGGCATTATAGATGACTTGGCCAAACTCTGGTATGGTGTTATCCATCTAGATCAAGAATGTTGGCAATGGTGGCAATGGAGAAAAACTTCTCGTCAAGGGTATATTGCTTGGACACACTTTGTGGCATATATTTATGAACGCTTTGACATTGACACCAACCATTTGGGCCATTTGAAAAAGATGAAACAATTAGGAACAGTGGAAGACTTTATAGTTTCCTTTGAGCGCCTGTATTTTAGAACTGAGGGCATGTCTGATGCCTTTTCTGAGAGTGTTTTATCAGTGGCCTCAAGGATGAAATTCGGGCCCATGTTCTCATGGCTCGGCTTGAGAGTTGGGTGGAGGCTACCAAAAGAGATAAAGAAGCACAACAAGTTGTATCTTCTCAAAACTACAAACCCTCCTTTAACCCTCACCCTAAACTAGTAAATCCCACTACCCCCTCTGCTCCACTAAAGATCCAAAAATTGACTAGCGCTGAAATGGTTGAATGCCAACTCAAAGGCCTTTGTTATAACTGTGATGACAAATATTTTCTAGGGCACAAGTGTAAAGAACAAAATATTTTTATGGCCATCTCCAAGGAGATTTCGGAAGAAGATGAAGAAACTCCCTTTGTGTCTGAGTCACTTGAATCAACTGACATAACCCCTCTCTCAGACCCTCCCGAAGTAGAACTGGTCATTTCCCTCAATGCTCTCATTGGCTTCTCCACTCCCCAAACCATCAAGCTAATCGGTTACATCAAGCATCGGAAGGTTGTCATTCTAGTTGATAGTGGCGGAACCCATAATTTTATTCATCGCTGCATTTCCCAAGAAACTCATTACTACATCCATGCCATCAATAATTTCCAAATCATGATTGCCAATGGTGGTTCCATGAAATGTGGAGGGCATTGTGAAAATGTGTCTCCAAATTGGTGACTACCACCTGAAATCCCATATGTTTGCTATCAACATGAGAGGTTGTGACATTGTGTTGGGTGCATACTGGCTAAGGACTTTGGGTCCCATTCTCATGGATTTTAAAGACTTAACCATGCAATTCGACCAAGAGGGACACCAATATAAGTTCCAAGGCATCACCGTCGGTTCACCTGAGATCATTAGCTCCCATCGCATGGAAAAGCTGCTCAAAAAGGGTCATTCTGGTGTTATCACCCAACTCCATGCCATACAATAAATAGAGACACGCTCGGTACCGCAAGACCTCCAAGCCATCCTTTCTAAACATCAATCAGTCTTTTCTACTCCCCAAGGCCTCCCTCCTTCCTGTGGTGTTCATGATCATTCCACTCCCCTTGTACCCGAAAGCCTTCCTCCCAATATCTGTTTGTATCATCACCCCCTTTCCCAAAAAAATGAAATTGAGAAAATGGTCCAGGAACTCCTTAATGTAGGCGTTATCCACCCTAGTACGAGCCCCTACTCGTTTCCTATGGTTGAGTCCTGAAGAAAGAAGGTTCTTGGTGAATGTGTCCTGACTTTCGTGCCCTCAATGAACTCACCATCAAAGACAAATTCCCCATTCTTGTCATTGATGACCTCCTGGATGAATTGAGTGGTGACCAATTCTTCACTAAACTAGATCTTTGTTTGGGCTACCACCAAATACATATAAAAGAGGTAGACATTCCCAAGATTTCCTTTAGAACTTGAGGGCCACTATGATTTTTTGGTCATGCCCTTTGGCTTGTGTAATGCCCCCTCCACCTTCCAAAGCCTCATGAATCATGTCTTCCGACCTTTTCTCTGCCATTTTGTCTTAGTTTTCTTTGATGATATCCTCATCTATATAAAACCTGGATAGACCATCTTGCTCATGTGGATTGAGTTCTCCATCTACTCTCTCAGCACCAACTTTTCCTGAAACAGTCTAAATGTGCTTTTGGCACCTCAGAAGTAGAATACTTGGGTCATCTAGTTGGAAAAGATGGCATCAGGGTGGATCCTGGAAAGATCGAAGCTATGCAAGACTAGCCTCACCCAAAGACTCTTAAGAGATTGCATGGATTTATAGGTTTAACAGGGTATTATCGCAAGTTTGTTAAGAATTATGGGAAGATTGCAGCACCTCTCACTGCTCTCCTCAAAAAGAACTCTTTCACTTGGACTCCAACCGCTACTCAAGATTTTCAAACCTTGAAGATGGCCATGTGCACCAGATTTCACAACGACCTTTGTGTTGGAATGTGATGCCTCAAGGAAAGGAATTGGTGTTGTCCTTATGCAAGAGGGTTGACCTTTGGCCTTTACCAGCAAGCAACTATCTGAAAGAAATCTGGGCAAATCCATCTATGAAAAGAAAATGTTGGTTATTCTACATGTCGTGGATCTGTGGCATCCTTATCTATTGGGGCAACATTTCCAAATTAAGATAGACCATCAAAGCCTCAAGTATTTTCTAGAACAATGCATTTTATCCCCAGAACAACAAAAATGGGTGACTAAACTCTTTGGATATGATTATGAGATCATTTATAAGAAAGGAAAATACAATGTGGTTGTGGATGCACTTTATCGAAAATATGAAGATGAAGGATCCCTTTTTTCTCTTTCATTAATTGTACCAGATTGGCTACACACTGTTCGCCAGGAATAGCTACAAGATCCCAAAAGTTCGTAGTTGATCCACCAATTGCAGTCCAATGCTCCAGCTTCCCTAGTGATCAAAATCTGGACCAGGGGTCAAAATTTTTCTCAAAAATCAAAGTTCTCGGAATTACCTCAAAACAAACAGGTGTGTAGCCCTCATCATCACAAACCCAATGCAATTCAAATGGGTTCAAACGAACATCGGATGAGTGAGATATCGTGATCTGTTTCATTTGTCAAACAGGCAAAAAAAAGATGTTGACTGTACAATTTGTACAGTCCATACATGATGACGTGGCAATCATTTATTGGTAGGTGTATGACTCACACGTGGTAGAGGTATGACCGCTGGCATGGAAAGTGGTGACATGTCAATGGTGAGTTGGCAGTCTAGGCGAATCATTGGTGGACATGTGGTGTCTTTTTGGTAAAATGGTTTGGTGCCTCGTGGGCCAGGCGTGGGCTACCACGTGGCACCGTAATTTGGTTGTTTGTTTAAAATTATTATAGAGTCTATGGGGATCAAACCCTGGACCTCCACCACAATGCAAATTCTTTGCAAAGTCTGCCCTGCCAACGCACCACACTATGTTACTTGTTATATATATGGTTTTAAATTTATTTAAATTTGAATTGTATTAAAGTTTGGGCACGGACAGGGCTGGGGCTAAGACCCAGACCCCGTTCACATACATATAACCATATGCCCCCTCCCATGCATGCATTGCAACTGGAGTCACAGCCCCACGCATTTGAACGCTTGGCGTTTAACCATTGGCTTGGAACCTAGCCCTTTTTGTGCAAGAAACGAGGTCACATGATCCATGCGCCCAACACCTCCGACTTTGGGGGCCAAAAATTCGTTAACCATCCTACAGTTTGTGTGGTTTTGTAGTTATGTGCTTGGTGCTAGTTTTTAGCATGGAAATGAGCATGTGTGCTAGGTTGGATGCACAGAGGTGCATTTTGGCGAACTAGAAACATGAAGCTTGAAGGGGGAAAATGGCAGGAGGCCTATCTTCTTCATTTTTTTGGCCAAATGAGGTGCCAAAAAAGACCAGCTAGGGATTTTTGGATGTTCTGAATCCATTGGCATTGTTTTCAAAGGCATTTTTATACTTATTTTGTAGGTTTTTCACCATTGAAGTTTCAGAGAGCTCCAAGGAGCTTGAAGCCCTCATTGATGGAGGCCATGCCCAGAGGAGCCCAAGTTTGTTTTATGTGACTGAATAGTCATTTTTGGCTAACTGTTATGCTTTGAACACATTGAGATAGGTTTCATAGGAATTTGAGGACTTTTACAGGTGTTTTTTACACAAGGAAGCTCAAGGCCACATGTAGAAGAGATCATGCCCGGATGAGCCATGATCTGTTTTCAGAGTTCTATTAGTCATTTTTGGGGTTTTTATGTATTCTGAACCCAATGGTACAATAAATAAAAATCCATTGGATTTGAGCAGCATCTTGTAAAAGAATATTTGAAAAATTGATCCCAGAGAGCCTAGTCCATTGATGGAGGCTCAAGGAGATGTAGCCCAGTTGGGGGTGAACTCCTTTATCATCTTGCTAATGTTGTGAGTTTTCTGGTTATATTTGCTGCAAGATATGTATTTTGTGTATTTATTTAAAACACATATTTAATCTTACAAAGATCTCACACATAAATATTTAAAAGAAGCATGAACTTGACACATAAAACCTCTTGCATAACAAAGACATTGAGCAAGGTCCTGAAAAGTCTATTTTAATGAAGCAGAGGGTGCCTGCATAGCATAGCAAGTCAGCCCTCTATTTTCAGATCAGGTGGTATAAGAGCTTATTTTGTTTTGCTCATGTGATTGCCATTGATAGCTAGAGTTTTAGATGTTGGAATTATTGTGCAAGTTTTGTGTTGAAGTTTGATATCTTGCAAGGATGGAGGAAGTTTCAAACATTGATAGTTCTCATACATCTTCATTATCCAAGTTCTTTGACAAAGAGATGTTGAAGAAGTTTGTAACCATGAGAGATATGGTACAAGAGTTGTGGGAGATAGAGAAGAGAGCATTGCCCTTCAAGAGCAGTTGATGAACATGAAGGAGGAGAAAGACCAACTTCTTGAAAAGTTGCATGAGATGGAGACTCAAATCCATGTGGTAAAGGAAACCCTTACCAAGTACATGCATGAACATGAGGTATGTAATGTTAGTTTATCGTCAAATTCCTCTCAAGATGAATGCTTTGGTGTTTTTGAAAATCACACAAGAGGAATAGGGTCCAAGTTATTGTTAAAAATGGGATATGAAGGTAGAGGGTTAGGCAAGCATGCACAAGGCATTGTTGAGCCTATTGTTGTTGAGGAGAGACCCAAGTATTGTG
>JZKD02S2149251.1:121790-136428 GCA_000966675.3 Picea glauca | reverse complement strand
ATTATGTTAAGCATGATAAATTTGCATGTAAAAATGGCAGAAAAAGTCCATGTACATATTGTGGTTTATATAACCATCATATTTCAAAATGTTGGAAAAGATTGACCACTTTCAGAAAATTTTCCAAGCAAAGACAAATTGAAAACAGGATGCAAAAGATTTTCACTCATTGCCAAAAGAGGGGTCATATCATTGACCAATGTTGGACATTGCATCCAACCACTCATCCACATCACAAGAAGCAGATGGATAAAGAGATTGGAAATAATGGAAGAGGATATTTCATCATTGATGTGAGTCAAGATGATTCACAAGAGGACGATTTTCAGCAGAAAAATTCACCATTGAGTTGGCTTGGTAAGAAATGGTTGAATTTCTTGAGCAAGTAAGGCTTGCATTTTTATGTTGTAGATGCACATTTCAGCATTATGTATGCATTTATGTTGAGAGTATGACAAGTACAATTTTTTTGATGTAAGTTTCATGTGAATGCAATTCGTTTGAAGGCATTCTTGTTGTTGCACAACTTCGCCAGGAGGGTGTAAAAGAGGGATATGATGCTCACTTTTTACAGTCATATATCTTTTTCATTTTCAGCTCTTATGTACCCACATGTTTCGGGTTTATGTACTTATGTTTGTACTTGAAGGAGAGTTGAAGAGCTATGCACATACATGTGTTGTTATGTGTGTGTAAACAATGAACTTGGTGATAGTTCATCATGAATGACTCATGATTGTAACATGATTGTGTATCATGAATGTTGACTTGTCATTTTGTGAAGGTCAATATGTTTCAAATGAGTCTCGACTTGTGTCGATGTTGTCTTGATGACTATGTGTGTCGATCATGTTTTTTGACTTATGTTTAGTCGATGGTGTTTGTTGGCTTGTAAGTTGATTTTGAGTACACCAGCATGCAGTAAAACGCCATGTGCTTTGATGAAGTACAAGATTTGACCGTTTGCTTGAAGAGCAAAAAGACTTTGTTGGAATCATTTTCAGTCTTGTATAAATTTGTTTTCAAGATTGATGGTTTTCTTGGTTTGTGACAAGATGTCGCAAGAAAGTTTTTGCAGCCATTGTAGAGCGGATTGTTTTGACGCCAAAGAGTTCACAACAGGGACTTGATTCTCAGTGGGAAGTCTGAAAGTTTTCCAAGCACAAAGAGAATAGTGGGTCAGCAGCAACCAAAGAACAGTGGTTGAGGGACATAGCCAGTTACAGTGAAAGGCATGTTGAGGTATCCAGGTGATTGTCAAAAAGACTTCTCAAATAGAATCAGTTGATAGAACTTGCAAGCAGAAGAGTATTGAAGCTCAGGTAGATAATCATAATCTTTTGAGGTTCCAAAATCCTTTCAGTGGGAAGGTGTGATCAGAATCTAGACCAGGGGTCAAAAAATTTCTCAAAAATCAAAGTTCTCAGAATTGTCTCAAAACGAATAGGTGTGTAGCCTTCGTCATCACGAACCCAGTGCAACTTGAACGGGTTCACACAGACATCGGATGAGTGAGATATTGTGATTTGTTCGATTTGTCAAAGAGGCAAAAAAAAAAAGATGCTGACTGTACAGTCCATACAGTCCATACATGATGATGTGGAAATCATTTATTGGTAGGTGTATGACTCACACGTGGTAGAGGTACGACCACTGACATGGCAAGTGGTGACGTGTCAATGGTGAGTTGGCAGTCTAGGCGAATCATTGGTGGACACGTGGTGTCTTTTTGGTCAAATGGTTTGGTGCCTCGTGGGCCAAGCGTGGGCTACCACGTGGCACCGTAATTTAGTTGTTTGTTTAAAATTATTATAGAGTCTATGGGGATCAAACCCCGGACCTCCACCATAATGCAAATTCTTTGCAAAGTCCGCCCTGCCAATGCACCACACTATGTTACTTGTTATATATATGGTTTTAAATTTATTTAAATTTGAATTGTATTAAAGTTTGGGTACGGACAGGGTTGGGGCTAAGACCCAGACCCCGTTCACATAATATAACCATATGCCCCCTCCCGTGCATGCATTGCAACTGGAGTCACATCCCCATGCATTTGAACGCTTGGCGTTTAACCATTGGCTTGGAACCTAGCCCTTTTTGTGCGAGAAACGAGGTCACATGATCCATGTGCCCAACACCTCCGAATTTGGGGGCCAAAAATTCGTTAACCATCCTACAGTTTGTGTGGTTTTGTAGTTATGCGCTCGGTGCTAGGTTTTAGCATGGAAATGAGCGTGTGTGCTAGGTTGGATGCACAGAGGTGCATTTTGGCAAACCAGAAACATGAAGCTTGAAGGGGGAAAATGGCAGGAGGCCTATCTTCTTCATTTTTTTGGCCAAATGAGGTGCCAAATGAGAACAGTGGTTGAGGGACATAGCCAGTTACAGTGAAAGGCATGTTGAGGTATCCAGGTGATTGTCAAAAAGACTTCTCAAATAGAATCAGTTGATAGAACTTGGAAGCAGAAGAGTGTTGAAGCTTAGGTAGATAATCATAATCTTTTGAGGTTCCAAAAGCCTTTCAGTGGGAAGTTGTGATCAGAATCTGGACCAGGGGTAAATTTTTTCTCAAAAATCAAAGTTCTCAGAATTGCCTCAAAACAAACAGGTGCGTATCTCTCATCATCACGAGCCCAGTGTAACTTGAACGGGTTCACACAGACATTGGATGAGTGAGATATCGTGATTTGTTCGATTTGTCAAACAGGCAAAAAAAAAAGATGTTGATTGTACAGTCCATACAGTCCATACATGATGATGTGGCAATCATTTATTGGTGGACACGTGGCGTCTTTTTGGTCAAAAAGACTTCTCAAATGGAATCAGTTTATAGAACTTGGAAGCATAAGAGTATTGAAGCTAAGGTAGATAATCATAATCTTTTGAGGTTCCAAAAGCCTTTCAGTGGGAAGCTGTGATCAGAATCTGGACTAGGGGTAATTTTTTTTCTCAAAAATCAAAGTTCTCGAAATTGCCTCAAAACAAACAGGTGCGTAGCCCTCATCATCACGAACCCAGTGCAACTTGAACGGGTTCACACAGACATCGGATGAGTGAGATATTGTGATTTGTTCAATTTGTCAAACAGGCAAAAAAAAAAGATGCTGACTGTACAGTCCATACATGATGATGTGGAAATCATTTATTGGTGGACACGTGGTGTCTTTTTGGTCAAATGGTTTGGTGCCACATGGCCCAAGAGTGGGCTGCCACGTGGCACCGTAATTTGGTTGTTTGTTTAAAATTATTATAGAGTCTATGGGGATCGAACCCCAGACCTCCACCACAATGCAAAGTTCGCCCTGCCAACGCACCACACTATGTTACTTGTTATATATATGGTTTTAAATTTATTTAAATTTGAATTGTATTAAAGTTTGGGCGCGGACAGGGCTGGGGCTAAGCCCCAGCCCCCGTTCACATACATATAACCATATGACCCCCTCCCGCATGCGCATTGCAACCAGAGTCACAACCCCACGTGTTTGAACACTTGGCGTGTAACCATTGGCTTGGAACCTAGCCCTTTTTGTGCGAGAAACGAGGTCACATGATCCAGGCGCGCAACACCTCCGCCTTTGGGGGCCAAAAATTCGTTAACTGTCCTACAGTTTGTGTGGTTTTGCGGTTATGCAACCAACGCTAGGTTTTATCATGAAAATGAGTGTGTGTGCTAGGTTGGATGCACAAAGGTGCATTTTGGCGAACCAGAGACAAGAAACTTGAAGGGGGGAAATGGCAGGAGGCCTATCTTCTTCATTTTCTTGGCCAAATGAGGTGCCGAAAAAGCCCAGCTAGGGGTTTTTGGACATTTTGAATCCACTAGCACTGTTTTCAAAGGCATTTGAAGATTTCGTTTGCAGGTTTTTCACCATTGAAGTTTCAGAGAGCTCCAGGGAGCTTGAAGCCCTCATTGATGGAGGCCATGCCCAGATGAGCCCAAGTATGTTTTATGTGACCGAATAGACATTTTTGGCTAATTGTTATGCTCTGAACACATTGGAATAGGTTTTAGAGGCATTTGAGGACTTTTACAAGTGTTTTTTCCGTAAGGAAGCTCAGGGAAGCTCAAGGCCACATGTAGAAGAGGTCATACCTGAATGAGCCATGATCTGTTTTTAGAGTTCTATTAGTCATTTTTGGGGTTTTTATGTATTCTGAACCCAATGGTACAGTCAAAAAATCCATTGGAGTTGAGAAGCATCTTGTAAAATAATCTTTGAAAAATTAATCCCATAGAGCCTAGTCCATTGATGGAGGCTCAAGGAGATGTAGCCCAGTTGGGGGTGAACTCCTTTATCATCTTGCTATTGTTGTGAGTTTGCTGGTTATATTTGATGCAAGATATGTTTGTTGTGTATTTATTTAAAACACATATTTAATCTTACAAATATCTCACACATAAATATTTAAAAGAAGCATGAACTTGACACATAAAACCTCTTGCATAACAAAGACATTGAGCAAGGTCCTGAAAAGTTTATTTTAATGAAGTAGAGGGTGCTTTCATAGCATAACAAGTCAGCCCCCTATTTTAAGATCACCCAGGGTACTCTTGTCTCCATGAGGAACTTCAATACAAAGGTCATTTTTGTTTAAGTAAACAATCAAAGCTTAAATCCACGGTACTTTCTGAGCTTCATGCTACACCCACAGCGGGGCACTCTGGGTTCACTGAAACCTATGACAGGGTCAAACGTTCCTTTTTTTGGGATGGTATGAAATAGGAAATTCATAATTTTGTAGTTGAATATGATGTGTGTCAACGAAACAAGGGAGAAACAGTCAAATTGTCGGGCACACTACAACTGCTCCCGATTCCACCTGTTATTTGGAAGGATATCTCTATGGATTTTATTACCGGCTTACCCAAATCGGGAAATAAATCCGTCATCATGGTGGTTGTTGATTGCCTTTCCAAGTATGCTCATTTTTGTACCCTTCAACACCCATTTACAGCATCCACGGTGGCTCAAATCTTCATGGATCAGGTCTTCAAGCTTCATTTCATGCCACACTCTATTGTTTCTGATCGCGACCCAAATTTCACAAGAAATTTTTGGCAAGCACTGTTCAAGATACAAGGCATTGAATTGCATCTCAACACAACTTATCATTCTCAGACTGATGGCCAAATGAAAGTTATCAACAAGTGTTTGGAAACATATTTGAGGTGTTTTTCCTCGGAAAAGCAAAATCAGTGGGCTCAATGGTTACCCCTAGTTGAATGGTGGTACAACACTTCATACCATATAGCTACATGCATGACTCCTTTTGAAGCATTATATGGATAGAAGCCACCTTCATTTCTCTCATACTTACCGGGTGCCTCGAAGGTCCAGGCGGTTGACCTAACACTTACAGCTCGAGAGGCTATTCTCCTTACCCTCAAAGAGAATTTGGTCATCGCAGAGAATCACATGAAGCAACAAGCAGATCAAGGTCACTTTGAACATCAATTTTCAGAAGGGGATCAAGTGTTTCTTTGACTCCAATCTTACAAGAAAACTTCCCTCAAGGCCGAGCATTGTCAGAAGCTAGCGCCCAAATTTTATGGTTCTTATATCGTGCTCAATCATGTGGGAACAATGTCCTATCAGTTAGCTTTGCCTAGCCATTTGAAGCTACATCCTGTTTTTCATGTTTCATGCTTAAAGAAGGTGATTGGATCTAAGTGCCAAATTCAAACCAACCTTCCAGAGTTAGCTGAAGAAGGATCCATTTGGCTATATCTAGAAGTAGTTTTGGACTAGCGTGAGCATCGCCTACATCAGAGAACCATCAAGTAAGTGCTAGTCCAGTGGAAGGATACAACTCCAATAGACGCCACTTGGGAACCAACTACCATTCTGCAGCAATTTCCTCATCTCAAGCCTTGAGGACAAGGTTGTTTTTAAGGGGGATGGCATGTTAGGGTCCTATCCTTTACATAGGTAGAACAATATATTCAGACGTAATAAAGGTCAATATTAATAATGCTTTTCAATAAACATGGTTGCAAGGAAGATAACTTATATGGTCAAGGATGGTCTTGTATCAAACCCATTTTGAGACTTGAGTGAATTTTATTAACATTTGAATTAGTGATAAGAAGATTCTCATTCTTCGTGTTAATTAACATGTACTTGTGCCTTAACTATTTGATCACAGGGAGAAAAAATAGCTCTACGACCATAAAAATTCTCTACAGCTAGGGTTTCCTCAGGTAAGATTCATCTGCAACCCTCATGGCCTCTAGTTTGGGGAAGGAATCCCCCTCCCCCGCCCCCTCTGCCTCCCCCTGATATCATGTCATTTCAATCTCTAATCGCCTCCTATACAAAAAATGTGAAATGTCCCCCTTCCGTCTTATTTTGTGAAGAAGATCGATGAGATCGACAAAGTTACATTGCACTCCTCAACCTCTGGCCCTTTTTTCCTTACACTACCTTATAATGAGCCGATCAGATAGTTTATGGGGTTGTGGCCCACTCCAAGAGCAATGGAACTATGGTTGAATCAAAACTAGAAGAAAAATATTCAAGGGAAAATGTCCCATGCGTTTTGTGGTAAGGGGTTCTTTGTCTTTCTCTTTGAAAATAAAGCTAATAGATATCTGGTCTTCAGGAGTGGCCCCTATTTTATGGGATTAAGGGGAATGTACCTAAACAAATGGACTCCATACTTTAGTCCCAAAAATGACATCCCATCAACATTCTCAGTATGGGTCTATTTTCCCTTTCTTCCCCTGCACTGTTGGAATGATGAAACCCTGAAAAACATTGGGAACATGTTGGGTATATTCATTGATCAAGGTGAACCATGAGAAGATATTCAATCCTGTGCACGTCTATGTGTATAAGTATATATGGAAAAAGGGTTACTAGAGGCCATCCAACTCACCCTGGATAGCTGGTCCTATATCCAAACAGTGGACTATGAACAACTTCCATTCAAGTGTAAAGATTTCCATGAATATGACCACTTCTCAAAAAATTGTCCCAAGTCAAAGGAAGATCAATCAAAAGAAAAGGAACAAGAGCAATGGAAGAAAGAAAAAGGAAAGAAAATCCCCAACAAAGTGGTAACACATCAGTAGGAGTGCAGAGAGATCTCCACACCTTCTTATCTGAATAAAGGAAAGTCCCCACTGGTGGGGGACCATGAAGAAGAAAGCAGTAAAAACCTGTATAAAACACTAGAAAATCTAGAGGTAGAAAATGTAGACTCAAGGGAAAAGGAAATAATAGAGGAAAGTTAGATCCATTAGGAAAAAGACCCAACTCTTCCACTAGATCAGTAAGAGTCAGAAGTAAATCATCTTGAAGATCCTTCCCCCAACATGATACCCTCCTGAGTTCCTTAAGATATTCCTATAATTCTAGAGGATGATAGTCATGAGGACTCCAAGGAAGATTTGGATTTGGAGGTCACTCAGAGCTCCAAAGTAAAGAAGGTGGGTCGAAAAACTAATCGAAATAAAAGGGAAAAATATGCAACTCGAAACAAAGAACTTGGTATACAAACCACCTTGGAAGAAGTATTCAAGAAAGATAGAAAATATGGAAAAGTGCCCCTTGCAAAGGGTCATTCTCATCCCTCTAAAGGGGGGGCATACAAATCCACAAGTAAGTAATGAAAATAGTCTCCTAGAATTGTAGGGGTCTGGGACAAAAAGAAAAAAAGGAAGCTATGGGAAATTTAATTAAGTTAGAAAACCCCAAATCCTCCTAATATATGAGACTAACATGCAATGGAAAGAATCCCTTCATGAAATTCAACAACTTTGGAAAGCAAGCACAGGAGTAACTATTAGTGAAAGTGTTATAGCAAGATTTTCGTCACGATTGCTATCTTGCACATAGGGCTATTTTCCATTTCCTTGTGCAGACTTATTGTCCCTTTTTTATGAATCCAGAGCTAAAAATATGCATTTTTCCACATATACGCTCCCTATCAGTTATACAACAAGCGTATACGCAGGATGCTCCAGTACATCTCGCGTACATCAAGATTTGTGCCAGAAAATAGAAAAATGGAGTCAGGTTTCCATATCACGACAAGAGATCTCTGATCCTTGGCCTTCCATATAAAGGAAATGTTTTGACTTGGCCCTTCAGTTTCATTTTGAAGGCTATAAGAGCACAATTTTGAGCCATGGAAAAAATGAGAAAGCATTCAACTTTGAGAGAAAAGTTACTTTGGAGAAATTACTTCATATTGAGTCTGCATCCCTTTGTCCCTCAAGTCTGAACATAGTGTTCAGCCCCAAAGCTCTTTCCCTCAAGTCTATAATGTTGACACTTTTGTTCATCAATTATTAATAGAAATACTCCTTTCTCGTCTTATCAGTATCATGCCAATATATGATTATTATCCATGGGCATGTTTGTAATGTTTATTAATGAATTATTCTATCTAATGTGTTAACCCCTTTACATCATCACTATATACTTTCTTTGATTTTTTTTTGAGAACTTATTGCAGGTATAAAGCTTTGGGTCGGAGTGCTCAACGGTGGAACATCATCAAACATTGGATCGAGGTAGGCCTCTTTCTTATCTTTCACAATAGTTTATATAGCATACAATGTAATTGAGTTGATTTCTACAGTCATACCTATTTGTTGTGGTTTACCCTTGGCCATAGAGATATTTTCCCTCGTAACATAAGTGGCGACTCCACTAGGGATAGATCTTCCTTCTAAGGGTTGAAGTACTTTTGCTTCTTGCATATCTCTTTTTCCTTTGTGTTTCTTGTCATATCACTGCTTGGCAGATTTTGTTCACTCTGAGTCTAAGTTTTCAGCCCTTTTTCCCTTGCCTGTCCTTGTTTTAAATCCTATATGCTCATTTGGACTTGACAGTCATGTACACACGCGTGCTGTCTCTCTACAATTTGTGTATATACGCACTATTCTCTTGAGCAGTCGTGCATACCACTTTTCCTTGCTTGTTTTCTTGGTTTAGTGACTGTTGGGTGCATTTTGATGGTTGTTGAGCCTTCTTAGGTCTCTATAGTTCTTGTTGAGATTCTCTGGGTTGACAAGAAGCCCATTGGGAGTTGAATTTATGGGCGTAGTCTTTCTCATTGTTTTTCGTTTTTTGTTTTGTCCTTGAACCCTGCGATATTTGCTTGGCTGCTTGGTATTCTGCTTGAGTTATTTCGTTTACACATAGTAGAATTTATGTATCAGGTTGCATTTTAGTCCATGCATTTTCTCTTTAATATATTGAAAATTCTAAAAACTAGGCATTTTTCATTGGTTAAATTTGGTCTTTGAACCTTTATCATTAGCTTAGTATATTTAGCGAAAGATTTCATTTTACTTCTGAACTGTAGAGTTGAGATTGAAAATTGCACTGTTTTATTAGCATATCATTCATTGAAAAGTTAAAGGTAGACTTTGCATTATATTCATATTTATGTTTTGCAGAGTCATAACATCATGAGTTTCATTTCCACACCCTCTTGAGTAACCACGATGAATAAAATTTACGCTTTAAACTAAAATTGATTAGTCATGATTTTATTTCTAGGGTGCACAAACTAGCCTAGGATTTAGTGCCTTGGAATAGGATTTTGTGAGTAAAATTCTCCAAGGAAATTAAATCAGCATATGTGTCTGAGACATGGAGTTGATAAGTCCATTATATAATTGGTAATATCAGGAGGCTCCGCCCACACTAGAGTTAATCACAAGGTCGTGCGAAGTTAGTTGAAGGGATAACCTATGGATACTCGCCTAGCGTCAGAGATATTTCCATGGATTTATTCGTATTTGGGGATCTTGCTAGTACCCATACCTCTGTGAGAGGCAGTGATTTCAAGGTTTTAGGATTTGCTACCCTGCCCATACGGTGATCCGAACTTACGACTACTCGCCTGTGCATCAATTATATGGTGGTTTATTAGTTTCTTGACTTAGGCATCTCATAGGTTACTTGCAGGGGTTATTATGCTTGTATCCTGGGTCAGATAGAGGTCAGACAACACACAACCTTTATGGAGGATTACCTCTCTGGGGGGATCTGACCGACTGGTTTTTAATTCCATGAGGGCCTATATAATTGATTATGTTACCTCCAAACTTTATCAGGGATTTGCAAGTCCCTCTTGGATGAGGCATACCTTCTTTAGCGAGGGAGGCCACTCAGCCACTTTAGCCCGTTTACATGCATATTGGCCGTTTGAATTTTGGTATGCTCTTTGACTACTAGTTGACCTCAAGAGTCTATTTTGAGTTTTTTCATCATGGATGGTGGAGTTTCTTTTGCTCCCTCATTTATTGCTACCCACCCCATGATGCCTAATCATTTCATCGGGATGGATCCATCCACTTTTTACAATGGTGTGCAGAAATACAACACTTAGTCCGTGCCTTGGATCTCTATTAATGTTTCTATTGATATGTCTTCACCCGTGAAATCCTCTCCCTGGTCCACATATATGAATCCTAGCATGGGATCTAGGGGCATCATGGCTCTGATGCCTACTTCTTCGTTTGATGAGTGATATCGCCATGGGAGGTTGGAACCTCCCCCCTTTTGAATCTCATGCTAACTATGCTCTTCTAGGAGCCAGTACTCAAATAGGTTCCTTTTCCACTTACTATGCACCACCCATGCATCTGTCACCCACCATGTCAGTTCCTTCGAACATTTTTCCCATGACTGGCCCTGAGATGCCTCCGGGTATTTCATACGAAGAAAATCAATTTTACGGTTCGAGGTACCCTATTTATGAGACCTCTTCACAAGGGGGAAACATATATCATCACTCAAATAATTCTTATCCGACCTCGATCCCTTCGCAGGCCTTAGTGATGATGCCCATCCAAACTTCTTCAGAACATTTTAGTGAAAGCTATCACCATTTTAGGTAGGGATGGGGAGTAAACTAGGATCCTTCCTGGCTTGCAATGTTTCAGAATCAATATTTCCTCGGACCTTGGAATCAAATACCACCATCTATCACTAGCCCAGTCACTATCAGTCACACTGGTGCTCCATCCCGAACCTCTGCCAGTTGTGTCGGAGATGGGTCAACATCTTCTAGAAATTATGTCGACATCTCACACCCAACCTTTGCTAATTATGTTGGGGGCACCAACCTTTTCACTCTGAATCATAGCCATGCCACCTCTCCAACCTCTATTCATGATTCAGAAGAAGACACTCTTTCTCCCGCTAATTACATCGAGAAGCCTAGACGTCTTAGACGTAAGCCTAAACTCCTTTGCAAGACTTGTGAAGTAAATCACCTTACTCACTTGTGTCCAATTACTGCTGAGACACTAGAAGTGTGGGGCTCACCCAAGAGGCCTTCAGATTCTGAGACATCCTTGGTTTCTCTTCACACCACTTCTACTTTTATCACCTCGATGGTCCCACCACTACAATCCCCTCCTGACCTCTCCTCCTTTTTCAAAAGTGAAGCGTCTCTCACCCCCGTTACTATGCATTCTCTTCAACCTATAATTGAATAATTGGCCATACCAATGCAATCTCTATTCATCCCTACTCTCCTTGAAGAGATTGATGCACCTCTTAGTCATTTCATCAACATTCCTAACCCTAGTCCTTATGAACAAGAGAGATTTATTCTTCCCCCGAATTCTCTCTCTCCAAGTCCTAACGAAGTTCCCTTCGATTAGGACGACCTAATGGGGCATCCCATACCCCCACCTATGTCTTTTCCATTAAGAGACATTATTTGAACCATCACGGAGACTATATAATCCATCAACACTTTCTCCTCCTCGACTTGGAGAACTTTGGGTTTTCCCAATATTTTGTCAACTATCTGTGACATACTGACTTACTACAGAAGACCAAGACGGGAGCCTTGGCCTCCCCCTTTACACGTTGATTAAGACAAAAAAACGAGTCTTAATTAAGCTCTTTTCCGACTCGTGTAAAAACTGAAAATATTGTCAAGTGATTTGTCCCTTTCAAACTCGTTAAGATGGATTTGAAAGGTCATGAGTCTTTATTAAGCTCTTTTACAACTCGTTATCAAAAATGAAAAAGATTGCCAAGTGAACTTGTATTTTTCACACTCGTAAATTGGATTTGAAAAGATGTCTATTTGGCACAAGTTTACCCCTTTTTCACACAAAGTAGAATACAAGACATAAAAAATGATATTTTTTGGCATTAAGTTGTGATTGCATCTCATGCCCTCGCTTGCAGTATTGAGCCTTTAGTCAGTTCTCACTTTGCGTTATAAACCGTTGCCTAAGAATTTTTTCATCCTCAACCAAGCAGAGCTTTGTTTATATCCTTCACAATTTGACACCCTATACCCTGGAGGAAACATCACCCCAAGTGTCCATCTCCCGCATGCATTTCCTTGCATTAAGCATAGGTACGTTCCACTACTAGAACTAGTTTTTCTTACGTGTGACACTTGTTTCCTCCTCTGTATCATAGCATTCATTTTTTATGAAAAACAAAAAAATATGGGTGGGAAGGGAGTACTATATCATAATTGGCAATAGTCGTTTTTCCTTTGAACAGAGCAAAAAATTATTGAGTCCTTGTGTCATCATAATTTTGGGTTTTAGCATGGTCTTAAGAAGTTGATCTCGTTACAGAGTTTTCTCTACCGACTGGTTACTCTTCCAGTCCCTATAGAGAAAATTATTGATGCCTCCTACATCTAATAGTCACATCATTGAGTCTATGTTGCCGGAGTCCACCATATGTCTCATGCTCTTGTTCAAAGCAAGTCTCACAACCTGCGTCGACCACTCCTCATAAATATTAACTTTGCATGTCAGCCATATCCTCATTTTGTCTCAGAATCACATGATATTATGGTCTCATCATGCACCCTGGCCCTACTTTCATCATCGGTAGGTCACCTTGAACCCAAAAATTGACATTTCATCATTGGTCATTGACTGGGTGGTTTCCCTTGTGTTCAATGACAAGACATCTATTCACACTTTGGGATTTGTGCATTGTCTTGGATTCCATTCAAAATGATCCTTAATGGTTACCAATAGCTATTGCAACTTGTAGTTAATCTTTCCCTCAATTTGAGAACTCAAAGAAGAAAGGGAGAATCTACAAAATGACACTAACAAAGTACCAGAGAAAATTACAGTAACAAGTGCGGAAACAAGAGAAGGAGGGAAATCATCAGTCAGTACCATCAAAATAGGATCAGACCAACACAATTCGGCTAGAAAGAGGGGGGTGAGAGAGACAGGTGGTGAGGACCAGGGAAGAAACTTAGTAGGATCCGAGGAATAATCTACTATGTCATCATATATCACCATTTTCTCTTGCCAAAAAATTAGAAATGGAAACNAATACGAACACCAACTAAAATCCATAACTACAAACAGGTCGTGAACTTAGCTACCACTAGGGGAGGAGAAATGGAGGGTATTCTTCCTAGGGTGAGGGAGGAAATCACCAAGCCATTTTTTTCACCCCCCTTAAAGGGGGGAGGGTGCAACACTAGGACTTATCGGGAGGTCACCTATCCTAGTACTACTCTATCCCAAGCATGCTTAATTGCAGAGTTTTGATGGGATCTGGTGCATCAACGTTGATATATATATTCTTTAAGAAAAACCTTGTGAGATTCACCTTTTTGTTGGAATATTTGGATGGAGGGTGGCTCAACCACCAACCACAATACTAGTTAGTCACCTAATGAGACTCAACTTGAATTCAAACCTAAACATTCATTCTCAACCTACATTATATGATCCACCACATATTCAACAATAAAATTCAAGCCCAATCACCCTAATTCCCATCTAGATCTCCAACTCTTAGTTAAATACCAGAACAAGACCTCCCCAAAACCAATTACATAATACAGTTTTCATTATAGCTTACTTAACCGTGTGTTATTAATGAAATCCTCTCAAATACTCTAACAATACTGCAAATATTCTACATGTCTAATACTAATTGGTCCACATATATCAAATCACCCCTTTATGGTGGACATTTTATCCTTTTGTAATACCCCGAAGGGTTCTTTTTACATGGGCAAAGTCCACTTTATGAATGCTCCTTTCTACCATGTAAAGGGAAAAGGTGGGAGTATCATCACTTACTATCCCTCTTAAGGGGTTTTGGATTCACCTAACCTCTCATCCAATGTCCATTTAAACCAAACAAAGGGCAGAGATATGGGTATTAATCCTCCTTCTTCCAATCTTCTTCGATTTCATTTTTGTCTTACATAAAAGGCCTTCACCCACAACATTTTCTTCGTCAAAACAATAAGACAAATACTATAGATCTATTATTTATAGAAAGAGATTTGGCCTATGGGTTGAGCATTAAAAACAAGTCTTCAACCCGAAATGAATATGGGATTCCACCATGAGAAAAAAACAACATAAGCATTACAATGACTATAAATTGAATTCAATCGGGAAACATTGTAGCGAGCAAGATAGCTTCTATGATCAAGGATGATCCTATATAAGTCCCCCTGTTGAGTCTTGACTGTTTTTTATTGACATTTGAATCAATGATAGGAAGCCACATGATTCTACCATGAGAAAATTGTTAGGGTCCTAACACGCACATAGGTAGAACAATATATTCAGATGTAATAAAGGTCAATATTAATAAGGCCTTTCAATAAAATAGAATAAGGCGGATGTAAGAAGACCTAATAG
>JZKD02S2149251.1:105576-121740 GCA_000966675.3 Picea glauca | reverse complement strand
TCTTCCTCTAGATGCTTCTTTTTAGTATAAATAGGAGTCGAGGGTATGAGAACCCTAGCTTGGATATTATTGTAATAGAGCTTTGCTCAACTAGAGGTTTCCCCCTCGAAGAGGCCCATGAACATTGCTTTCAGATTCAAAGTGTTATTTTTGTTGTTATTATTATATCATTTTAGTGTTATTGTGGTGAATGTTCTAGTTATATTGTTGTTATTATTCCATTACTAGCATTTTATTTCTGTTCTGCCTACATTTTATATCTGGTATATTACAAGTGGTATCAGAGCACTTTCCTCTGTAGAAAGTGTGTGTTAAATTTTTTTTTCAGGGTAGTGACATATTCTGACATCTTTAAGCCACAGAGATCTGTCGTTGTACACATAAACCCGTGATTGAGAGATTCATACACGCAGGAAATACAAGTGGTACTTAAGCGCACATCTGTTGGCCACCCTTGTAACCCCTGTTGGTACCCCTTCGAGTGGTAGCGCATGATAAAACACCTATGTTTGGATCAGACTAGATTACCTGAAGCGCTCTTTAGATAAATCGATCGGTCGCCTGACTGCTATAGTGTCACCGAGAATAACACTCAGGAAGATACTCTCTAGTACCTGGGTAGTAGGGTAGTATGACTATTCCTCATCTCCACATACTGAAGGTGACCATTCCTCTCATTCCCATACCTTGCAGAACCATCACTTTCAACGTGACCTACGCCTTTCGCAGGTGGATGTGACCAAATTTGATGGCTCAGACCCCACTAGTTGGGTAACCCAATTGGAACATTCCTTCTCTTTATATGGAATTATAGATGACTTGGCCAAACTCCGATATGGTGTTATCCATCTAGATCAAGAACGTCGGCAATGGTGGCAATGGAGAAAAACTTATCGTCAAGGGTATATTGCTTGGACACACTTTGTGGCAGAGCTTTATGAACGCTTTGACACTGACACCAACCATTTGGGCCGTTTGATAAAGATGAAACAATTAGGAACAGTGGAAGACTTTATAGTTTCCTTTGAGCGCCTGGATTTTAGAACTGGGGGCATATCTGATGCCTTTTCCAAGAGTGTTTTATCAATGGCCTCAAGGATGAAATTCGAGCCCATGTTCTCATGGCTCGGCTTGAGAGTTGGGTGGAGGCTACCAAAAGAGATAGAGAATCACAACAGGTTGTATCTTCTAAAAACCACAAACCCTCCTTTAACCCTCACCCTAAACCGGTAAATCCCACTACCCCCTCTGCTCCACTAAACATCCAAAAATTGACTAGGGCTGAAATGGATGAATTCCAACTCAAAGGCCTTTGTTATAACTATGATGATAAATATTTCCTAGGCCACAAGTGTAAAGAACAAAATATTTTTATGGACATCTCCAAGGATATTTCGGAAGAAGATGAAGAAACTCCCTTTGTGTCTAAGTCACCTGAATCAACTGACATAACCTCTCCCTCAGACCCTCCCGAAGTAGAACTGGTCATTTCCCTCAATGCTCTCACTAGCTTCTCCACTCCCCAAACCCTCAAGATAATCGGTTACATCAAGCATCGGAAGGTCATCATTCTGGTTGATAGTGGCAGCACCCATAATTTTATTCATCGCTACATTTCTCAAGAAACTCATTGCTACATCCATGCCATCAATAATTTCCAAATCATGATTGCCAATGGTGGTTCCATGAAATGTGGAGGGCATTGTGAAAATGTGCGTCTCCAAATTGGTGACTACCACCTGAAATCCCATATGTTTGCTATCAACATGAGAGGTTGTGACATTGTGTTGGGTGCAGACTGGCTAAGGACTTTGGGTCCCATTCTCATGGATTTTAAAGACTTAACCATGCAATTCAACCAAGAGGCACACCAATATAAGTTCCAAGGCATCACCATCGGTTCACCTAAGATCATTAGTTCCCATCGCATGGAAAAGATGCTCAAAAAGGGTCATTCTGGTGTTATCGCCCAACTCCATGCCATACAAGAAATAGAGACACCCTCGGTACTGCAAGACCTCCAAGCCATCCTTTCTAAACATCAATCGGTATTTTCCACTCCCCAAGGCCTCCCTCCTTCCCATGGTGTTCATGATCATTCCACTCCCCTTGTACCCGGAAGCCTTCCTCCCAATATCCGTTCGTATCATTACCCCCTTTCCCAAAAAAATGAAATTGAGAAAATGGTCCAGGAACTCCTTAATGCAGGCATTATCCACCCTAGTATGAGCCCCTACTCGCCTCCTATGGTCGGGTACTGAAGAAAGAAGGTTCTTGGAAAATGTGTCCTGACTTTCGTGCCCTCAACGAACTTACCATCAAAGAAAAATTCCCCATTCCTGTCATTGATGACCTCCTAGATGAATTGAGTGGTGCCCAATTCTTCACTAAACTAGATCTTTGTTTTGGCTACCACCAAATACGTATGAAAGAGGCATACATTCCTAAGATTTCCTTTAGAACTCGAGGGCCACTATGATTTTTTGGTCATGTCCTTTGGCTTGTGTAATGCCCCCTTGACCTTCCAAAGCCTCATGAATCATGTCTTCCGACCTTTTCTCTTCCATTTTGTCTTAGTTTTCTTTGATGATATCCTCATCTATAGAAAAACCTGGACAGACCATCTTTCTCATGTGGATTGAGTTCTCCATCAACTCTCTCAGCACCAACTTTTCCTAAAATAGTCTAAATTTTCTTTTGGTGCCTCAGAAGTAGAATACTTGGGTCATCTAGTTGGCAAAGATGGCACTAGGTTGGATCCTGAAAAGATCAAAGCTATGCAATACTAGCCTCACCCAAAGACTCTTAAGAGATTGCGTGGATTTCTAGGTTTAATAGGGTATTATCACAAGTTTGTTAAGAATTATGGGAAGATTGCAGCACCTCTCACTGCTCTCCTAAAAAAGAACTCTTTCACTTGGACTCCAGCCGCTACTCAAGCTTTTCAAACCTTGAAGATGGCCATGTGCACCACTCCAGTCCTCGCCCTTCCCGATTTCACAAAGACCTTTGTGCTGGAATGTGATGCCTCAGGGAAAGGAATTGGTGTTTTCCTTATGCAAGAGGTTAGACCTTTGGCCTTTACTAGCAAGCAACTATCTGAAAGAAATCTAGGAAAATCCATCTATGAAAAGGAAATGTTGGCTATTCTACATGTCGTGGATCTGTGGCATCCTTATCTATTGGGGCAACGTTTCCAAATTAAGATAGACCATCAAAGCCTCAATTATTTTATAGAACAATGCATTTTGTCCCCGGAACAACAAAAATGGGTGACTAAACTCTTTGTATATGATTATGAGATCATTTATAAGCAAGGAAAAGACAATGTGGTTGTGGATGCACTTTCTCGAAAATATGAAGATGAAGGATCATTTTTTTCTCTTTCATTCATTGTACCAGATTGGCTCCACGATGTTCACCAGGAATCGCTACCAGATCCCAAAATTTCGTAGTTGATCCACCAATTGCAGTCCAATGCTCCAGCTTCCCCAGTGATCAAAATCTGGACCAGGGGTCAAAATTTTGCTCAAAAATCAAAGTTCTCGGAATTGCCTCAAAACAACCAGGTGTGTAGCCCTCATCGTCACTAACCCAACGCAACTCGAACGGGTTCAAATGAACATCGGATGAGTGATATATCGTGATCTGTTTGATTTGTCAAACAGGCAAAAAAATAAAGATGTTGACTGTATAGTCTGTACAGTCCATACATGATGATGTGTAAATCATTTATTGGTAGGTGTATGACTCACATGTGGAAGAGGTACTACCATTGACGTGGCAAGTGGTGACATGTCAATGGTGAGTTGGCAATCTGGGTGAATCATTGGTGGACACGTGGTGTCTTTTTGGTCAAATGGTTTGGCACCTTGTGGCCCAGGCGTGGGCTGCCACGTGGCACCGTAATTTGGTTGTTTGTTTAAAATTATTATAGATTCCATGGGGATCGAACCCTGTACCTCCACCACAATGTAAAGTCTTTGCAAATTCCACCCTGCCAACGCACCACACTATGTTACTTGTTATATATATGGTTTTAAATTTATTTAAATTTGAATTGTATTAAAGTTTGGGCACGAACAGGGCTGGGGCTAAGCCCCAGACCCCGTTCACATACATATAACCATATGACCCCCTTGCGTGCATGCATTGCAACTGGAGTCATAGCCCCACGCATTTGAAAACTTGGCATTTAACCATTGGCTTGGAACCTAGCCCTTTTTGTGCGGAAAATGAGGTCACATGATCCATGCGCCCAACACCTCCGACTTTGGGGGCCAGAAATTCATTAACCATCCTACAATTTGTGTGGTTTTGTGGTTATGCACCCAGTGCTAGGTTTTAGCATGGAAATAGAGAAGAGAGCATTGCCCTTCAAGAGCAGTTGATGAACATGAATGAGGAGAAAGACCAGCTTCTTGAAAAGTTGCATGAGATGGAGACTCAACTCCATGTGGTAAAGGAAACCCTTACCAAGTACATGCATGAACATGAGGTATGTAATGTTAGTTTATCTTCAAATTCCTCTCAAGATGAATGCTTTGGTGTTTTTGAAAATCACACAAGAGGAATAGGGTCCAAGTTATTGTTAAAAATGGGCTATGAAGGTAGAGGGTTAGGCAAGCATGCGCAAGGCATTATTGAGCCTATTGTTGTTGAGGAGAGACCCAAGTATTGTAGTCTTGGATATGACCAAAAATATGGACCAAATTCCAAAGTTGAGAGACAAGGGAAAAATCTCCAAGAACAAATTTTGTTTCAAGTTCAATCCCTCAAGCATACAAAGCTTGTGTTCAAGATGAATGCAAATGTATGAAACAAGGGATTTGTGACATCCATGAGGACAAGAATAGATTTGTTGGTCTTCAAAAGAGAGCTAGTAACTCTTCAAATTCACCTCCTCAAGAAGGCTATAAAGGTGAATGTTCAAGAACTTTTGTTGCAAGTTCAATCCCTCAAGCATGCAAAGTATGTGTTCAAGATGAATGAAAATGTGTGAAATGAAAGAGTTGTGACAGCGATGGGGACAAGAACACTATTGTTGGTCTTCAAAAGAGAGTCGGTAACTCTTCCAATTCACCTCCTCAAGAAGGCGATAAAGGTGAATGTTCAAGGTATATTTCTGCCTATCATTCAGTTGCTTTTGATTATGTTAAGCATGATAAATTTGCATGTACAAATGGTAGAAAAAGTCCATGTACATATTGTGGTTTATATAACCATCATATTTCAAAATGTTGGAAAAGATTGACCACTTTCAAAAAAAATTCCAAGCAAAGACAACTTGAAAAGACGATGCAAAAGATTTGCACTCATTGCCAAAAGAGGGGTCATCTCATTGACCAATGTTGGACATTGCATCCAACCACTCATTCACATCACAAGAAGAAAATGGATAAAGATATTGGAAAGAATGGAAGAGGAGATTCCAGCATTGATGTGAGTCAAGATGATTCACAAGAGGACAATTTTCAGCAGAAAAATTCACCATTGAGTTCGCTTGGTAAGAAATGGTTGAATTTCTTGAGCAAGTAAGGCTTGCATTTTTCTGTTGTAGATGCCCACTTCATCCTTATGTATGCATTTATGTTGAGAGTATGACAAGTACAATTTGTATGATGTAAGTTGCATGTGAATGCAATTCGTTTGAAGGCATTCTTGTTGTTGCATAACTTCGCCAGGAGGGCGTAAAAGAGGGATATGATGCTCACTTTTTACAGCCATATATCTTTTTCATTTTCAGCTCTTATGTACCCACATGCTTCGGGTTTATGTACTTATGTTTGTACTTGAAGGAGAGTTGAAGAGCTATGCACATACATGTGTTTTTATGTGTGTGTAAACAGTGAACTTGGTGATAGTTCATCTTGAATGACTCATGATTGTAACATGATTGTGTATCATGAATGTCAACTTGTCATTTTGTGAAGGTCGATATGTTTCAAATGAGTCTCAACTTGTGTCGATGTTGTCTTGATGACTATGTGTGTCGATCATGTTTTTCGACTTATGTTTAGTCGATGGTGTTTATTGGCTTGTAAGTTGATTTTGAGTACACCAAGATGCAGGAAAACACCATGTGCTTTGATGAAGTACAAGATGCGAGCATTTGCTTGAAGAGAAAAAAGACTTTTTTGGCATCATTTTCAGTCTTGTATAAATTTATTTTCAAGATTGATGGTTTTCTTGGTTTGTGACAAGATGTCACAGGAAAGTTTTTGCAGCCATTGTAGAGCGGATTGTTTTGATGCCAAAGAGTTCACAAGAGGGACTTGATTCTTAGTGGGAAGGATGGTAGTTTTCCAAGCACAAAGAGAACAGTGGGTCAGCAGCAGCCAGAGAACAGTTGTTGAGGGACATAGCCAGTTATAGTGCAAGGCATGTCGAGGTATCTAGGTGATTGTCAAAAAGACTTCTCAAATAGAATCAGTTGATAGAACTTGGAAGCACAAGAGTATTGAAGCTCAGGTAGATAATCATAATCTTTTGAGGGTCCAAAAGCCTTCTAGTGGGAAGGTGTGATCAGAATCTAGACCAGGGGTCAAAATTTTCTCAAAAATCAAAGTTCTCGGAATTACCTCAAAACAAACAGGTGTATAGCCCTCATCATCATGAACCCAATGCAACTTGAACGGGTTCACATAGACATCAGATGAGTGAGATATCGCGATCTGTTCGATTTGTCAAACAGGCAAAAAAAAAAGATGTTGACTGTACAGTCCATACAGTCCATACATGATGATGTGGAAATCATTTATTGGAAGGTGTATGACTCACATGTGGTAGAGGTATGACCATTGACATGGAAAGTGGTGACGTTTCAATGGTGAGTTGGCAGTCTGAGCGAATCATTGGTGGACATGTGGCATCTTTTTGGTCAAATGGTTTGGTGCCACGTGGCCCAGGCGTGGGCTGCCATGTGGCACCGTAATTTGGTTGTTTGTTTAAAATTATTATAGAATCTATGGGGATCGAAACCTAGACCTCCACCACAATGCAAAGTCCGCCTTGCCAACGCACGACACTATGTTACTTGTTGTATATATGGTTTTAAATTTATTTAAATTTGAATTGTATTAAAGTTTGGGCGCGGACAAGGCTGGGGCTAAGCCCCAACCCCTGTTCACATACATATAACCATATGACCCCCTCCCGCATGTGCATTTCAATAGGAGTCACAACCCCACACATTTTAACACTTGGCGTTTAACCATTGGCTTGGAACCTAACCCTTTTTGTGTGGGAAACGAGGTCACATGATCCATGCACCCAACACCTCCAACTTTGGGGGCCTAAAATTCATTAAATGTCCTACAGTTTGTGCGGTTTTGCGGTTATGCACCTAGTGATAGGTTTTAGCATGAAAATGAGTGTGTGTGCTAGGTTGGATGCACAGAGGTGCATTTTGGCGAACCAGAGACAAGAAGCTTGAAGGGGGGAAATGGCAGGAGGTCTATGTTCTTCATTTGTTTGGCCAAATGAGGTGTCGAAAAAGCCCAGCTAGGGGTTTTTGGACATTCTGAATCCATTGGCACTGTTTTCAAAGGAATTTCAAGACTTTTTTTGTAGTTTTTTCACCATTGAAGTTTCAGAGAGCTCCAGGGAGCTTGAAGCCCTCATTGATGGAGGCCATGCCCAGATGAGCCCAAGTCTTTTTTATGTTACTGAATAGTCATTTTTGGCTAATTTTTATTCTATGAACATATTGGGATAGGTTTCAGAGGCATTTGAGGACTTTTACAAGTGTTTTTTCCACAAGGAAGCTCAGGGAATCTCAAGGCCACATGTAGAAGAGGTCATGCCCGGATGAGCCATGATCCGTTTTCAGAGTTCTATTAGTCATTTTTGGGGTTTTTATGTATTATGAACCCAATGGTACAGTAAAAAAATCCATTGGAGTTGAGAATCATCTTGTAAAAAAATCTTTGAAAAATTAATCCCATAGAGCCTAGTCCATTGATGGAGGCTCAAGGAGATGTAGCCCAGTTGGGGGTGAACTCCTTTATCATCTTGCTATTGTTGTGAGTTTGCTGGTTATATTTTTTGCAAGATATGTTTGTTGTGTATTTATTTAAAACACATATTTAATCTTACAAAGATATCACACATAAATATTTAAAAGAAGCATGAACTTGACACATAAAACCTCTTGCATAACAAAGACATTGAGCAAGGTCCTGAAAAGTTTATTTTAGTGAAGTAAAGGGTGCTTTCATAGCATAACAAGTCAGCCCCCTATTTTCAAATCACCTGGGATACTCTTGGCTCCATGAGGAACTTCGATGCAAAGGTTGTTTGTATTTAAGTAAACAATCAAAGCTTAAATCCACGGTACTTTCTGAGCTTCATGCTACACCCACAGCGGGGCACTTTGGTTTCACCGAAACCTATGACAGGGTCAAACGTTCCTTTTTCTGGGATGGTATGAAATAGGAAATTTGTAATTTTGTAGTTGAATGTGATGTGTGTCAATGCAACAAGGGAGAAACATTCAAATCGTTGGGCACACTTCAACTGCTCCCGATTCCACCTATTATTTGGAAGGATATCTCTATGGATTTTATTACCAGCTTACCCAAATTGGGAAATAAATCCATCATAATGGTGGTTGTTGATCACCTTTCCAAGTATTCTCATTTCTATACCCTTCAACACCCATTTACAGCATCCACGTTGGCTCAAATCTTCATGGATCGGGTCTTCAAGCTTCATGGCATGCCACACCCTATTGTTTTTTATCGCGACCCAAATTTCACAAGCAATTTTTGGCAAGAACTATTCAAGATACAAGGCACCGAATTGCATCTCAGCATAACTTATCATCCCCAGATTGATGGCGAAATGAAATTTATCAACAAGTGTTTTGAAACATATTTGAGGTGTTTTTCCTCGGAAAAGCAAAATCAGTGGGCTCAATGGTTACCCCTAGTTGAATGGTGGTACAACACTTCATACCATACAACTACATGCATGACTCCTTTTGAAGTGTTCTATGGATAGAAGCCACCTTCAATTCTCTCATACTTACCGAGTGCCCCGAAGATCTAGGCGGTTGACCTAACACTTACAACTCAAGAGGCTATTCTCCTTACCCTCAAAGAGAATTTGGTCATGGAATAGAATCACATGAAGAAACAAGTAGATCAAGGTCACTCTAAACGTCAATTTTCAGAAGGGGATCAGGTGTTTCTTTGACTGCAACCTTACAAGAAAACTTCCCTCAAGGTCGAGCATTCTCAGAAGCTAGCGCCCAAATTTTATGGTTCTTATATCGAGCTCAATCATCTGGGAAAAGTATCCTATCAGTTAGCTTTGCCCATCCATTCGAAGCTACATCCTGTTTTTCATGTTTCATGCTTAAAGAAGGTGATTGGAGCTAAGTGCCAAATTCAAACCAACCTTCTAGAGTTAGCTGAAGAAGGATCCATTTGGCTATATCCAGAAGTAGTTTTGGACCAGCGTGAGCATCATCTACATCAAAGAACTATCAAGGAAGTGCTAGTCCAGTGGAAGGATACAACTCCAACAGACGCCACTTGGGAACCAACTACCATTCTGCAACAATTTCCTCATCTCAAGCCTTGAGGACAAGGTTGTTTTTAAGGGGGAGGACATGTTAGGCTCCTAACCTGTACATAGGTAGAACAATATATTCAGATGTAATAAAGGTCAATATTAATAAGGCCCTTCAATAAACATGGTTGCAAGGAAGATAACTTATATGGTCAAGGATGGTCTTGTATCAAACCCATTTTGAGACTTGGAGTGAATTTTATTAACATCTGAATTAGTGATAAGAAGATTCTCATTCTTCATGTTAATTAACATGTACTTGTGCCTTAACTACTTGATCATAGGGAGAAAAAATAGCTCTACGACCATAAAAATTCCCTACAGCTAGGGTTTCCTTAGGTAAGATGCATCTGCAACCCTCATGGCCTCTGGTTTGGGGAAGGAATCCCACTCCCCCGCCCTCTGTTCCTCCCCCTGATATCATTTCATTTCAATCTCTAATTGCCTCCTATATAAAAAATGTGAAATGTCCCCCTTCTATCTTATTTTGTGAAGAAGATTGATGAGATCCACAAAGTTACATTGCACTCCTCCACCTATGGCCCTTTTTCCCTTAAACTACCTTAGAATGAGCCAATTGGACAGTTTATGGGGTTTTGGCCCACCCCAAGAGAAATGGAACTATGGTTGAATCAAAAGTGGAAGAAAAATATTCAAGGGAAAATGTCCCATGCATTCTGTGGTAAGGGGTTCTTTGTCTTTCTCTTTGAAAATAAAGATGATAGATATCTGGTCTTTAGGAGTGGCCCCTATTTTATTAGCTTAGGGGGAGTGTACCTAAACAAATGGACTCCATACTTTAGTCCCAAAAATGACATCCCATCAACAGTCTCAGTATGGGTCTATTTTCCCTTTCTTCCCCTGCACTGTTGGAATGATGAAACCCTGAAAAACATTGGGAACATGTTGGGTAGATTCATTGATCGAGGTGAACCATGAGAAGATATTCAAGCCTACACACGTCTATTTGTATAAGTAGATATGGAAAAAGGGTTACTAGAGGCCATCCAACTCACCCTGGATAGTTGGTCCTATATCCAAACAATGGACTATGAACAACTTCCATTCAAGTGTAAAGATTTCCATGAATATGACCACTTCTAAAAAAACTGTCCCAAGTCAAAGGAAGATCAATCAAAAGAAAAGGAACAAGAGCAATGGAAGTATGAAAAAGGAAAGAAAATCCCCAACAAAGTGGTAACACATCAGTAGGAGTGCAGAGAGATCTCCACACCTTCTTATCTGAATAAAGGAAAGTCCCCACTGGTGGGGGACCATGAAGAAGAAAGCAGTAAAAACCTGTATAAAACACTAGAAAATCTAGAGGTATAAAATGTAGACTCAAGGGAAAAGGAAATAATAGAGGAAAGTTAGATCCATTAGAAAAAAGACCCAACTCTTCCACTAGATTAGCAAGAGTTAGAAGTAAATCATCTTGAAGATCCTTCCCCCAACATGATACCCTCCTGAGTTCCTTTAGATATTCCTATAACTCTAGAGGATGATAGTCATGAGGACTCCAAGGAATATTTGGATTTGGAGGTCACTCAAAGCTCCAAAGTAAAGAAGGTGGGTCGAAAAACTAATCAAAATAAAAGGGAAAAAGATGCAACTCGAAATAAAGAACTTGGTATACAGACCACCTTGGAAGAAGTATTCAAGAAAGATAGAAAATATGGAAAGGTGCCCCTTGAAAAGGGTCATTCTCATCCCTCTAAAGGGGGGGCATCCAAATCCACAAGTAAGTAATGAAAATAGTCTCTTGGAATTGTAGGGGTCTAGGACAAAAAGAAAAAAAGGAAGCTATGGGAAATTTAATTAAGTCAGAAAACCCCTAATCCTCCTAATATAGGAGACTAACATGCAAGGGAAAGAATCCTTTCATGAAATTCAACAACTTTGGAAAGCAAGCACAGGAGTAACTATTAGTGAAAGTGTTATACCAAGATTTTCCTCACCATTTCTATCTTGCACATAGGGAATTTTTCCATTTCCCTATGCAGACTTATCCTCCCTTTTTGATGAATCCAGAGCTAAAAATATACATTTTTCCACATATACGCACTGTATCAGCTATACAGCAAGCGTATATGCAAGCTGCTCCAGTACATCTTGCGTACATCGAGATTTGTGCAAGAAAATAAAAAAATGGAGTCTGGTTTCCATATCACGACAAGAAATCTCTGACCCTTGGCCTTCCATATACTGGAAACGTTTCGACTCGGCCCTTCAGTTTCATTTTGAAGGCTATAAGAGCACAATTTTGGGCCATGGAAAAGAGGAGAAAGCATTCAACTTTGAGAGAAAAGTTACTCTGGAGAAATTACTTCATATTGAGTCTACATCCCTTTGTCCCTCAAGTCTGAACAGAGTGTTCAGCCCCCAAGCTCTTTCCCTATTGTTGAGAGAATCTCATTGTCTCTCTCTTTTGAGATTGCCTTTGGTAGAGGATTAAAGTGGTGGAGACCCAACTGGAAGGAACTTGGTTTCTTGGTTTCGAACCGTGCTAACATGAAAGTCTGTAATGTTGACACTTTTGTTGATCAATTATTAATAGAAATACTCATTTCACATCTTATTGGTATCATGCCAATATATGATTATTATCCATGGGCATGCTTGTAATGTTTATTAATGAATTATGCTATCTAATGTGTTAACCTCTTTACATCATCACTATATACTTGTTTTGATTGTTTGTTGAGAACTTATTGCAAGTATAAAGCTTTGGGTCGGAGTTCTCAACGCTGGAACATCATCAAAGGTTGGATCGAGGTAGGCCTCTTTCTTATCTTGCACAATAGTTTATATAGCATACAATGTAATTGAGTTGATTTCTACAGTCATACATGTCTGTTGTGGTTTACCCTTGGCCATAGAGAGATTTTCCCTCGTAACATAAGTGGTGACTCCAATGGGGACAGATCTTCCTTCTAAGGGTTGAAGTACTTTTTCTTCTTGCATATCTCTTTTTCCTTTGTGTTTCTTGTCATATCACTGCTTGGCAGATTCTGTTCACTCTAAGTCTGAGTTTTCAGCCTTTTTTCCCTTTCTTGGCATTGTTTTAAATCCTGTACGCTCATTTTTCCTTGACTATCGTGTACACACGCATGCTGTCTCTCTGCAAGTTGCGTATATACACACTATTCTCCTGAGAAGTCACGCATTTCCTTGCTTGTTTGCCTGGTTTAGTGACTGTTGGGTGAGTTTTAATGGTTGTTGAGCCTTCTTAGGTCTCTATAGTGCTTGTTGAGCTTCTCTGGGTTGACAAGAAGCCCATTGGGAGTTGAATTTATGGGCATAGTATTTCTCGTTGTTTTTCATTTTTTGGTTTTTCCTTGAACCCTGGGATATTTTCTTGGTTGCTTGGTATTCTTCTTGAGTTATTTTTTTTATACACAATAGAATTTATGTATTAGGTTTCTTTTTAGTCCATGCATTTTCTCTTTAATATATTGAAAATTCTAAAAAATAGGCATTTTTCATTGGTTAAAGTTTTTGTCTTTGAACCTTTATCATTATCTTAGTATATTTAGCGAAAGATTTCATTTTACTTATGAACTGTAGAGTTGAGATTGAAAATTGCAATGTTTTATTAGCATATCATTCATTGAAAAGTTAAAGGTAGACTTTGCATTATATTCATACTTATCTTTTGTAGAGTCATAACATCATGAGTTCCGTTTCCATACCCTCTTAAGTAACCACAGCCAATAAAATTTATGCTTTAAACTAAAATTGATTAGTCACGATTTTATTTCTAGGGTGCACAAACTAGCCTAGGATTTAGTGCCTTGGAATAGGATTTTGTGAGTAAAATTCTCCAAGGCAATTAAATCGGAATATGTGTCTGAGACATGGAGTTGAGAAGTCCGTTATATAATTGGTAATATCAGGAGGCTCCGCCCACACTGGAGTTAATCACAAGGTCGTGCAAAGTTAGTTGAAGGGATAACCCATGGATACTTGCCTAGTGTCAGAGATATTTCCATGGATTTATTCGTATTTAGGGATCTTTCTAGTACCCATACCTTTGTGAGAGGTGGTGATTTCAAGGTTTTGGGCTTTGCTACCCTGTCCATACGGTGATCCGGACTTACGACTACTCGCCTGTGCATCAATTATATGGTGGTTTATTAGTTTGTTGACTTAGGCATCTCATAGGTTACTTGCAAGGGTTATTATGCTTGTATCTTGGGTTAGATAAAGGTCAAACAACACACAACCTTTATGGAGGATTACCTCTCTGGGGGGATTTCACCGACTGGTTGTTAGGCCTGCGAGGGCCTATATAACTGATTATGTTACCTCCAAAATTTATCAGGGAGTCGCAAGTCCCTCTTGGATGAGGCATATCTTCTTTAACAAGGGAGGCCACTCAGCCACTTTAGCGTGTTTACATGCATATTGGCCATTTGACTTTTGGTATGCTCTTTGACTACTAGTTGACCTCAAGAGTCTATTTTGAGTTTTGTCATCATGGATGGTGGAGTTTATTTTTCTCCCTCATTTACTGCTACCCACCTCATGATGTCTAATCATTTCATGGGGATGGATCTATCCACTTTTCACAATGGTGTGTAGAAATACAACACTCAGTCCGCGCATTGGATCTCTAGTAATGTTTCTATTGATATCTCTTCACCCATGAAATCCTCTCCCTGGTCCACATATATGAATCCTAGCATGGGATCTGGGGGCATCATGGTTCCGATGCCTACTTCTTTGTTTGATATGAGTCATATCCCCATGGGAGGTTGGAACCTCCTCCCTTTTGAATCTCATGCTAACTATGCTCTTCTAGGAGCCAGTACTTAGATAGGTTCCTTTTCCACTTACTATGCACCACCCACACATATGTCACCCACCATGTCAGTTCCTTCGAACATTTTTCCCATGACTGGCCCTCAGGTGCCTCCAGGTATTTCATACGAAGAAAATCAATTTTACGGTTCCGGATACCCTATTTATGAGACCCCTTCACAAGGGAGCAACATATATCATCACTCAAATAATTCTTATATGACCTTGATCCCTTCACAGGCCTCAGTGATGATGCCCATCCAAACTTCTTCAGAACATTTTAGTGCAAGCTATCACCCTTCTGGGCAGGGACGGGGAGTACACCAGGATCCTTCCTGGATTCCAATGTTTCAGAATCAATATTTCCTTGGACCTTGGAATCAAATATCGCCATCTATCACTAGCCCAGTCACTATCAGTCACACTGGTGCTCCATCCCCAACCTCTGCCGGTCACGTCAGAGATGGGTCAACATCTTCTAGAAATTATGTCGACAGCTCACACCCAACCTCTGCTAATTATGTTGGGGGCACCAACCTCTTCACTTTGAATCATAGTCGTGTCACATCTCCAACCTCTATTCATGATTCAGGATAAGACTCTCTTTCTCCCACTAATTACATCGAGAAGCCTAGACGTCTCCGATGTAAGCCTAAATTCCTTTGCGGGACTTTTGAAGTAAATCACCTTACTCGCTTGTGTGCAATTACTGCCGAGATACTAGAAGTGTGGGGCTCACCCAAGAGCCCTTTAGATTCTTATACATCCATGGTTTCTCCTCACACCACTTCTACTTTTATCACCTCAGTGGTCCCACCACCGCAATCCCCTCCTGACCTCGCCTCCTTTTTCGAAAGTGAAGCGTCTCTTGCCCGTGTTACTATGCATCCTCTTCAACCTATAATTGAAGAACTGACCACACCAGTGCAATCTCTAGTCAACCCTATTCTCCTTGAAGAGAGTGATGCACCTCTTAGTCATGTCATCAACATTCCTAACCCTAGTCCTTCTGAACAAGAGAGATTTATTCTTCCCCTGAATTCCCTCTCTCCAAGTCCTAACAAAGTTCCCTTCGATTGGGATGACCTAATGGGTCGTCCCATACCCCCACCTAGGTCTTTTCCATTAAGAGACATTATTCGAACCATCACGGAGACTGTATCCTCCATCAAAACTTTCTCCTCCTCGACTTGGAGAAATTTGGGTTTTCCCAAGCTTTTTTCAACTATCTGTGACATATTGACTTTCTGCAGAAGACCGAGATGAGAGCCTTGGCCTCCCCCTTTACATATTGATTAAGACAGAAAAATGAGTCTTAATTAAGCTCTTTTCTGACTCGTGTAAAAATTGAAAATATTGTCGAGTGATTTGTCCCTTTCAAACTCATTAATATGTATTTGAAAGGTCATGAGTCTTAGTTATGCTCTTTTACAACTCATTATCAAAAATGGAAAAGATTGCCGAGTGAACTTGTCTTTTTCACACTCGTAAATTGGATTTGAAAAGATGTCTATTTGGCACAAGTTTACCCCTTTTTCACACCAAGTAGACTACAAGACATAAAAAAGGATATTTTTTGGCGTTAAGTTGTGATTGCATCTCATTTTTTGGGCCGACATATTTTCGCATGTTTCGGGCCGACATATTTTCGCCGGGCCGACATATTTACGGGACGACATATTTCTGGGACCACATGATATTAGGTGGTTTTTCGGCACATGGTTTTTGCCAATGGTTTTCTATTTCCGGTTAAGGAATTAGGGTTTTGGACTAATCCAGGTCATT
>JZKD02S2149251.1:68756-97613 GCA_000966675.3 Picea glauca | reverse complement strand
GAATAAATGTTGAATGCTAATTGATGAGTTTTTGTGCAAGAGGGCAGTTTTGGGAAAAAGAGCCCCACACTCATTCACCCCCCCTCTAAGTGTGGTAGGTGTGTCCAACAAATAAAAAGATTCATGCACTACCTCTGGTTCCAGTTAAATTTGAAGCCCCATTTCAACAATGGGGCCTTGATTTCATTGGTGAAATAAATCCACATTCTAGTGCTCAACATAAGTGGATTTTGACTACTACCGATTATTTTACCAAATGGATAGAAGCCATTCCTATGTGATACACAAAAGACGCAGTGGTGATCAGTTTCTTGGAAGAGAACATTCTATCAAGATTTGGTTTTCCTCAGAAAATAGTTATTGATAATGTTCAAGCATTCAAATCGATGGCCATGATAGTTTTTGTCAAAAGTACAAATTGTACTAGGACATTCTACGACTTAATATCCATAGGGTAATGGATTAGCCGAGTCATCAAATAAGAGCTTTATAACCATAATTAAAAAAGTGTTGACCAAAAATAATAAAGCATGGCATGTACATTTGAGATATGCTTTATGGGCTAACAGAATAGGCACAAAAAGATCCATCGTAATGTCCCCATTCCATATGGTGTATGGTACTAACGTTGTTTTACCCATAAATCTTGCATTGCCTGTAATGAAACTCTAGCAAGACTCAAAATAATAGACAAATGACATCACCAAAAGAATAAAGAAAATGATTGAAGTTCAACAAAATCGGGATGAAGTAGATGAAAAACTACAGAAGTATCAAGATAACATGAAAGCCCTGCTTGACCAGAAAGATAAAGATAAGGAATTCCTCTCGGGTGATTTGGTTTTAAAGTGGGAAGCCATGAAAGAAGATGTGGGGAAACATGGTAAGTTTGATCAGATCTAGTGTGGACCATATAAAATTTCATCCTCTCAAGGAAAGAACACATTTGTGTTAGAAAATCTTAACAGGAAAGATTCTTAACGCCCCTATCAATGGGTGTTACCTCAAGCAATTCATGCAGTAATACAGTTCTAAAATCGCATTGTACATACTGGTTTGGTTTTCACTTTTTGTTATAATTTTTGTCTTTTTGGTAAGTTTTATTTTCACTGTAAATAGAAACAGGTTAGTTGATTTCATTATTATATATATATATATGAAACAAGTAGGTTTCCAATCAGTAAAGAGTTCCTAACATTTTTCATGATTCATCTCATTGCAGGATACAGGCTGATAACCAAGAGATAATCTCTAGCAAGAATCAATACTCACATTGAATTTCTCTCAAAACAGGTGATAAACTAAGATTTTACTTGGCTGGAAATAAAGAGAAAATTGGAGGTATGAACTTATGCCCTGCCGACCCAAGTTAAAATTTTCAAGAAGATGTTAATGAATATGACAGAAGTTTCATTTGCACTAATATTGTTACTTGATTTACAGTCAAAGGGTTACAATATTACAACATAATTCTCAAGTTTTCCCTATGGATAAAAAAAAAAAAGTAAAATAATAAAAATATAAAAAGAAGGTTTTTAAAAGAAGAAAGATAGCAATAAANAACATAATTCTCAAGTTTTCCCTATGGATAAAAAAAAAAAAGAAAAATAATAAAAATATAAAAAGAAGGTTTTTAAAAGAAGAAAGATAGCAATAAAAAGAACTTTTCTTCCTGGTCTTCAAAGAGGAAAAAAGAGCTTCACTTTAACTCTGAAAACTTAAGTACAAGTCTTCGACTTGAGAATAGGCAAGAATTCTACCGATATTCCTGACTTTAATTGAAATACAAAGTATGTTTGAGTTAAGCCTAACTACTTTAGTCCTTTTATGAGACTTAAACTGATTAAATTAGCTCAAGGAAAGCCCCTGGAAAATAAAAAAATCCTCAAAAAACTTCCAAGTAAGCAAAGGTGTTTTGATAGTCAGAAGAGGATTAGTCCAGAGTAATCAAAGTGAGTTAACAGACCTCTAGTGCTAAAATGTAAATTCATATCATTCATGATATATTTTATTATATAGAAATTGATTGCCCTCGCTTCATGTTTTAAAATATAAGATAGATGGAGAAAGAAAATTACTTAATGAATACTCCCATCTAGTCCAAAAGGAGATGATGAAAGGAAATTCATTCAATGATTGACCGCATCTCAACATTTAAATGCAAAATTATTAATTGAAGTGGTGAAAGAAAATTCAATATGGGAATTAAATAACTTTACTTGGGTATTGAACATGATCGTTGGCAGTGAAGAAATATCTATCATATCTATAAGGTTGTTATACATGTATCATAACGTACTTTGGAAACTATTTCCTTTTTCAGGCTAGATCTACATTCTAAGCTAACGTGGGACTCCCTGTTTAAAAAATTAAAATCACTTTTCCTTGATGCGAATAAAATCGAACAAAGTCTGATAGACTGGTTAAGGTTTTTTTATTGTATCAAGCAATTCTAAAATCAGTTTTAAGAAAAGGAAGCAATTTAAGCCTGAATTCAAGATTGATGAATGACTAAGTTTTGGAAGTTTTCAGAGATATGAATGAAGTCCCAATTTCTTCTGTGTGTCTTCTTTATGAATGTGTTTCACAGAGATGCAATAATGACTCCATTTATCCAATAAAGGCACCCAGTCTACCATTCTTCTCGTCCCACAAGGAAATGAGATCCCTAGATGGAGCCTATGTTGAAAAATATATATTTTTCTAAAAACATTAGACTTAAGAATTTAATTTTGTTTAAATAAGGATAAATGCACATTTGGATACTACCATCGATAAAGTCTTCTAATTAATACAATGGTCTAAAATATTTTCAAGTTATGGAGCCACCCTTTCACTAAAAAGTCAAATCAATAAGACAACCTTCAAAGTATCGGGTTTTGGGGTTTCACAATACTAACAGTTAGACATACAACAAACTCCAAATTCCTGATATGCAAAGTCGTGAAACTAGCTTGAATTAAATCGAGTTAATTAAACAATTAAAATGATTAACGATAATTAACCTTATTGTAACTTCGTGTTTCGAGAATATTTCCTCAAACGATAACTTAAACCCCCGATATGAGAAGTCGTGAAATAATCAATTAATCATGATTATTTATAAATGCTAAAGATGATTAATATTAATTCATCAATCGAGATTTCACGATTCGGGAATCATAGCTTGAATTGAAATAGGTTAACCCAAGACCCGAAACCCCGAAATGGATTAAGGTTAAACATAATTAATTAACATATAAACTCGATTTATTAACAAAATAAAACAATTTTATTTTACCCTTGAGTTTATGTTGATCTGTGATATGGGTGATTTCAAATTAAATTTATACTTTTATGATCACGAAAATTGATCATTAATGATATCAAAAGGCCAGCCTGGGGAAATGATTTCAAATAAGATCCTTCTTTAATGCCCAGATATTTTTATTAAAAGAATTAAATGTATTGTTAGTGAAGGTATATGCAGGTCGAGGCATTTAAGGCAAGAAATCTTTTTTCATTTTCAATTACTTTCGCATTTTGGTAGAGCTTGCTTAGCGAAATACTCAGTCATGTGCGTTTTCTATAACAAGTAACAAGTTTTTAAGAACTGCTACCATGCTGCCATGAAAAGAAGTTAAAGCAACTAGTGAGAGTTCAGGCCATAGTTCATAGGTTATCTCTGACACCTCACCTAGAAGTATAAACACAATTAAAACCTAGACAAATGTATTCAACAGTCTACAGTACGAACTGGTAAACTTCCCTGATGCTTCAAATGACAACGAAAAAGAAGATTTATCTACCAAATACAAGACTATTGCTCAGTCAAATATGCATAAGGTAATAACAAGGCCAAGTCTATTACCCTACAATGACATGATTCGATGGGCACTGGATCATGTGGATATCCCCACTAGAACTATATTCAATTCTTGGAAGGTAGTTGTTGGGTCATTTCAACTGAAACACATATAGGTGATGTATAAATCTTCTTCAACACCAAACTTCATTTACAATGCCAGTTTTCTAGAGAAATTTAGAAAGGAGTGTGATCAATTTGGAAAGAATCTTTCCGACTTGATCAAGGAATTTGGAAAGAAAACTTCAGATTTGATTCCCATGGCATATACTCAATCTAATCACTAGAAACACAGTTCATATATATAGCCATGATAATGCATAGAATTTATGGAAAAGAGAACACACCCATTTCTTTCTACCATGGGTACCCATTATACACACAATGGCAGAAGGGTATTCTTTTGACTGGGCCAAGATATTGTCAAACAATCTGGCTAGTGAAATTATAGAATACCAGATGAAGAAATCCAAAGGGAAATAATCTTCATTCTTCATGTCAGCTTATATTATGGACGCCATTTGTTTCATGATGCATTTCCCACTGATGGGTTGGAGCTGGACTCTAGATAGTGCAGAATCAATTCACATTTATCATTCAAAACTCTGGGAAGACAAGGCGAAGGATTTATTTTATGAAATCTGTAATTAGGTAGCGGTGTCGATGCACATTGTTATTTTTGGTCACTCACCTCCTAGAATTTCAGACACAATTGTGGCTAAACTGGATGAAGTGGCAGATTGGTACATAGAGAAACACTTCTCTTATATCAAAGTTTTTGGTTGCTCAGTTCCCCCATATGCTTTACCACAATTTTTACCAGACCAATTGGTGTGTCTCAAGGTCGCATGACAAACTTTATTCAGTGGGATTAGCAAAGAGCTCAAAGTAGTGCAGAAAAAGGTATGGCCATCTTTTCCATTACAAATTGGTGCATTTTCTTTATTGGATTTCAACCACTCCAAAGTGGAAGCTGTGGTCTTAGAAGAAATAAAATTGGTTAACATTGAATTTAAGAAGCACGACCTGGAGAAGGTCGTGGGTAACCATATGGCCAGTTGCAATCTTAAAAAATATGAACATGAAGAGTCCCCTCAAGACGAAATGTTTCGAGGGGTGAGATCTTACCAAGAAGTTTTGAGTCAAGTTCAAGCTCTATTACCTGATAAAATGATTGATTTTTAAGACTTCCAAAATCACTGAAGAAGTAGTCTTTCGAAAGTATTACAAGGGGAAAACCCAATGTCTACAACTACGTAGCAAGTAGAGACCTAGAATCCATAAGTTGTAAGTTCCAGCAAATAAGAAGCCCTAGAAAACTTAGAGAAATCTGAGGTCTCGACTCAGAAAGAAGATATCCCAGCAACAGAGGTATCAGATAACTGGGCCAAAGATCAAGCAAAGACACTAGCAAAGCAAGGAGAATATAGGTCATTGTCTTCACCTGATAAATTGACTACAGATGAAACTGGAAAATAGTTATCCATAGAAATCGACAACCCCATTTAGTTTCTCACACCATTACAGTTCACTAGAGGAAACCCCAATGCAGAGGTAATATTCATAGGAGATGTCATGCCTATCACTATTGAAGAGACACCTCCTATTAACTTTTTTTTCAATAAGAAAAGGAAAGATGTGGTGAAGAAAGAGATACACCAGAAAGAAGGTGCAACTGTCAAAAAGCATAGAGTACTATTGGATGGACAAAATTTGGAAGAAGAATAATTTGCTACAGATTTAGCAGGGTCTTTGGGAATTTTTGCAACAACTAACCTATTCTTATTTGATAATCAGAAAGAAAAACTAAAGCAGAAGAACCAGGTGATAAGTCGGTTGCAAAATCAAATAAGGACCATAGAAAATAATGTCAGAGATGAAGTCAATAAAGGGATGGAATAGGATAGAGCTAGTGATAAACAAGAAATCCAACTGCTCAAGTCCAGTCTTTATGAGATGCAGAAGAATGTGAAAGTGAGCAAAGGACGAGCTATCCAACAAGATGAGTTGGTAAAACAATTACAAAACAAGGTTAGTTCCACTGAGAAAATAGATGTGGATATAACATTGTTTCAAGATCAAGCATTGGAAGTGCTAAAGAAACTGGAAATGGCACAACAAAGCCTTTTAAATAAGGTATAAATCATCCAAAATTGTTTTCGAGAAGTAAACCAATCATTGGATAATATTGGTTTGAGAGAAAGAGAAGTTACTGCAGCCTAGACCACTTTTCAAAAAGTGGTCGTGTCATCGACTAGAGAAGAAATATTTGCAACTCATAGATTGACTTTTGCAGAGTAGGTCAGAGGTGATATAATATTAAAGACATGGGGGGCCAATATAGCTGAGAGTAAAAGAACGACCAAGAAAATAAAAGAGGATTGTGAAGAGATTTTTCATTTTCTTAATAAAGAATCACTGAGCCTCGAAAAGGATGATTGTTCTGAGATACTAGGACAAATCGACATTGTAAAGCATCAATTTGAGATCAAAGAAATCTTAGAGAAAGATCAAGCTGAAATTTCATAGCTAAAGTAGGTTGACATTGCTCAAATAGATAGATGGTTGGTAAAGCCAAATTTACAGTTACATTCAATGACTTCTGAAGATAAAAGGATAGAAGATAGGTTGCCACAGTTACAAAAGAAGTTGTATCTTTTTTAGGAAAAATATGTGACAGAACCTTATAAACTAGTAGTACAATTTCTAAGCAGGTGTGGTGAATGTCTTGAGCAAGGAAAAGGGAGTAATTTAAAGAATCAATGAAGTAACAGGTGCATATCTGTTTCTACTGGTATGAGAAAGAGATAGAGAAGAACCAAGTGAAACGGTTCAAGTTTTCATTTTGTAACCGTCATTACCTAGGAATAATGAGAATTCCAACCACCTAGGGTTGAGAATATCTTGTATAAATATATTTTCAAAAGACTAAAGATAGGTTGGATTTTTTCCATATGTAGTTGAGAAATCTCTCCTCATTGAGGATTAATACAAATATAGATCAAAGATTCCACATTTTGTTCATTTGAGTTATGTGTTCTTCTGTCTTTCCACATTCTGTTATCTTTTTATATATCTATTTGATGAATGCTTAATCACAATTTAGTACAACAACTACTATGGTTACTTTTCATTTAGTAATTTAATAGCACACAACTTTTCCTTTGCTTTACTATTAGTAAATACAAGACCTGTGAGTTAATTGGATTGCTACATTTTATGCTTCATTTAAGGTTATACCATATATTTTCTTCTCCTGTAGAAAAATAAGATTCTTCTGTAATAGATGCCTTGCTTTGTCTAACAACTTTATGTTTTTCTCTCATTACACCCATGATTTTAATTTTAACTTAGACACGAAAGACGACCTCTGAGTTGTTATGCTATTAATTCATTTTTAGGATTTTTTCTCACATAACAGAGGTAGAAAACAAAAACACTAAAAACCTCCTTTATTTCTGCATACCTTTACATTATACTTTGAATCCTTAAGCATAAACTCAGGAACAACATGTTTTGGCGTCGTTGCTGGGGACAGAGAAACAAAGTTATTTTTCCCTGGGAGAATGACATTGGTAAGTTTCTCTCTTTGATAGTGAACAAATATTGAAATACATTATAAGGATAATTTTTATCTTTCACTTGGCGACTCCACAACTAATAAACTAGCATTTAGTCGAAGAAATACCAAAAATAATCCAGACGGTAAGCAAATTTCACTTGTATCTGACCCTGAAAAACTTTTGAAACCAAGGGGATATCTTAAAAAGACTACTACATCAGCAAGTAAAGTTTATCAACCCAAATCTAATAATAGGGTTTTTTTTGAGCAATTAGCTCCGCAAGAAGATTTTACCCAAGTCTTATCTGAAGAAACATTTACTGTTAGAATTGAATCGAAAACCCTAAAACTCGAGTTGGTTTCACCTGAGATTAAATATGAGACTGTTCCAACTATCTCCTTTACGAATAAAGGTAAAACATCCATCTCAATACCCACTTCAATTGATATTTCATCAGTTCCTGAAGTCAAGCTTACAAATTCTTGAAGTTTTGAAGAAGACATCTTATAGTTTGACTTGACTCGTGTTGGTTTTCCTACTTATACATCCTGTAAATCCGAAGAACCTAGCCCTCATTTCCCTTTTCCCTCTTTTTCGGATTTTTTGTTTCCTGAACCTTTTTCTGTTAATCTTGAAGGGACCAAAAAGTCACTACACATTCTTAAAAAGCCTTCCTATAATCCCAAAATTTCATCTCTTAAATTATCAATGGTTGCGGCCGGAGTAGGTGGTGTTGGAGGTGTTGTCAAAGGTGGTGCTGGAGGTGTTGGACATGGTGTTGGAGGAGGAGGAGGAGGTGCTTAAGTACCACTCCTTCCTCCTAGATTTTTTTCTAAAGTAGCTTCTAGTTATGCTCCTTTGGTCCTTCCAGTTCCCCTCCATGATTTACCAAAAAACTATATGAAAAACCTGCCAAAGTTCATTGGAGAGGGAGACTTAACTACAACTAAGAACATAAATTTCTTCGATCAATTCACTGATATCATTGGCCTTGAGCACGAGGACATTTATTCTAGGATTCTAGTTCAAACTTTTGAAGGACAGGTAAGAACCTGGTTCCGAGGACTGCCAACAGATTATATAGGATCATATGACGAGTTAGAAAGTGCCTTTATCAGACAATGGGGAGAAAGAAAAGATCACCTTTATTATCTAATGGATTTTGGAGCTTTAAGGAAGAAAAATTCAGAAAAAGTTCTTGAGTTTACTCAAAGATTTAATAAATTGTATAATAAGATTCCAGCGGAGGTTAAGCCTTCCCAACCTACAACAAAAGTAACTTTTTCTGGGGATTTTGATCCTGATTTTTCTTTTTTGTTGAGGGAAAGAATATCTGTCAACCTCACTAAAATGTAGGACGATGTTGTAGAAATTGAGTAAAACATGATGGAATCAGGGAAGTTAAAAGCTAAATTCAAACTGGGAAAAAAAGAAATTAGACGATACAGAGAACAAGAAGGACGCTCTAGATTTGGGAGTTTCTCGGAATATAAGATGGATGACATGGAAAAAATAATCAAAGAATTGTCAAATAAAATCTTGAAAATGGAATTGGACCAATCTAAGAATTATCAGTTCCCTAGAAAATATTTTAGAAGAAATCCTAATCCAAAAATCCAACAAAGATAGATCAAGAACGAAGGTCAAAATATTCAGGCCCCCTTTAAGAATGAAACTTTTATAGGAGGAGAGGCCCTACGAAACTTTGAGGAGTTAGAAGAAGATATGAATAATCTTGGTGATGATTTCCAAGAACCTTTTTTGACAAAACAAGATTATGAAAAGTCTCTAAATAATGAATATTGGTCTAATAATGATGAAAGAATAAATAATATAGAGGAATATGCTTATCAAGGAATCATCAATAATATAATGGTCGAACTTCAACAGAAGTATAATCTGAATCCTAGAGATAGAAATATCACAACTACTCAACCAAAGAAAATTCCGCTGAAGAGCAAAGATAATGAGATAGCTTCACCGTTAGCTGAGACACAGAATGTCAAAACAAAATTAGTCAGAACTCAGAATGTAAAAACAAACCCAATTGAAACAAAAGCAACACAAACTAATAAATCAGAAAAAAAAGAGATAGAAATCCAAACCAGGGAAGTCGATAAGACAATGAGAAATTTTAATCTAGAGAATGAGATTAATAAGATCACTGGTTGAATTGGAAAAAAATCCTACATACAGAAAACAAATCACTAAAATGATAAATTTTTCAGATACTGAAAGTCAGGTCGATGTCATAAATTTAGAAGATGATAAACCAAATATAATTTTTGGTCCACATTTTGAAGGTCCCAGAGATATTGTCGCTCCTTTTTACATTACCCTAACTGTGCATGATCATCTTATTCATAATTGCATGTTGGATTCTGGAGCCTCCCACAATGTGATGCCCAAAGTTATTATGGATATACTTTGTCTCTAAATTACTCGACCATACGAAGATCTATATTCTTTTGATTTGAGAAAAGTTAAATGTGTGGGTATGATTAAATATTTAGTTGTAAATCTTGCACAAATTCTTGTAAAAAGTGTTTTGATGGATGTGGTTTTTGTTGATATACCTCCAAAGTATGGCATGTTTTTATGCAGGTCATGTGGTGCCAAACTGGGAGGATCCATTCAACTTGACATGACATACGCTACAATCCTGATCTTCGGCGGACAGTTTACCCGCTTGTACAGAGAGACAAGGTTGGCATATATAGTAAGTGACCCGATGAATCCGAATAATTATCTTGTTTATGTCACAGATCAAGATTTAGGAAATTTTATTTTATCCATTGATGATGATTTAGAGGACTGTATAGAAGAAAATTGTACAAACAAAGGAAAAATAGAAAAAACAAATAAAGATGTATATAGTATTGGAGTTTGGAAAATTTATTTTGATGGTGCTTTGTCTTATGAAGGAGAAGGAGATGAATTTATGTTTGTGGCACCTGGAGATGCAGTTATTATCCCTTTTTCTTACAGGTTATAGTGGGACATCGATTACACTAATAATGTATGTGAATATGAAACCTTGGTCTTAGGATTAGAGGCTGCTAGGAAGTTGAAAATTAAAAACTTGGAAGTCTATGGTGATGAAGAATTAATTATAAAACAAATAAATTGTCATTATCAGGCTAAACACACAAGGTTAAGGTCTTACAGAAATTGTGCCTAGTGTATTATTGAAATTTTTTTCTCATCAGTTAATGTTCACTACATCCCCAGAATAGAAAATCAATAGGCAGATTCATTGGCCAAAGCAGCCTCAACGTTTGTACCTCCTATGGAATTCAAACCTAAATATCATATAGAAATGAGGCACATACCATCAATACAAAATAATATACAACATTGGCAGGTCTTTGAAGATGATGAGAAAATCAAACAGTTTTTAGAGATGGTGGATGAATTTGTTGAAACACATATTGATCAGGAAAATCAGAATGACCCTGTTTGGATTATGCAGAAAGGGGTATATGCTCAGGAGTTTCAAGATAAAATTTCTAATCACCACATGTTGTTATTGAAAAATAATTAGATCCTTAAAGGTTTGATTACCTTGGAGAGATTATTTAATCATGATGATATTCCCTTGAAATCTACTTTACAGCCTCAACCGAAAGAAGTTGAAGACTGTCATATAAGCACTAAGGAAACTCTAAGGCTGGTTAAAATATCCAAATACCTGCCTCCTGAAATAAAAAACAAATATGTTGAGTTTCTCAAGCAGTATAAGGATGTTTTCACTTGGTCCTATGATGAATTAAAAACTTATGACACAACCATAATCGAACACAAGATTCCTCTAAAGCAAGGTGTCAAACCATTCAAGCAAAAGCTCAAATAGATAAATCCTATTCTATTGCACGTGATAGAGAAAGAGGTAAAGAAGCTTCTAGATGACAAGATCATTGTCCCACTCAGATACTATGAATGGGTAGCTAATTTAGTTCATTTTAGAAAGAAAAATGGTGAAATCAGACTATGTGTTGACTTTAGAAATTTAAATAGATTATCACTCAAAGATAATTATCCATTGCCTAAAATGGATCATGTATTGGAAAAGGTGGTAGGAGAAAATAGAATGGCTATGATTGATGGCTTTTCAGGCTACAATCAAAATGCAGTTCATGAGGATGATAAAGAGAAAACCATGTTCACTACCCCATGGGGTACTTTTTTGTATGATAAAATGCCATTCGGTTTAATGAACGCAGGAGCCACTTTCCAACGAGCTATGGACATTTCCTTTATTGGCGAAAGAAATAAGTTTGTTTATTTTTATCTTGATGATCTAACTATGTTTTCTAAATCTAATGCAAAGCACTAGTTTCACCTTAAACAAACGTTTGAGAAATGTCGGAAATTTGGTTTGTCTCTGAATCCTAAGAAATCTCATTTTGCAATGAAGGAAGGTAAACTCTTGGGCCATATAGTATCAAAAAATGGAATTAAAATTGATCCAAAGAGGGTCGAAGCTATAGATACTATTAATATTCCTAGAAATAGAAAAGAGATGCAGTCAGTTTTAGGAAAAAATATTTTTTTAAGAAGATTCATCCCAAACTTCGCTGAAATTGTAAAATTGATTACATATATTCTCAAGAAAGACATCGAGGTCAAGTGGAAAAACGAGGCCAAGGCATCATTCAAACGTATTAAAAATTTCATAGGTGAAGTACCGGTACTAGCAAGCCCAGATTATATGAAAGAATTCTTGATTTTTTCATTCACCTCTGAACATACTATTGTAGTCGTACTGTTACAAAAGAATGATGAGGGTTTTGAGCAGCCAATTGCATTTTTTAGTAAAAGTATCAGAGATGCTGAGCTAAAACATGATATATTGGAAAAGAAAACTTACACAATGGTGAAAGCCCTAAAGGCTTTCAGGACCTACGTACTACATTCTAGAATAATTGTATATGTACCCATCAGTTATGTTAAGGATATATTGGTTCAACCCGATAGCGATGGAAGGAGGGGTCGATGGCTTGTTAAAATTCAGGAGTTTGACCTAGAAGTAAAACCGACCAAACTTGTTAAAGGTCAAGGTTTGGCTAAGCTATTAGTTGAATCAAATTTTAAAGCACTCAGAATAAATCATCTGCAAGAGTATGAGGGATTTTTAGATATAAATTAATTTAATTTTATTGTACTTGCAACCAAAATTTCAGAAAAATTCTCTTCTTCAGCTTGGTATAGTGACATTGTTTCATATCTTCTAACTCTTCAATGCCCCAGCGACCTAACTCCATATAAATCTAGAACATTGAAGTTACATGAAGTAAAATATTTCATTTTAGATGGTCAACTATATTGGAAGGATCCTCTGGGTTTATTACTAAGTTGTTTAGTAGAATCTGAAACATAGAAAGTTATAAATGAATTTCATGAAGGAGTGTGTGGAGGACATCATGCATGGAGAGAAACATCCTACAAAATCCTAAGAGTTGGATATTATTGGTCGAAATTATTCAATGATGTGAACGCTAAGGTCAGAGCTTGTAATCCATGTCAATTGTTCGCAGGAAAGCAAACAATTCCTACACTACCTCTGGTTCCAGTTAAAGCTGAAGCCCCATTTCAACAATGGGGCCTTGATTTCATTGGTGAAATAAATCTGCATTCTAGTGCTCAACATAAGTGGATTTTGACTGCTACCAATTATTTTAACAAATGGGTAGAATCCATTCCTACGCAAAACGCAACAGACGCAGTGGTGATCGATTTCTTGGAAGAGAACATTCGATCAAGATTTGGTTGTCCTCAGAAAATAGTTACTGATAATGCTCAAGAATTCAAATCCATGGCCATGGTAAGTTTTTGTCAAAATTACAACATTGTACTAGGACATTGTACGACTTAATATCCATAGGGTAATGGATTAGCCAAGTCATCGAATAAGATCTTGATAACCATAATTTAAAAAGTGTTGACCGAAAATAAGAAAGCATGGCATGTGTTGTTCCAGAGTCTATACTTAAGGCTTAGAAGTACAGTGTCTAGGCATCCGAAAGTGAATAAGGGGTAGAGAAGGAGGAAACGTCAACCTTTGGCAAGGGAAGCTAGGGATGATTTCTGGGTTGGGGTTGTCTAGCTTCCAACTGTTCCTAGATGTTTATATCCCTTTCAATTGCTTCCCATGAACATTCGAGCTCAGCCCGGGTAGAGGTTGTTTTAAGAATAGTATCAAAAATATTTAAGGCAATATGTGTTTGATCTGATAATCTGGGTTCGATATTAGACTATCTTGTTACAGGGACAGTCATAGAAAAACAGAAAGGTAAGAAAAACTCGGGGGAAATTTAGGTGTTGTCTCAATTTCAGTCGTATAAAAGAGAGTTTACAGTTCCAGGAGTGAAAATAGGGTGCCAACCAAAGGACCTTTCCCGTAACTGAGTTATATTTTAATAAAAAAGTATGAGGTGGGAGAAAAAATTAAGTTGTCTATCGAGTAAGGCTCCTATCAAGGGAGAATATCACTTATAAACAGAAGAAGAAAAATGTAAAGAAATAACCCGATGAAGCATAAAATATATATATAGAATTCTTAAAGTGTTGACTGGTCTTATACCTGCTAATAGTTGGTACAGAGGAAAAACAGTAAACAATATAGAAAACCAAAATTCATTCACTATAGTAGAGGTTGTATTAAATTATAGCGAAGCATTCATTATATACAAATATGAAATGAAATGAAATATGAGATACAAGGAAACAAACTCCTAACACAGTCATGACAGAATTGAGAATCTTCAGATTTGCTTTATATTAACTCTCGAAATAGAAAACCTCTATTACAATCGACACAAAAAGGTCCAGCCCCTTTTCTTTCTTTCTATGGTATATTTATACAGTTTTACATAAGATGGAATCTCAATCGTTACAAGATTTTCAGTTATGATAAGGAGGAGAGAAATGATTCTATTTCTTCATCTCTATATTTATTTTGTACCAGAAGCTTTCCCTCTCACATGCTCGGTACAAGTGACACATCTTTCCACTAGCCGAGATATCAACCTTGACGGTTCTGCTTGACAATTGGCCTCAAAAGAGTAACAATCTCGGGCTAATTGCGGCAACCTTTCTTCCATCTGTTGGTCTATGATGTCAACATTTATCTATTTGCACTATGTTTTCCATAGTTACTTGTGAGATTTCAGCCAAATCTTTTTCTCCCTTCTCATTTATATCGAGCAAGATTTTCGTTGTATTTATTTGGCTCAATGTCTTAGCACTGCCTTCACTATCAATACCTAACAGATTACCATCTATTGAATCAAAATCTTCCTCAAAGGATTTCATTACCTTCTTGGCTTGTAGTTTACCTTCTGATATACTATGCTCCCATTATTTCAATAAAATATTTCCTCTGGTCTGCTCCGAAATGGAAAACCTATCACAACCTCTTGAAAAGCGACCCGAGCTGCTTCAGCTTCTCTTTCTCTGACAGATAAATTTTCCAATACTTCATCAACGAGTAAGCAGTTGTCCTGAATTATGTCTACCTTGGCGAGTAAACTTCGTTGGGTTGTAGAAACCCTACTCTGAATCTCCATCGCCTGTGACTCAAACATCCCAATATATATAACTTTACTTTCAACAATTTCCATTCTAGCCTGTAGTTGTTCAATCAAGTCCTTTTGTTGGCCCACTTGTATCTGACCGTTCTGAACTACCAGCTCTACTTGTTCGAGCTTAGTTTTGAGCAGCTCTATCTTGCTTTTATCGGCCAGCCTTGCTTGTTCTATTCCTGCACTCACCTGATCCTTGGCAGCCTCCTCTGTCATGGCTAGTCTAGCTTCTAAGGTTTTGATGAGGCAATTTTTTCGCTTCAGCGAATTTTTCAAAACCCCGGCTGAAAATTGGTTTGTTGTAGCATATGCCCCTAATGGCCCGACTATTTTTGTACCAAACTCATCTTTCTTCTTGTCTTTCCCATCAGTCAACACTTTGTACTTCTTGGTTGTTGATCCCCCTTCCTGATAGAATTCTCTTTTTACCAAAGCCTTTCTCTTCTTATCTAAAAAGAACTCATTTGGAGGGAGCTCTTCCATCCTTATAGGTCTCAATTCTTCATTTAAAATACACCCTGCGTCTATGTTTCCCTGAGTTGACTGTAAGGGAGTAATGGAGGCGATGGGATCTCTAATTTTCTTAGTTGGTTGTCCTGGAGTGGTAACTGGAGTCTGTTTTTTTGGCGGCTTGGGAGTCTTTATCTCTGTTTTCAGACTCTTAGTTTTCTCTTCCCCGTCCTAGTGTTTTTCTTGGCTGGGTGTCACATCTTTGGAGCCTTCGGCTTATTTTTGTTTCACCTCTGTTGTACTCAGATTCTCACCCCGCAATACTGCGGGAAGAAAACTGCGTCGATGTTCTTGGAATTTTAGAACATCAGCACTTTATTCAGGTGTCAGGGATTGCATCCGAGCCAAAATCTTAGCATAAGATATTGCGCCTCGGAAAATGTCATCTGAGGGAAAATTCTCATGTTCGAACCTTTTGAGTCCGCAACTGGCCAAGTGATTACTTACGACCCTTTGTGTATCGTGCTTCTTGAATTCAATATGAACCAAATTTGGGCCTCAGCTTTAGCATGCCCGAAATCTAATAAAGAATATGAATTTAAATGAACAGGAAAAGGTATCCATACCTTCTTTGAATATCCCTTAAGCTCCTTGCTTATGCCATTGATTACGGTTTGCCTAGCAACCTCACGACAAGCCAGTTTGTCAGGTATGAATAATGGTAATGCATGCGGGGGAACAGAAGCCCCAAAAACTCTGAGATATGAGAATTCTTCTTCTACATACCAGTCAGATATACTTCTCAAATTCATCACTATACTATCTGAGATCTTGGGTGGTGGGTGGCTAAAAATAGTGACATGCAGCGGTACCATTACCCAGTTAAAAATTTCATACACAAAATATGCTACTTTGTTCTCCCACAGTTTTGAATGGTAGATGTGGATGGGCTCGGCCTATGATGGATTCCAACTCTAGTTCATTAAAGGAAAGGGCATTAGAAAACACACAACATCCATAATGTACGTGGACATAAAGAATGAAGCAATCTTCCTGCTCTCCCTCTGCACTCGATACTCTGTAACTCAACTGGTCAAGCTATCAGACAACATTTTAGCCCAGTTGAAGGAACAGCCTTCGGCGACTTGATGTATTAGAGGCACCCACTGAAGAAAGAAATGTGTGGTGTCCTCTCTCTCGTATAATCTGCAGGTCATCATAGCTACATATTTGAACTGTGGTTCCAAGGAAGCTATTGAATATATACCATTACTGTCTGCCCTGAACTTCACAGGGTGTGAAACCCAATCTCTAATTAAACTGGACATAGTCTTTTCATATTGCACACATTCTTTTTGTTTGAAGTTCTCCAAGAATTCAGCATCGTATGTAAGGTCCGACATGGTAGGCAACTTGTACATAGCTTGCAGTTGTTCGGGTCTGAAAGTCCCAATAGTGACTTTCTGTTCGTTGATGATGGTTCTGGTTGGTATGTCCACATGGTCTAATGCCCACCAGATCATATCATAGTAAGGGAGTAGTCATCGCTTGGCCGCTACTTTATGCATTCCAGATTGGACGATGATCTTATATTTGGTGGTCAAGTCGTCTTTTTCATTATCACTGGAATCATCAGAATAATCTACCAATTCAGACTGTAGAACATCAGAAACATATGACCAGGTCCTGACAGAGTCGACACTTTGAGGTGAATTATTAGCAACGTTGTCTGAACCTTGTCCCGAAACCTCAACATTGGCTTTAGACGCTTTTCGCAGACCATGACGGGGGATCCTACTTTAGCTCTTCTACGATAAAAATATGTATACATACATAAATTAGTTCGCTAAGAAAAGTGTTCTCTTCATAATATAGAAATGAATTTGTGATAACAAATAACAGCTCTATATATTCAAAAAACTCAGTACTTTTTAAGAACAAATCGGTCAAATCACGCTTAAATATAAATTTAGCAATAAAAACCCAATCTTTACTTGTCGATACACCTTGTTTCTAATTAATGCCATAAATTTTGGTAGTTCGAAATGTCAGTTAGCATAAGGAAGAATTAAGAATGCCTCGTAAACTGTGCATGCATCAAATCACAGGAAATACTGGCTTAGCTCAATTAATCAGGTTTTACCAATGTTAATTAATCTTTCGGTACTCGCTGCATCGGGAGTTTCACTTTAACCCTTTAAACCTCTAACACCCGAGATTGCGATGATTGTCTTTGGTTAATAAATAAAAAACGCAATTATGATTAGGCACTTAATTAATTATGTGATTATTTATATCGCAACTTCGTGACTCGGAGCTTCGAAGGTATAGCTTCTGGGAAGTTCGTATGCCGAGTTGCAAAATCGCGAGATCACGACTTCGCAACTTGGAGCTTCAAAGGTATAGCTTCTGGGAAGTTTGTATGCCAAGTTGCGAAATCATGAGATCATGATGATATATTTTAATTAAAATGGAGGATAAAACCAGATTAAGTGTTTAATTAATTACGTTTATATCTTTATCGCGACTTCGTGACTCGGGGCTTTGACAGTGTAGCTTTTAAAAGAGAATACATCAAGTCATGAATTTCCAATAGAACTTAACCATAGCTAAGATTTTACCTTTAACCTTAACGCGGGTTACTAAAATAAGAAATTCGTGGTTTTGGCTATCGGGGTTATGATAGTAAGACTTTTGGATTTAGTAACCGTAATTTAGGAAAATTTTACTCTCATTACTGACCTGGGTAAAACTTTAAAACGATTTCTTCGTTTCATTGTTTGGGACTTGTGAACTATGTGATCTATAACATCTGACATATGAAATCCCGAGGTAAAAAAGGGGGAAAATTATTTGAACAAAAATTAGAACTCGCCTTGAGAGTATGATAACCATCGCCGCTCGCGTGATGAGACTTCAGAGATTTTGGAACAACAGAAGGAAAATATGAAAACCATCTTTCGATTTCGAGCATTAAGACATGAAATTCAAAACGGGCTAAAAAACAAAGGCGGCTCCAACAGCATGTACATTTGAAATATTTTTTATGGGATAACATAATAGGCACAAAAAGATCCATCGGAATGTCCCCATTCTAGATGGTGTATGGTACTGACGTTGTTTTACCCATAAATATTGTGTTTCCTATAATGAAACTCTAGCAAGACTCAAAACAAGAGCCAAATGACATCACCAAAAGAATAAATCAAATGATTGAAGTTCAACAAAATAGGGCTGAAGTAGATGAAAAACTACAGAAGTATCAGGATAACATGAAAGCCTTGTTTGACCAAAAAGCTAAAGATAGGGAATTCCTCCCTAGTGATTTGGTTTTAAAGTGGAAAGCCAAGAAAGAAGATGTGGAGAAGCATGGTAAGTTTGATCAAATCTGGTGTGGACCGTATAAAATTTCAGACTCTGAAGGAAATAAAACAGTTTTGTTAGAAAATCTTGACGAAAAGATTCTTAACGCCCCTATCAATGGGAGTTACCTCAAGCATTTCATGCAGTAATACCATTCCAAACTCTCATTGTACATACCGGTTTGGTTTTCACTTTTTGTTATAATTTTCGTCTCTTTGGTAAGTTTTTATTTTCACTGTAAATATAAACAGGTTAGTTCATTTCATTATATATATATATATATATATATATATATATGCAACAAGTGTGTTTCCAATCAACAAAGAGTTCCTAACATTTTTCATGATTCATCTCATTTCAAGATACGAGATGATAACCAAGAGATAATCTCTAGCAAGAAACAATACTCGCATTGAATTTCTCTCAAAACAGGTGATAAACTAACATTTTGCTTGGATGAAAATATAGAGAAAATTGGAAGTTTGAACTTCTTCCTCGGTGAACCAACTTAAAATTTTCAAGAAGATATTAATGAATATGACAGAAGTTTCATCTGCACTAATATTGTCACCTTATTTACAGTCAGAGGGTTACAAGATTACAACATAATTCTCAAGTTTTCCCTATGGATAAAAAAAAATAAAAATAAAGTAAAATAATAAAAAATAAAAAGAAGGTTTTTAAAAGAAGAAAGCTAGTAATAAAAAGAACTTTTCTTCATGGTCTTCAAAGAGGAAAAAAGATCTTCACTTTAACTCTGAAAACTTAAGAACAAGTCTTCGAATTGAGAATAGGCGAGAATTCTGATGATATTCTTGACTTTAACTGAAATACAAAGTATGTTTGAGTTAAGCCTAACTACTTTAGTCATTTTATCAGACTTAAACACATTAAATTCACTCAAGGAAAGCCCTTGGAAAATAAAAAAATCCTCATAAAACTTCCCAGTAAGTGAAGGTGTTTTGATAGTCAGAAGAGGATTAGTCCAGAGTAATCAAAGTGAGTTAATAGACATCCAGTGCTAAAATATAAATTGATATCATCCATGGTATATTTTATTATATACAAATTGATTGCCCCAACTTCATATTTTAAAATATAAGACAGGTGGTGAAAGAAAATCACTTAATGATTACTCCCATCTAGTCCAAAAGGAGATGATGAAAGGAAATTCATTCAATGATTTCCCTCATCTCAGCATTTAAATGAAAAATTATTAATTGAAGTGGTGAAAAGAAATTCAATATGGGAATTAGATAACTTCACTGGGGTACTGAACAAGATCGTTGGAAGTGAAGCAATATCTATCATATCTATAAGGCTGTTATACATGTACTATAACGTACTCTGGCAACTATTTCCTTTTTCAGGATAGATCTACATTCTAAGATAACGTGGGACTCCCTGTTTAAAACATTAAAATCACTTTGCCTTGATGTGAATAAAATCGAACAAAGTCTGATAGATTGGTTAAGGTTGTTTTGATTGTCTCAAGCAATTCTAAAATCAGTTTTAAGAAAAGGAAGCATTTTAATCCTGAATTCAAGATTGATGAATGACTAAGTTTTGAAAGTTTTCAGAGATATGAATGAATTCCCAAGTTCTTTTGTGTGTCTTCTTTTTGAATGTGTTTCACAGAGCTGCAATAATGACTCCATTTACCCAATAAAGGAACTCGGTCTACTGTTCTTCTCGTCCCGCAAGGAAATGAGATCCCTAGATGGAGCCTATGTTGAAACATATATATTTTTCTAAAAACATTAGACTTAAGAATTTCATTTTGTTTAAATAAGGATAAATGCGTACTTGGATACTATCGTCGATAAAGTCTTATGATTAATCCAATGGTCTAAAATCTTTTCAAGTTATGGAGCTGCCCTTTCATTAAAATGTCAAATCACTAAGACAATTTTCAAAGTATTGGGTTTCGGGGTTTCGCAATACTAACAATTAGACATACAAAGAACTCCAAATTCTTGATATGCAAAGTTGCCAAACTAGCTTGAATTAAATCAAATTAATTAAACAGTTAAAATGATTAACGATAATTAACCTTATCGCAATTTCGTGTTTCGGGAATCCTGCCTCAAATGATAAATTAAACCCCCGATATGCGAAGTCATGAAATCATCAATTAATCGTGATTATTTATAAATGCTAAACATGATTAATATTAATTAATCAATCGGGATTTCGCGATTCAGGAATCAAAGCTTGATTTGAAATAGATTAACCCGAGACCCGAAACCTCGAAATGGATTAAGGTTAAACATAATTAGTTAACGTATAAACTCGATTTATTAACAAAATAAAACACTTGTATTTTACCATTGAGTTTATGTTGATCTGTGATATGGGTGATTTCAAATTAAATTTATACTTTTCTGATCACGAAAATTGATCATTAATGATATTAAAAGGCCATCCTGGGGAAATGATTTCAAATAAGATCCTACTTTAATTCCCAAATATTTTTATTAATTGAATTAAATGTATTGTCAGTGAAGGGATATGCAGGTCGAGGCGTTTAAGGCAAGAAATACTTTTTCATTTTCAATTACTTTCGCATTTTGGTAGAGCTTGCTTAGTGAAATAGTCAGTCCTGTGTGTTTTCTGTGACAAGTAAGAGGTTTTTAAGAATTGATACCATGTTTCCATGAAAAGAAGCTAAAGCAACTAGTGAGAGTTCAGGGCAGATTTTAGAGGTTATCTCTGACACCTCACCCAAAAGTATAAACATAGTTAAAACCTGGACGAATGTATTCAACATCCTACAATACGAACTGGTAAATTGCCCTAATGATTCAAGCGACAACAAAAAGGAAGATTTATCTACCAAATACAAGACTATTGCTCAGTCAGAGATGCATAGGGTAGCAACAATGCCAAGTCTTTTACCCTACAATGACATGATTCGATGGGCACTGGATCATGTGGATATCCCATCCAGAACTATATTCAATCTCATAAGGTAGTTGTTGGGTCATTTCGGCCATAACACATATAGGTGATGCATAAAATTTCTTCAACACCAAACTTTATTTACAATGCCAGTTTTCTAGATAACTTTATCAAGAAGGAGTGTGATCAATATGGAAAGAATCTTTCCGACTTGATCAAGGACTAGTGCTCATGCCCCGAAAATTTCAGAGTCGATTCTCATGACATATACTCAATCTCATCGCTAGAACCACAGTTCATGTATATAGTCATGATGATGTGCAGACTTTATGGAAAATAGAACATAACCCATTTCTTTCTACCATGGGTACCCATTATACACACAGTGGCAGAAGGGTATTCTTTTGACTGGGTCAAGATATTTTCGGACAATCTGGATAGTGAAATTATAGAATACCAAACAAAGAAAGTCAAAGGGAAATCATTTTCATTCTTCATGTCAGCTTATATTGTGGACACCATCTGTTTCATGATGCCTTTCTCGCTGATGGGCTAGAGCTAGACTCCAGATAGTGAAAAACCAATTCATATTTATCATTCAAAAATCTGGGAAGATAAGGCGAAGGATTTCTTTTATGAAATCTGTAATTGGGTAGCGGTGTCGATGCACATTTCTATTTTTGGTCACTCACCTCCTAGAATTTCAGACATAGTTGTGGCTAACCTGGATAAAGTAGCGGACTGGTACATAGAGGAATACTTCTCTTATATCAGAGTTTTCGGTTACTCAGTTCCCCCACATGTTTTACCACAATTTTTACCAAACCGACTGGTGTGACGCAAGGTCGCATGACAAACTTTACTCAATAGGATTAGCAAAGAGATCAAAGCTCTACAGAAAAAGGTATGGCCATATTTTCCCTTACAGGTCGGTGCATTTTATTTATTGGATTTCGGCCACTCCAAAGTGGACGCTGCAACCTTAGAAGAAATAAAACAGGTTAACATTGAATTTAAGAAGCACGACCTGTAGAAGGTCATGGGTAACCATATGGCCAATTCAAATCTTAAAAAATATGAACATGAAGAGTCCCCTCAGGATGAAATGTTCCGAGGGGTGAGATCTTACCAAGAAGTTCTGAGCCAAGTTCGAGCTCTATTACCTAATAAAATGATTTATTTTTAAAAATTCCAAAATCATTGAAGAAGTAGTCTTCCAAAAGTATTACAAGGGGAAAACCTAATGTCTCCAGCTACGCAGCAAGTAGAGACCCAGAATCCAGAATTTGTAAGTTCTAGTAAACAAGAAGCCCTAGAAAACTTAGAGAAATCTGACGTCTTGACCCATAAAGAAGATATCCCGATGACAAAGGTATTAGATAACTAGGCCAAATATCAAGCAGAGACACTAGCAAAGAAAGGAGAAGATAGGCCATTGTCTTCACCTGATAAATCAACTACAGATGAAACTAGAAAATAGTTATCCACAGAAATCGGTAATCCCATTTAGGTTGTCACACCATTACAGTTCACCATAGGAAACCCCAATGTAGAGGTAATATTCATAGGATATGTCACACCTATCACTATTGAAGAGATACCTCCTACTGATTTATTTTCAGTAAGAAAAGGAAAGTTGTAGTGAAGAAAGAGATACACCAAAAAGAAGGTGCAATTGTCAAAAACCATAGAGTACTATTGGATGGACAAAATTTGGAAGAAGAAGAATTTTCTACAGAGGTAGCAGGCTATTTGGGAGATTTTGCAACAATTAACGTATTCTCAGTTGATAATATGAAAGAAAAATTGAAGCAGAAGAACCAGGTGATAAGTCAGTTGCAAAATCAAATAAGGACCACAAAAAAGAATGTCAGAGATGAAGTCAATAAAGTGTTGGAACAGGCTAGAGCTAGTGATAAACAAGAAATCCAACTGCTCAAGTCCAGTCTTGATGAGATGCAAAAGAATTTGCAAGTGAGCAAAGGATGGGCTATCCAACAAGATGAGTTGGTAAAAAAATTACAAGAAAAGGTTAGTTCCACTGAGAAAATGGTTGCGGATATAACACCATTTCAAGATCAACCATTGGAAGTGCTAAAGAAACTAGAAATAACACAACATAGCCTTTTAAATAAGGTAGAAATTATCCAAAATTGTTTTCGAGAAGTAAACCAATCATTGGATAATATTGGTTTCAGAGAAAGACGGGCTACTGCAGCCTGGACCACTTTTCAAAAAGCAGTCGTGTCATCGGCTAGAGAAGAAATATATGCAACTCCCAGATTGACTGTTGTAGAGTAGGTCATAGATGATATAATATTAAATACATGGGAGACCAATATAGTCGAGAGTAAAAGAAAAACCAAGGAAATCAAAGAGGATTGTGAAGAGATTTTTCATTTTCTTGATAAAGAATCACTGAGCCTCGAAAAGGATAATTGTTATAAAATACTAGGACAAATCGACATTGTAAAGAATCAATTTGACAACAAGGAAAGCTTAGAGAAAGATCAGGCTGAAATTTCACAGCTAAAGAAGGTTGAGATTGCTCAAATAGATAGATGGCTAGTAAAGCCAAATTTACAGTTACAGTCAATGACTTATAAAGATATAAGGATAGAAGACAGGTTGCCACAGTTACAAAATAAGTTGTATATTTTTGAGGAAAAAGATGTGACAGAACCTTCTAGACTAGTAGTACAATTTCTAAGTAGGTGTGTCAAATGTCTTGAGCAAGGAAAAGGGAGTACTTCAAAGAATCAATGAAGTAATAGGTGCATATCTATTTTTGCTGGTATGAGAAAGAGATAGAGAAGAACCAAGTGAAATGGTTCAATTTTTCATTTTGTAACCATCATTACCTAGGAATAACAAGAATTCCAACCACCTAGGGTTGAGAATCTCTTGTATAAATATATTTTCAAAAGACTAAAGATAGGTTGGTTTTTTCCATATGTAGTTGAGAAAGCTCTCCTCGTTGAGGATTAATACAAATATAGATCAAAGATTCCACATTTCATTCATTTGAGTTATGTGCTCTTCTGCCTTTCCACATTCTGTTATCTTTTTATATATCTCTTTGATGAATGCTTAATTGCAATTTAGTACAACATCTACTGTGGTTACTTTTCATTTAGTAATTTAATAGCGCATTGTTTTTCCTCTATTTTACTATTAGTAAATACAAGACATGTGAGTTAATTGGATTGCTACATTTTATGCTTCATTTAAGGTTATACGATCTATTTTTTTCTCCTGTAGAAAAGTAAGATTCTTCCGTAATAGATGCCTTGATTTTTCTAACAGCTTTATGTTTTTCTCTCATTACACCCATGCTTTTAATTTTAACTTAGAAACGAAAGACAGCCTCTGATATGTTATGTTGTTAATTCATTTTTAGGGTTTTTTCTCACATAACAGAGGTAGAAAACACAAACACTAAAAACCTCCTTTATTTCTGGATGCCTTGACATTATACTTTGAAGCCTTAAGTATAAATTCAGGAACAACAAGTAATATGAAAAGAGCCTATGGAGCCTCATTTTAATGCATTTTGCTCAGACTGATGCATGTAGAAGCCACGTCTCTTCTCAGAGATAGCTACCACCATTCGCGCAAGTTTCAGTTCTGCAGTTTTACAATTTCATCCTATTTCATTATTTAATAGAAGACATTGTTCACTGAATATTTGTGTTAGTCTTCCTATCTTTGTGTTATGGTATTCAGTCTATAATCAATTTGTTCTGATCCTAAATCCATATCAGTGGTATCATAGTGGTGTGCTCTTCATTTATTTTTCTTCGTGCATGTCCCCAACAAGGTCTAGGTACAAGAAGTTGGGACTCGAACCAATCGATCAATTACCAGATAGGTTGCACCAAGCCTGATGAAAACCCATGGGAGATGAAAAGAAAGATGATGGAGTAGGATATCCTATTAAAATGTTTCTCGAGGAATCCCTCGCATGATAAAGGAACGTAATGATGGACAACTTTGCGCAGATTCTTCAACGGTTTTCCATGAGAGAAGAATATTCATCAGGCGGCCATGCAACCTCCTTCAAGGTACAGGTAAATTTTGATATTTCTTTATTTGAAGGACTGATAGATGTGGATGTTGTAGATAAATGGTTAAATCTGCTCAAAGGATATTTTTCATCCACAATTTTTCTGGTCGGGAAAATATCACTTTTGCACTCCTCAAGGCTATTCCCCATGTTAAAGACTGGTGGGATACCTACTCTGAGAAAAGGGTCATGGAGGAATCTACAATTTTTGTGGTGGCCCCTACATGGGATTCCTTTCGGGATGACATTAAAGAATAGTACTACCCTATTGGAAGTGACAAGGACCAGTACACCAGATGGACCACCCTACGTCAAGAAAGGGACTAGAAAGTACCAGACTTAACCAATATTTTCCATACCCTCCACACCAAATTGGGTATCAAATATTCTAAGCATCATATGGTGCTCAAATACCGTGGTTGTTTGCATAGATGAATTCAAATAGAAATGGATTTCCTGGACATCGTCTCATTGGGCATAGCTTATAGATATGCTATCAATATCGAGCAAAACTTTAAGCAGAAACGGGGAGAGTTTGGATCTGCAAACCCCTCACAGTCGAAGTAGGGAAAAGGCAACCCCAACCCACACAATAGGGGACCAAGTCACGATGGCCACCCTCAGGATGATCCGTCCAAGCCGCAACACAAGAAAGGAAATGAGAATATGAAGAAGTACATGAGAAAATGGTGTGAGTACCATAAAATTCCTCGACACAACACCGACGAATGCCGCTCCAAGCAATCCCTCGTGGCTGAGATGAAGGATTCTGATTCAAAGGCTGATTTTCATTCTGAGTCAAATCCTAAAGGAGGGAAGTGGATTATTGATGTTGAACTCAGTGCCACGGTCGCTACCACCAAAGTCCGACCAAGCGAACCAGAAGAACCAGAGGAAGGGGAATGCCTCTTTCACTCACAAATGTGGGTCAAGGGGGCTCCGATTCACTTCATTGTCGACAATGGTAGTCAAAAGAACATGATTTTAGTAGAGGCCATCAAGCGATTGAACCTGCCAATGAAACCACACCTACAACCCTACACCATCGGTTGGCTTTGTCAAGGAAGAGATCTTTGTGTTAGGAAACTATGTCATATTTCCTACGACATCAAGCCTTTCAAATATGAGATACTGTGTGGTATTTCTCCCCTTGAAGTTTGTGATGTTCTTTTAGGACAACCATATTTGTGGAAGCATCATGTTGTGTATTATTCTAGACCCCACAGTGTTATTATTACTTTGGGTAGAAAATTGTACAAGATCTTAGAGGTGGCACCACCTACTACTATTTCTTTAATCTCTACTAAGTAATGCAGTAAGGTCATTTCACAGACCGAGAAGTTCGTCTTCTTTGTGATCGGTTCTCACAGTAAGAAGAAGGTCACTACCACATCCGTGGCCTCTACACAACACCTCTCTTTGCAGCAGAAGTAAGTGTACGGGATCATGGAAGAATACAGAGACATCTTTGTCTCACCTACAGGGGTACTGAAACACTTCCAAGTCAAACATCCAATTGATCTGACCCCAGACGCACCTCTACCTAATGGACCAGTCTATCGATGCTCGCTGATGGAGAATGACAAAATCGGGCGTTATATCCAAGATCTTCTTCAAAAGAGGGACATCATACCTAGCTCCTTCCCTTGTGAAATCCTGATTGTATTGGTGCAGAAGAAGGATGGGACTTGGAGAATCTGCATTGATTACAGAGCCTTAAACAAAATCACAGTCAGGAACCATTATCCCATTCCCAGGATTGATGACCTTCTTGACCAACTCAAGGGGGAAAATTTCTTCAGCAAGATTGACCTGAAGTCTGGCTACCACCAAGTTCCCATCGAACCAATGGATGTCTGGAAGACAAACTTCAAGTCTAAGGAAGGTCTCTATGAATGGCTAGTCATGCCCTTTGGATTAACAAATGCACCAGACACTTTCATGAGGTTGATGGACAATGTATTGATACCCTTCACCAACTCCTTTGTGTTGGTATATTTGGATGACATCCTCATCTTTAGAAGAACATGGGAGGATCGCATACGGCATATTCAATAGGTTTTGAGTACTCTATAGCAACACAATATTTATGCCAACTTGGAAAAAAAAAATTGGCATGAACAAGGTCCAATACCTGGGCTACATTGTTGATGAGCATGGGGTACATGTTGATCCAGCTAATATCCAAGTCATCCGTGACTAGCCAGCCTTGTCCACACTGACTGAGCTTCGGAGCTTCTTAGGACTCGCTAATTTTTAGTGACGCTTCGTGTTGGGATTCTCCAATATTGCCTAGTCCCTCAGCTAGGTGACCAAGGGAGGTGGTAGGGCCAAGTTTGTGTGGGGGAAGGAGAAACAATGAGCATTTGAAGATCTGAAACATCGTTTGTGCTTAGCTCCAGTACTCTCCTTACCCGATCTGCAACAACCATTCGATATTGATATTGATGCATATGACTATATTGTGGGCGTAGTTCTCACTCAACACGGGCATATGGTGGCATACCATAGTGAGATACTCTCTGATATTGTCCATATATACCCCACCTATGAAAAGGAAATGTATTCCATTATAAAATCCTACCATCAATGGAAACATTACATTCTAGGGACAGAGACGATCATACACACTGATAACAAGCCTCTGCAATTCATACAGACACAGGGGAAATTGCAGAACGATCACCATCAGAAGTGGTTCACCTACTTGCAATAGTTCCATATCAACATCAAGTATAAGACATGTATTTCCAATCGTGTTGTTGACTACCTCAGTCGGCCTCATGTGGCTGCACTTACCACTATGCTCCATTCATGTGGACATGAAACATCGGAGTGGCCCCAACTTTACTAGCAAGATCCAAAATTCACCACCACATATCAGCTCTTGGGTACATGCACCACTGTCACTGATTTTCACATTTAGGACAGACTCTTATGCCACCTGGCCCATCTGGGCGTTTTTCCAGTTACACCCTATTGTCGATGACGCAGAAGACTTGGTCATGAAGCTTTTTTCAGCCACACTTTATGATGCTGCAAGACGTTGGTATCTTGGCTTACCTAATGGGAGTATCAAAACCATGG
>JZKD02S2149251.1:22449-41343 GCA_000966675.3 Picea glauca | reverse complement strand
CACCCGCTCTATCCCCGCCCCTTCCTATTTTGATCTCGCAACGTTGGATTTCATCACCAACTAGTGGTTTCATCGTAGGAAGGTTTGTTTGATTGATTGCTTCTTAGATTCGTAGTGTGTGTTGTTTGTTTTACTTAGTGGACCTTAGGTCAAGTCAGTGATAATGGCATCAAATCCTAGGAGTACCTATGGAGGAACCCCTTCTCTTGGGGAACCCTATACGTTTCCTTCGTTTGGAAACTTTGGTCCTCCATATGTTTCCACACTAAGTCTTCCAGGACTCACTATTGGATTACCAGTTTGGTTGTTCCCCACTCTGGTGATCCCAAATACTCCCTATGTTTCAGTTGCACCTAATACTTTGGATGTCAATACACCACCCACACATCAACCTCATGTCAAATTTTCACCTTCTTCACCCATTAAGTCTCCTTCCATTTCTCCTTCTTCGCCTGGTGAAAGCTCTAAATAAATTAGCCAGGTTGATCAGAAGAAGAAGAAACGGAAAGAGAAGAAGAAGAAGAACCTGAAAAGGAAAAAAACCCCAACAACATCAGATGATGTCTCTAAGCAACCATTTATTGTTAATAGTACTAGGAATGTTGATGAGGTCAACAAGATTAAAATGAAGAATCCACAACCCAAATTCCCTTGCATCCTTTGTAAGGGTGACCACTTTTTGAGGGATTTCCCCGGTCTTACCCAGGTCTTAGAAATGTGGTCCTCCATGTCATCAGCCTCTGTCGGTCATGTTGATGATACCCCGTCAACTAGTGATATTTAGGTTGGTAAGAAGAAGAAAACTGTCAAGTTCCCTTGCATGTTATGTAAAGGTATTCATTACTCTCACCTTTGTCCTTGCATGGACGAGGCTTCTTCTCTTTTGGAAAAACTTCAACTTCCAAAAGTTTATCGTAAGCTTTCCTCCGACCCATCATTGGTTGATGGACTGGTCAATCCAGTTCCATCCCTGGTCAGTCCGGTTGATCAGGTGGTCAATCTAGTTTCCTCCTCGATTGAACCACGAACCCAAGTAGTTGATCCAGTTCCTTCATCGATCAGCCCCATTCTTCATCAAAAGAGTGATACCAAAGTGGTCGATCTATTTTCATCCTCGGCCAATCCCACTCTCCCATTAGAGAGTGACACCAAAGCAGTTGATCCATTTCCACCCGTCGACCCCATTCTTCCCTTAGAAAATGAAACTCAAGTGGTCAATCCAGTTTCACCATCGGTCGATCCCATTTCTCCATTGAGGAATGTCAAAGTGACTGATCCAGTTCCTTCCTCGGTCAGTCCCACTCTTCCTCTGAAGAGTGCCAAAGTGGTCTATCCAATTCCACCATTGGTTGATCTGATCCAATCATCGATCGATCCTACTCTCCTTCTAGAGAGTAAACCTGATACTGCCCATGTTTTTCTTGTTAATACAGACTCTATTGTGCCAGGGGGAATTCCTCCTTCTCCTGTGGAACCCCCTCCAAGTAATGAGGCCATCCTTTTTGATTGGGGTGTGCTAGCTAGACCTCGTCTTCCCTCCCACATTCCTTTCCAGATTACAGTACATGTTCGTGGTCAGGACATTCCTCAAACGCTGATAGATGAAGGTGCATCCATTAGTATTTTGTCTTCTATTGCTTGGTACGCTCTGGGTTGTCCACAACTTGCACCGGTTGCACAGAATCTGTTAGCTTTTAACAAAAGAACTAGTCAACCTTTAGGGATCCTTCCTCAGTTTCCTGTAACTTTGGGAGGGAAAACTATCTTTATTGATGTCATGGTAGTCCGAGACCCCTTGGATTTCACTTTACTCCTTGGGTGGGATTATGTTTATGCCATGAAAGCTATTGTATCCACTCTTTTCTGTGTGATATTTTTCCCTCACAATGGAAGAATTGTGACTATTGATCAACTTTCATTCATCGGCCCCGACTGGGTTACCTCCCTAAGTGGTTCTTATATGCAGACAGTATCACCCCCGCCGCATGTCAATTATGTGGCGTTGTCTCCCATGACCTCAACTTCCGACGATTTGGATCCGGTAGTTGACATGGTGATCTCCTCGGTAGGGTTATTGGAACCTGATCTCCTTACCCCTGTCACAACCCTCAACATGTGTTGCTTCTCAAGTTATTATCTTCCATCCAGTGAAGATCTCCTGGAGGCCATGACCACATTTTATCCTTCGACATGGTACCCTTCCAGAGAATTATCCTCTTGGAAGCCATGATCCGGATGAAACCACGAGCATAGTTTCTCTTATCTATGGCAATCTCGTTAAAAAATGAAACAGAGGCCACGAGCATAGTTTATATTCTTTGTGGCAAGCTCGTTAAAAAATGAAACAAAGACAATAATCATAGTTTCTCTTCTCTATGGCAAGCTCGTTAAAAAATGAAACAGAGGCCACGAGCATAGTTTCTCTTCTCTGTGGAAAGCTCATTAAAAAACGAAACAACAATCTGGGGATCGAACTTGGAACCTTGAGCATAGTTCTTTTCCTATGTCAAGCTCGTTAAAAAATGAAACAATCACCTCTCCCTTCAAGTTGAGTCTTTCGCTAGATCTCGTAGATGTCGAGTCGAGTCTTTCGTTAGGTCTCATTTTTTAACCTTCATTTCATCCACCTGTATCCTTTTTCTCCATCTAGCACAGAAATTGGTGACAACCTCAAAGTCGGTGAATGAATTGAATATTGGGGGGCATGTCTCCAGCCTTTGATGATCATTCTGGAGCTAAGCCACTAGCTTTCATGCTGGGGGCATACCGAGCTTAGTATTTGTTCTTTCTCATGCTCGTAAATACATGAGAATGCAACCGGGTAGACTTTTATCTCTTTTTCAGACCTGTATGGATACACGAAAAAGGAACCCCTTGGAGTCTCCTTTAAGCTCTTTTCAGACTCTCTAAACATGAAAAGATTGTCGAGTGACCTTTCTTCCTTTCACACTCGCTATAAGGTCAGAAAGGGCATCTTTCGAGCGATAGTTTGTCTCTTTTTTGGTCTCGTTAGACTACTGTATGAAAAAGGAACTGAGAGAGTTCTCTTTTAAGTGTTTTTCCAAACTCTATAATCTTGAAAAACCTTCGAGTTTTATGTCTTTGGACTCGCTAAAACACACATCGACAGGCCCGTACGACATCGAACCCTTACTTCTTCCAATTCGTTAAACAAAGGAAGAGGAACTTACTGAAGGTGAGTTATATCGAGGATGTGTTATCCTCCTCGAGCTCATTAAACCAAAAAGAGGTACTCATCTATCTGGATGGGGGAAAAAATTGAAAGAAGCAAGCCAAGCAGTCTCTTGAGAACATTATCAAGCAATTCTTAGAGTCGCCCTTGAACACATCACTTTTCCATTTGCACACATTATAATTTGTTGAACCTCTGCACTGAGCCAATCCTTTGAGTTTCTTTCACTCCTTTGGGTCACCTGACGTAAGTCACAGCATCCACTGCATCATCAAGTTTTGGTCCATGTCATGTTTATGTTGTTGTGCCTCAATGTTCAAGGGAAGTATCCACCTCTAGAGTCAACCATCACAAATATCTTGTCTCAAAACCCATGTCATTCCATGTTCATTTGATCTACCAATTACATCTCTATGTCTGTTTCATGTCGTTGATGGGGGATACATCAAGGCCCTCCTTCAACAAGCCTATTCCTGTCGACCTCAGTACATTATCCGAGAATTAGTCTTAGAAACCAGTTAGTACTTTGGGACCTGCATGCCTCAATGGAAGGCCTCCTCACATTCGACAGTGGGTTTACATCATTGACCTCTGATCGGATGATTCCACGAATGTTCGACTTCAGCTCATCCATTCACATTCGTTGGAATGTACTAGAGTACCTTGGGAATCATTGACATTAATGGTGATCTCCCTCGCGCTTGTTAACGGTTTACATCATTGACTGGTAATCAAGTGGTTTCTGCCATGTTTGACATTAGGACATCTATTCACATGGTTAGATTCGTACTACATCGGGATCGGTAAGAAGACCCTGGGTTGAGTGATCACTTTGATATGTACTTTGCCCAGGTTGTGATGGAGTTTCTCTTGAACAATGACACATATATTTTTACATAGATCCACTTTGTATTGCTCGTGGCCATGTCTTGTCATCTCGTAGATCCATTGTGTATTCTTCGTGGCTACGATTAGTTCATTTCATAAGAGTATAGATCCACAGTGTATTTTCAGTGGCTATACCTTTTTATCAATACAATTATAGATCCGCAGTGTATTTTATGATAGCCATATCTTGCAAGTCTTGATCACCCAAGCATAGGTATGCCCGCCTTGGGTTTGAAACATGTCATAATATTTGTTGGATGTTTGTGTGCAGCTTCTTTCAGGTTCTCTGCATCTATACCCTTTCTTGAAAGTCTACAAATCATTTCAGTTATCAGTTCCTGTCTTCTAACTTCATACTTTGGGGGCTAATAGGTTACACATCGAAATTACTCACTTTGATAGTGTCACAAGTGTCATCATTACAAAGGTTTCAAGTGTCACATTTTTCTCACAAGGTCACAAGTGTCGCAAGTGTCAAAGAAAGCATGCTGCCATGATGCCTATGTTGTGCCTATAACGACACAAGGAGGACACTTGAAACACCTCAAACATTTTATTTGGAAGAGGAGAAATGAGTCAGCAGCCTTGCAAACCATTTGCCATTTGAAAGGACCCAAAAAACTGAGTTTTGGAGGAGAGCGCTCCTCTATACCTCTTCTGGGAGCGACAACACTCCCCATTACACTATTTGGGAGCATTATAAAGCTCCCCTGACCCTTTTGAGGGAGCACTATAGATTTTGAAAGCGCTGGCGCCCCCCTAAAGCCTACTAGGGAGCTCTATAATGCTCTGATGGTCCTTTTGAGGGAGCGCTACCTATTCTGGGTAGTAGTTGAGTTGTTGAGATGAATGGGGGAAGGATCTTTTCATTCTTGGAAGGTAGTTGGATTCGAATCCCTAGTCCAGCCATGATCTTAGGGAAGATCCTCTACTGAAGGAGGAAAATCCTCAACTTCCCCAAGGATATATCAAGTGGTTAAAGCCTCTCCAAGGCTATATAAGCAAGCTTTCTAATGGTGAAAGGAAAATGGAAAAGGAGAATCACACCAAACTTATGATATCATAAGTCGTGTTGGAACAGAGATATTTTGGAAGCAAGAGACCTATGATCTCATCGAGAGAAATTGGTGAAGCTATCATCATTCGGATCGTGGGTCTTTTGAGCAAGGGGTAGACAAGGAGGACTTGGCAGAGCTGTTGCAATCAATCCATGGCTGTAAGCAATGTTTTGTCCTCATTAATATAATTTGCTTGGCATGTTTCTTTCTAATTTGTGTTCAATCTCACATGAATTTGTCTCTTTAGTAGATAGATCTATTTCGGACTAATATTTATAGAGTAGGAAGTAGTCGTACGTTGTTTGTCTACATGACTCATCGAGGAGCGAAAGATTGGAGATCAAATCGGAGCGTGCAAGGACAAACATCGATAAAAAGGTACCTCTATCATCCTTCCCTCTCATGTGTTAGTTTGTATAGATTTGAAAGGAAGTCAGTGTCCACGTTAAGCACTTTCTGTCTTAGAGTTAGGGTCTAGCTCTTTGAGGTGATCTACCTATCCACAGGAAGATTTTCCTACAACACCCACTCATCCTTCCAAAGGGTCTAGTGCTCTTATAGCTATATACTGCACAAATGTCAAACACTCATCTTTACGATGGCTTTCTGTCTTACATGTAATACACAACAATTATTCACACTTTTCCTTTCCTTTCATCATTTTTGACAACTTAATTATCAATGCAACCAACTATGACTGGACCTATGCCATCCATGCACTATATCCTACAAGGGATGACTCTAACTTCATCTCAATTTCTAAGGCTTTTGGATATGACGTGAATTTATGCTGCATCAAAGGACAACGAATGTGTGGCAACAAACCTGCAATAAACCATTCTCTATGTTGTTCATAAGGGATCTCAAATTTCAACCTACCCATCACATCTTTAAACCTCTAATCGTAATCCCAATCTGTGCCAGTCTACACTTGCTTAATTTCTTTCAGCTCTGTGATATACTGCAACTCAAATTTCAGCTTTTGAAATTAATTTAATAAAGCTTGTCCAATTTATGCCAATGTTCTTGATTGTCCTACCGGTGCAGTAGTATGATACTTCATGTATCATAACAATGCGCAACCTCTAAAATTCGTTACTAACTGTGCAATCTTTATTGCCTCATCCTGAACATTCTTTGTAGTCTATATCGTTTGAAATACAAATAGGTGTTTCTCTGGGTATTTTGACCCCACTCCCTAGAATTTATACATCCTTAATGTATTATCTATTCCTTCCATTGTATTATGTGTAGTAATTATCCTCGGTGTTGCTAATTGACTCTGGTTCCCTGTTGTTATAACCCTAAATTGCTCCATACATGCATACCTGGAACTTGGCCCTCTTAATTACTATTTTTTCCAAGCCATCACTGAGTTGTTCTTCTTAAAAACTCATTTTTTGAAGATGTGCGTGCCCTACACGAATACTGCCCACGTACATATGATTGTTTCACCACTACAGCCCATGTACATAAGCTAGTTGCACCACTACAACCTGCGTATACTTGCAAAAGTTACAAAAATAAAAAAGTTGCAAGGAATTCATTGAGATTACGAGCTATTGGGTAGTTTCCCAACTAATCCACCGCCTATAGCCAGGGATAATTTTAAGGATAGAAATTTATATTAAAATGTAGAAACATGGGATAATCTTACTTGTCCTTAATATCCAAAATATAAATGTTTGGCGATATTTTTGTAAAAATATTAAAATTTATAAGGATTTTGTATAGTTTATACAATTTTTTGGCTATTTTAAAGGTAACTTAATTTTATTCTATGCAATTTGGGCGAATCGTTTTTAGAAAAAATGGAAATTAGCGAATCTTGTATTGGGAAAAACCATGGAAAATTAGCCCATTTGCGAAATTTAGCCCCTAAACTAATCTATGCCTATAGCCCGTCACCCAACTGAATAACCATCCTTTTGTCATATAAAAGGAGGTGTTGGGGTCTCATTCCACATCTAGACATAATAATAGTGAAACTCTACTCGTTTCACATTCCCTCCTTGCCCCAAGCATTTGCAGCCTTGTTGTGAGAATTGCCTCATAATTCCTCATTTATCCCTTTTTCCTCCATCAGAACCCATTCCATTTCCCAAGAAGAAGTTCGAGAGGAGAAAGATACACGGAGGTGCACTTGGAGCTTGGTGAAGAGGATATTGGACCAGGTTCGAGGAGCAGTAGCCGACTTTGGTTGTAAGTGATCATTGTATTATCAATAAAATAAGTACTTTTCCTGTCCCAAAACATGATGTGTCAAATGTTTGCATTTGTTCTATGTTTTTATTCTAACATCTAACCCTTATTCGTGTATGAAATTTATGCTTGTATTTTTATGTTTATCTATCTTTGAATGCAGGACAAACTTTGGGAGGAGGTTTGCAGTCAGCAAAGCTTTCAAGCGCGAGAGGATCTACACCGGACGCGGAGTAAAGGTATAGTTACCAGATCCTTCTCATTTTACTTTTCTTTCATAATCCTGGGGTATGTTTGGGGTAGTTAGAGAAGTAGGATACTTTTAAACGATTATTGATTTGCCTACATTGTAAACCCTGGTGTAGCCATAGGGGTTTTTTCCCTGCTAGTAGAATTGGCGACCATACTGGGGAAGCCTCTAGGGTTTTAGGGGATTTTTTGGGTGTTTGATTGGTTTTATACCTTTTGAGTATGCTGAGTCTTTAAGGGATTCTGGTCACTTGTTGGTTTCATACCAGTTATCCCTGCACTGCCATTCTATCAGATTCATTTTTTTTTTCAAGAAATACAAAGGTGTACGCGGCCTGTTGTGGGTCAGCACATGTACATACGCGCCCTTATTTATATACAACTTGCATACATACGTAGGTTGTTTAAGCATCAACAATGTACCTGTGTCAAGAAACTATTTTTAAGAAAAGGTAGTTAACCTCTTCCCTGATTGAGGTTTTACTTCTCAGGTTTTCTTGACTGAGTCCAGTGTCTCTGTTTTTACAGTCAAAGCCTGGGTTAGATGTTAGTTTTCTTATATTTTTAAAGATTTCTTGTGTTTACTTTGAAAGGGTTTAGACGATTCTTTGAGTCTTTGATCAACCTATTTGGTGTCTTTAGTGACTCCCTGCGATCCACAATGGGCTAGAGGCCAATTTCAGTCTTATCTTGTTTTTCACTTTTTCCCCTTTCGCTTGCTTTAAAGAAAAAGAAAAAGAATTTATTTCAAGTTTCTTGTTTAAAGAATTTAATATATATATATATATATATCGTATTGAAAGGAAAAAGAGTTCAGTTTTTAAGTTCTTTAATTGATTTCATAGAATTTATGTATATCGTAGTTGAGTGAAATTTTGTTTTAATTAAAGATCTTGGAAAATTTTAGTTATGAAAAGTTGGTTAAAGAGTTAGCTGCAAATATTTATTGTTATCTAGAAGTAATTTTGCTTTCAGTTTCGTTTATTTCTCCTTTTTTCGTCTCCCATAGACATCACTAGTTTCACTGCATTTCCTTGAGTTAAAACAAGCCATTTAAAACGAACGCTAATTAAAATCAATTAGACTTTATGTTTGTAGGGTCAATAAAATAGTTTAGGATAGAGCCTTGAATTAGGTTGGAGAGGAAACTCGTCGAGTGTTATAAACAAACATTAGAGTCATATCTAGGGAGTGTAAAAAGTCTAATGACGTGAAATTTATCTGGGACCCCCTCTAAAACAGGGGCTAAACACGAGGTCGCGTGAGGAAAGGTAGAGACGATAACTCCTCTAAAGCCGAACCAAGCATAGTGGGGAACGCATATTGAAGACTTGTCAATTTTATTTTCCTAAGGAGCTTCATGGACCTCAAATCCGTTCGAGATCGTCAATTTTCTTCTAGACTACTTGCACTCGATACCCTCGGTAGGTTTCAGACTTGTTATCATGTTCATTGCGGTCCACCCGACTATCGACTGTACCCTCCTGGTGATTATTTACGAAATGGAAACTTAGTTTCCTTTATTCTAGAGACTTACAAAGGTGACTTCGGGGGTATACCATTGTACCTAGGGTAGACGTCGGGCCATGGTTTGTAGCATATATCCAGAGGGTGCTTCCGTGTTCAAGTTGCACTTGCACCGATAAGTTTCTCTAGTGTTGGCTAATGTAACTATTCTTCCAACTAGATAGTGTTCTGCTTGCTTTATCTTGTAGGAAATTTTCTAGTGTGTGTTTATTTTTAAATGTTAGTAAAAGCGTTACTGTGTCATTGATCTTTTCACAAGGTAGAATATCAAGAGCTCTGCCGATGGCAAAGGATTTAGGTCCTGTCATTAGTCACATTGGAGCCACCACCGCCACCATTACGATGAAGACCTGACCAGAAAGGGTCATTTGAAATGACCGGGCCACAACAAACTGTGCCTGAGCCAAATCTTAGAGGAGAATACTTGAATCTGAAGGAACCGACTATTTATGACCTTGGAGCAGAAGCTCTCGGGCTAGATAACCCTTCAATAACTGACTTGTCGATGCCACGTTTGGTTCAATTTGTCCCTCCAAGGGTAACACATCATGAGCATCAGATAGTTTTGCAAGCAACTATGGAATCAAATGTTGCTACTTCATCAGGGAGTCATCACACTCCCTCAACAGTTGCCACCACAAGGGGCATTCCACCTCCTAAACCACCTTCATCAGTCCAAACCACAATGGTATTGACCACCTCTACTTTGGGTAGTGGTCTGATTCCTTCAGCAATGACGACCACTGCTCCGTTCACATAGAGTGCGATGGGCCCTCCGTTTTTTATGCAGCCCCCCTACTCCCCGTAGCATTGCGCGACCTCCCGATCTCTAGATATTTCTTTCACCTGATTTAGATTGACTCTTCAGGTTCCTGATTGAACCCAAAACAATATACATGGGCCCCTTTTCTTCTCCTGTGTGTAGGTCCTGTGATACCCACACCCTCCTGTCTGCGCGCTCTGGGCACTCTTCAATTTGTGGGAGCTAGCTAATTTTGCACTAACCCCTTCCTACATATGTCTCTAGGCTATGACCTTGTGCTAATATGTGATTGCGGGCATGGGTAAGAGTGGTTTCAAACTAACCCTCTTTTTTCCCCACAATCCTCCTCAAGCTGCCACATATCCCTTTGTGAATATTGTGGTTCTAATTATAGCCTGCTTAAGGAAAATTAATGTCTGAGCTTGTCCTGGCCCCTCAATCCTTCCCGATCTTTGATCTCACAATATTGATGACAACGCCTAAATCGATGCTTCATATCTACACCTTTCAAACCTACAGACCATATATGCTCCTCCTAGATCAACGACTATGATCTCTTCACAATTCTGGACTTCGGGTGTTTGAAATCTCAAATCCAACTTTATTCCATACTCCAATATTCCAGAGTTAACGATCTGTTGCCACTTATCTCCCTAAACCTACGGCTAGGATCTCCTTTGCGGATACGGCCTTTGGGAATCTCAAATCTCAAATCCTCGCCACTACTGACTGGTTATCTTCCAAAGTGGAAGATCTGCTGACACGTATCCTTCCCAATCAACGACTATGCTCCCGCTTTGGGACTTTGGCCTCCTCAACCAGATCAACGGTCCTTGGACTCCCTTCTCAATCAACAATCAAGATCTTCTATGAGTCTTTGGACTTTTCCTCCTTCATTTTCTTTCGAAGTTTTGGATCTGGTGCCACGTGTCCACCTTCACATAGATGGATCGCGTCACTTTGGATTTTCGGGCTTCGAAAATATCAAATGTCAAACTCCTGCCTTCCTGCTGCTTTTACCGGTAACTGATAATCCTCTGATGCATGTCTCCTCCTAGATCAAAGGTTGATATCCCTCCTCAATCTTCGAGCTTCAAACTTTTCAACTCTCAACTCTTCTCTCTCCTCGAACTGTGTGGATCTCTGTCGTGTGTCCACTTGATATGACAGTCGAGGATCATTTCAGGTATTTACCAAGAGTGCATGGATCTACGCCACATCTCCCTTGATATGATGGCTATGAATCACTTCGAGACTCTACCCGGAGTTCATGGATTCATGCCACGTCTCCTCTAGATCAGACAACCTAGATCTAATTCAGGTATTTGGGTTTTAGAAGTTTCAATTTTCAACCGAAACTCAAATGCAATTTACCCGAATCTTGTGATCTTTCTCCACGTGTCTCTCTGGATCTAATGGTCCAGATCTCTTTGGCTCTTAAGTGCTTTGGCCCTGCGTCTCTCCAGTACTTCAACTCTTTGACTCTTCTTTTCTTCAATGCTTTGGCTCTTCGGGCTACGAGAGTTTCAACTCTAGCTCACTCATTCCTCCCAGAGTGATTTCACTCGAAACACATGATCTCTTGACACGTACCCCTCTTGGCGATCAATGAACAAGATTTACTTCAGCAAATCTTGAGCCCTCCTTTTCCACAAACTTATGAATTTGTAGATATTACACCACCTATCCTCCTTGATGATGGATGGTCCCTATTCACTTCGGGACTTCGGGACTTTGATAAGTCCACTCTCCTGCGTGTACACAGCGTTAAGGCTCATGCACTTATTTCGGATCCAACGATTGTTGATCCTCTACGCTCAGATCCAACAAATGGGATTTTTTCTTCTCCCCTACGCTTCCTTTTGTTTTTTGGACATAGATATAACAGTCCATGTTCCTTTCCACAACCGATCCGACGGTTGTTGTCGCTCCTCCTCCTGAGTCTTCACCTTCTTCCGACTTGGAATATTTTGTAAGTGTTCAAAGTTTTCATCCTTTGAACTTTCTCCTGCGAACCCAACTACCTTGGTTTCCTCTTACGTCCTTTCAAGAATTATCTCTCCTAAGATTGTCCCCTTTGAAGGTTTCGATCTCCCACGCACTCCTTGCATTTATGGGATTTTTTCAAACTCAGATCTGAAGGATTTCTTGGAAAGAAGTTCTTCTCTCCCTCCTAGCATTCTCCTTGCTCGATGCACACCTTGCAGAGATGATTCTTACTGAGTATTCAACAACCCTGTTTCTCACTGAACTCAACACATAATTCTTTCTGTGCACTCTTTCACTCGCTCAATGCCCCCCCTAGCAGAGATCTACACAATACTCAATAACTTTGTCTCTCTGTGTTTTATCTGCATAGTTTATCCTCTAAGGTATTTAGTAATCTTAAGGTTCCTCTTGAGTTTGTGATCACTCTGGTGTGCCCTCCATGCATGTTCTTTCTGACTCTGCAGAGTTCAGATGTGTACTCCTTGCGCTAGCTACAAAACCTCCAAGGTTCTGTTGTACACTCCTTGCACAGCCTAAAGAACCTAGAATGATATTTCAAACTCAAACAAAGATAAATAAATATATCTTCCTACTGTAAATGAAACTTATCATAAATCTACAGTGTTCATTCATGAAATACATAAACACATGAACAACCATATGCAGGAAAAACTTCTTTTCTATTATCTCTATGTGTCTATACAGATGTTTACAAAAACTAGATTGTAACAAAGTCCCAGTTCTCTGAATCTCTCCTCAAAACTTCTAAGACCTCTCATCAAGATCTCTCTATATTATCCCTTTACAAAAGAGGGCTCTACAAGCTTATCCTCTCCACCGTCTTAGTGCTATCACTATCTCAATTAGGGCACCATATTCCTACGGCTACATTCCATAAATGTCTACCCAGACCTGACTACGATATGAGACTGCAACAAGAAACCATTTAAGGCAATCCCAACCACTACCTATACAAAGGTATGGCCTGGCTCTTATAGCCTTACAACGCAAATCCCCACAAGATAAGATTTCAAATTTAAAAATGGGAGGGTTGGTGCCTCTCCCTTTATTCATTGCACATCTGTGTGTTGGTGTGCTAACACATTTGTTGAGGTGGAGCGATGTTCTAGCATCCATTTTCATATGGAATGCCCAACCTTGATATGAACTTCATCCTTACCTACTCCACCCTACAGACCATGGGTCTGGGGGTAGGGAGCTTGAACGCTCCCTTGAAAGGGTCCATGGGGGGCACCTCAACCTCCTATAATGTTATCCCTTATGGTGGGGGGCATATGTCTCCTCCATCCCCCTCGCTCGGTAGTGATTTCTAGCCACCCGTCGGGCCAAACACGAAATACACCCTGTTTGGAGCAGGCAGTCTAGGACCTTATTCTTACACCATGCTAGTGGGATCCATGATGTTCTCTTTGTTCTACATTTGGTAATAACATTTTTTTATCAGCTTCCGTCTCGGCCGGGGGAAACCCTAGTTTTGGACAACAAAATCCTGTGCAAGGTACTATTCCTACACAAGGGGAAAACATGGTAGTTTTCTCCTCACAAGGACTTTGGAATCCTTGACAGGGATCAGTTTTCTCATCTCGAATGCCAATAGGGGGAAACCCCTTCCATGGTCAATGGAACCTTGGGTAAGGCTATGTACCTATGCCTGTCAGATTGATAGGGGGAAACCCTTTCCAGAATCTTTGGAACAGAACATAGGGAGCAATACCTGCCCAACCTTTGACGTCCAATTATGGGAATCGGTCGATGATGTCCCAACAAATGCAGTATCTGTAGGCTGGTCAAGGCCATGGTGTTTACTAGAACCCTGGCCAGAAACCCAACTTTTCCTAGCAACCTGGTGCCAATCAAACTCTAGGCTCCCTTTTTCCTGTACATAGTACCCAACCCAAACTACCATTTATGGAAATGTTACATCTGCCAGACTTGTCAAGGTTTCTTAATGACTCAATTTGTCACGATCCGCGTTGGCCCCCCATGCCAACTAAGTTTCCCTTGGACATTTCAAAATTCGAAGGCAAGCTTGGTGAAGATCCAGGTGATCACGTGACCACTTTCCAGCTATGGTGCTCGTCAAACTCATTGTGAGACGAATCTGTACAGTTGCGTCTATTTCAATGCATTCTCATCAGAGGTGCCACGAAATGGTAAATAGAGCTCGATCGCTCAAGATACTCTTACTTTAGAGATTTGGCGATGGTTTTCCTAAACCATTTCCAACTACCTATGAGATATGATGCCAGCACCGAATTGTTGGCCAACTTTTAGCAAAAGAAGGTTGATAATATCTCGGATCACATCCGAGAATGGTGACGTTGAAAGATCTTGATCAATATAGGTCCCACCAAATTTCCTACTAGAGTGGTTCCTGAAGTCTTTAGTACCTCAATTATCCAAGGATGTCACAACGTCGGGAGTGTTTTCAGAGGAGGAGGCAATAATGAGAGCAAAACATCTCGAACTGATATACTCTTAGTCCAGCTTACTCTATGATATTTTTCCAGATGCACCACGGTCCATATTTGACAAGGCCAGACATAAGTCTGGACCACATGTCGATGGTATAGTTGGTTTAGCATAAGAGAAGTCCACTGATCAACTTTCAAATCAATTGCAACAATTGTCGATACAAAATACAACGGCCAGCCACACCTCTGGTTCGGCTGCTCCCTCTACCCAAACGTTGATCGTAGACAGTGTGCAGTCGACGAACCCGAAGGCTGACTAGCTGCTTGATGGAAAGAAAAAATAGTGAAACAAGAAGGGTAAGGGGGATAAGAAACCCAACAACAATTCTAGCAGGGGAAACACAGAAAAGAGAAAGTCAAAATATATATGTAACCTTTGCACGGAGGACCATCCAATTCACCTTTGCCCTTGGCTTACAAAGGCCCAGATGTTATTGGTGCAGTAGTAGCCTATTGTGTTAACGAACCCATTCCCACATGGGAAACATATGACTCAAGCCTCTTCGAGCACGGATGGGGGGAGTCAGGGACCCCCTTTGTCTTCTAGTAACCCTCGGCCACTAATTTTTATATGATGAAAGCTGACGCTTACATAGAAACTAGAGCACATGACTACTGAATGTCAAAATCTGTCGAAAAGGGTAAGGAAGCTGTAAACCCGTTTGTTCCTCTCTAGATTGAGAAGATGATGGGAGAAAAAATGACACACATCCTGAAAGGGGTGTTCAAGAAATATTCCCATAATCCGAATGCAAGGGTTGCCCAGAATTACTCTGTGGTGGAGGATTTGTCACAAACCCCTTCCATGATGTCTACGTTGGAGGTCCTCCAGATTTTCCCTTCACAAAGAAAGGATCGGTTTTCCTCTTTGGGATCTGTTGAGACCTGTAATCTGAGAACGATCATGCTTGATACGAATGACTTGAAACCCCATCTCCCTTACCACGTGGCATTTCAGATAGTAGTGGCTCACCCCATGAAATATTTTACTTGGAATATTTTCCATACAATGGTTGATGAGGGTGCCTCAACCTGCGTGATGACGTTGGTGCATTGGAAGGCCATTGGAAAACCTATTTTGTCTCCGTCACCTACTATGCTTACTCCTTTCGATGGTCATTCTTTCAGACCACATGGAATCATCCCTTCTTTTCCCGTGCAGTTAGGAGGGAAGACCATGTGCATCGAAGTTGAAGTGGTCAATGCGCCTCTCAACTACAACCTATTGTTAGGAAGGGGTTGGAATTATGCAATCCATGTAGTGGTTGCCATAATTTTTTGGGTCTTGTGGTTTCCATAGGAGGGTCGAATCATAACCATAGACCAGTTGTCCTTCTCCAGGCATGACCCTTCATCAGGGGCATCCACAGTCCTGATGATTGATAACCCTCAGCCTGGCATCATCAATGTGCGGGTTGGTTTGTGCCCACCTTTGATGGGTACTTTCAATTACCCGCCTCCTTCTCGCGATGTCAAGTTCATATTGGTTGCCCCTGACTAGCCTAGGGCTGAAATGTTTTAAGTGTCGTCATTCTGAATGACTTACTTTAATGATCCGTGGACTCTTCCTTCCCCATCGGCTTTGATGGAAGTGACAAGGCATCTTGGCATGGCCATGCCCTTGTCTGCGGTAGAAGTTGCGTACAGTATTGTCCAGCGAATTTCAACCGACCTCGATCCGACTCCCACATAGGAGTTAGATTTAGTTCTCGAGCCTATTTGGGATCAAGTTTCCCTCGCCAATACAAATTGTTTAGACTTGGTCTTGCCCTCTGATGAGGCAATTATAGAGGCATTGTTGCCTAGTCTTACGAGGAAATGTCAGGCATTGATCCAAGAATCGTTGAACATGAGATAACGACTTATATTGACTCCAAGCTGGTCCGAAAGAATCTTCGTCCGGTAAATCTTCAAAAAGTGGCAGTTATTAAGGTTGAAGTAGAGAAACTTCTCAAAGCTGATTTCATCTACCTCATTTAGTTGACTCAATGGGTGTAAAATCCCATTTCGGTTAACAATAAATAGGGTAGAATTCATGTGTGTATGGAATTTCGTGACTTGAATAAGGCCTATCCAAAGGATAATTTCCCCACTCCATTCATTGACCGGATTTTTGATGAATGTGTAGGCTATGAGGTCTTTTCATTCATGGATGGTTTTTCGGGATATAACTAGATTCAAATAAAGCCCAAAGACCATCATAAAACAACTTTTATCTATCTATGGGGCACATTTGCTTATCGTAAGATGCCTTTTGGCCTTAACAATGTTGGAGCCATTTTTCAGTGGGCCATGTATTTTTCTTTCCACAAACTTAGACATATAGTCGAGGCTTATCTTGATGATCTAGCATCATGATATCGCAAGAGAGTTGATCATCCTGCACACCTCCGACTAATTTTTGAATGATGTCACTACTATCAGATTAGCTTGAATCCTAACAAGTGCAGTTTCTGTGTGACATCGGGTCATCTTTTAGGTTTCATAGTTTCGACAATAGGGATCATGGTTGAGACAATAGTTTAGTTTCCTCCCCCATGCATAGTCCCTCAGATTCAAATCTTACGAGGAAAAGTGAACTTTCTTTGGCATTTTATCGCAAACTATGTTGAGATCACTAAAGGTTTCATGCATTTACTGAAAAAGGGAGTCCCTTTCTGTTGGGATGAAGTCGCTCAACGCTCTTTCAAAACGTTGAAACACGCCCTTACATCTGCCCCTCTGCTCAAACCTCCCAATTATAATAAAGATTTCTTGTTATACTTGGTCTTCGCAGAGTTGACCATCAATATGGTCTTGGTTCAAGACGATGATCTGCTCGAAGAAAATGTGATTTAATACCTGATCCGAGGCCTGGTTGGACTAGAAATCAACTACTCCCATGTTGAGAAGCTTGTGTTGGAAGCAGTGCATGTTGTCCAGCGGTTTCGTCATTATATCATGCTTCGCAAGACCATTGTCATTGCAATTGTGAATCCATTTCAATACGGGTTGACACGATGAGTCATTAGTGGAAAGATCAGTAGATGGATTTTTATCCTCTAGGAATTTGACTTCGATTTTATTTTCGTGAAATCCAAAAATTCGTTGGTCTTTGCCAAACTTATTTCAGAACTTTTGATCGAATCAGGTGATTTTATGCCCGAAGAATCTCCAATTAAAGGCGATATTTTTCTGATCACATCTTCGGACCCCTAATATAGAGATATACTAGTCTATCTCCAGACTTTAAAGTGCCCGGCCTCTGCTTCTCGTGACGAGCGTCAACAAATTTTCCATCAGGCAAAAAGATATCTCATACTTGATGACACTTTGTATCGTCGAGGTGTAGATTGTGTTCTTCGTTGGTGCCTTATACACGAAGAAGCGAAACTCATTCTTAACGACTGCCACACTAGAGCATGTGGTGGTCATTTTTCTAGGTTGGCAACAACCCAAAAGATTCTACAAGTCGATTACTTTTGGCCGATGTTAATCAAGGATTGCATTGAATCAGTCAATAAGTGCCACCCTTGTCAGATATTCTCTCGAAATATGAGGGCACATCCCGCTCCCATGTTTCCCGTCATTACTGTTGGTCCCTTCACTGAGTGGGGGATTGATTTTACTACATGCCAACCAGCTTCAGCCAGGGGGCATCATTATATCATCGTAGAGGTATAATACTTCACAAAGTAGGTCGAGGCTATGCCAACATTTAATAATGATGGTGAAACAACAACTCTCTTTATTTTTAACCAGATAGTAGAAAGGTTCAGCATCCCAAAGGATATTGTCACTGACCATGCAGTCACTTTCAGAAAAAAATGATGTATAAGTTAACATCAAAGCTTGGGTTGAGGCAAGAGCATTAATCACCCTACTACCCACAAGCGAATGGTCAGGTGGAAGCTGTGAATAAGTCCCTCAAGGATATTCTACAGTGAATGATCAATTATGCCAAGTCAAATTGGCATTTGATGTTGTACTCGATGTTATGGGCCTATCAAATGTCTATAAAGACTGCCACCGATTTTTCACCTTTTAAACTCATTTATGGGTTGGAAGTAGTCTTGCCAATAGAGTGCCATATCCCATCTCTAAAGTTGGCAGTAGAGTTATTTCCATACACTTCACCACTTGAGGAATGCTTATTATATCTCGAGCAGCTCGATGAGAAACGCCATGATGCAGCCTTGGCGAATGAGGCTCACAAGAAATGAGTCAAGTGTCAGTATGATCGGTCCATTCATCCTCATATTTTCCTTGAAGGCGACCTTGTCCTGGTCTACAACCAAGATAAGGATTGTTGGATTACTGAGAGGGGGGGTGAATCAGTAATAGAGCAATTTAATCCCTTTTAACCATATAATCCAAGTGCTATATCAATGAAGCAGTATTATCCAATAACTGCAGAGTAAATAAGCAATGAACAGATGAACAATCATACACATACACAATACACCAGTGTTTTACGTGGAAACCCAAATCGGGAAAAAACCACGGAATGCTTTTTCTTATATGTCTTGAAGAATTACATTCATTGGAAGC
>JZKD02S2149251.1:9627-21031 GCA_000966675.3 Picea glauca | reverse complement strand
GGAACCACATCGATCCATCTTCATCATGTATCAATGACAACTCATTGACAATACATATTATATTACATAAATCATCAATCAATCAATCCTTTGACATCAATCAATCACTTGACATAAATAAATGACATCAATCAATCAAACCATTGGCATCAATGAAAACATGATCCAACAAGGATCCCCTAGGGGTAGGCAAGTTCAAACCCATGTGGTTTGGACCTTTCATTATGAAAGAGGTCTTAAAGAAAGGCGCTTATCATTTGGTTGACTTTGAGGGAAATGCTTTGGCGAAGCCTAGAAATGGGATCTACCTCAAGAAGTATTACTCGTAGGTTGGTCGCTTGGGTGACTTCTTGTACATTTATATGGTTCTTATACAGTTATCTTTTTGTCTTTTTGTTTTATGGACGTGTCATTATTTATGTCATATTTTTCACTGTGGCAGATGTCAAGTGAATCGAAGGTGTTTTTGGGTTCGCGGATGACACTAGCCGACACACTTGGAAGATTTCTTCCGCAGCTTGGGTGATTTTCAAGCCTCAAGGCCAGTTGTTATCTTTCGGAGGTATTTGTCTAGGTGACGCTACAAACAATGTCGTCGAGTACAGTGCTGTGATATATTTGCTTCATGACTCTTTGTCACATGGTATCTCTCACCTTCAGGTCTACTTAGATGTTCAACTGGTTGTGTCACAGTTAAATGGGGTTTACCATGTTTATGATCCTACTTTACACTGAAAATTCCTTAGGGTACATCTCTTAGAACGTTTCTTTGATTACATTACGTATATCCATGTTCCTAGGAGATTAAATCAAATGACATATACTCTAGCTAATTAAGTATTATATTGGCATGTTGCACACACATAAAAAGAAGCACACACATACACATGTACATACATTTGTAAAGAAATGTGATCCATAAGACATAAATATGTAAATACACACACACACACACACACACACATATATATATAAGTGTTAGAGTACATCGATGGGCATGAATGCCTCAAAAATATATATCCAGTATACATCATGCAGCTTATGCCCTAAAAAATATACAAAAGTTCCCTCAGCACATGTTGGTCCATCCTATCTAAGCATGTGGCCTATTGGCCCTGCCATAGTGAACAACGACATTTTCCAAACGCCGGAAGAGTTGGACCGAGGTCTGTGGCCACCCAACTACATGAAGTTGCATCGATGGTGGGACATCCTCGATCTCAACCATAGGAACGACACGAGTGAGTGCGGTGAGGTTCCACTCCACCCATCTCAATACTCTCTCAGCCTCCCCGGTTGGAGGTCCCCATGTGGCTGTTGTTGGTACTACCTCTAGTCGAGGACGCCTTCTATTCCTTGAGAATTTCGTCGGGTGCACGGGTCCCACATATCTACATAACAGATACATAGTTTCCAGATACTCTGATGCATCTAAAAAATGATATATATAAAAGAAACTAAAAATTAAATAACTTCAAAAATACATGTACCAATCTCCCCTCGCTCCTCTCTAGGAGGTACGAGCATGTCTGGATCCCTAGAAAATTTGATCCTGACATAGGGGTAGTCCTCTATCACCAGAATCTATCGTGCCCACAAGTCAAAAAATTTATCATCAAAGGCAGCTATGGTCCTTCCTCCCCCCTGTCATGATAGAAATGCTGGCCACCTACACACTACTAGGAAGGAGGCCACATGCCCCTGTACTGTCTCTCGTGGACTCATGTTGGGTACTCTCTCAAAGAAGAACAAGCAAAAAATGGTACCGAACCCGAAGTTCTTGTTACTCCGCCCTTGACACTCTGTAAGTTGCCTCTTCATGTAGTCAAGCATGGTCATGCTCCAGTCATATATTTGTGCATTTAGGTACTGCTTTTCACAATACATGTGCACCTAGGAGGCCTGGTGTAGGGTCACAGATCCACTGATCCGCCCAATAAGAAAAACTATCACCTTTAGTGATAGGTTGGTGATCTTGTGGATGGGCACCCGAGAACCTACTTTCTCAGTGCCAAGCTCGCAATGCATTCCGATGAGTTTGGCGATGTTGAAGGGCCCAAGGGGAAACATACGCAAATTGATTGGTTTCCCTCTCCTCGAGAGGCTAGTCAAGAAGTAAATGTCCTCAGTTGTTGGAGTCAATGACTACCCCTCAAGCATAAACTCCCCTGCATCAGGATGCCAATAATCCACCAAGGCATTCAACAGCCTAGGTTGTTCCCTCATGAATTGATCTGAAAATAGGGGGCTGACTTGTTTTTCTATGCAAGCACCCTCTACTCCATTAAAATATAAACTTCAGGACCTTGCTCAATGTCTTAGTTGTGCAAGATGATTTATGTGTCAAGTCAAGGATTGTATTATGTGTTTATGTGTGAGGTTCTTTAAAAGGTTAAATGTTGTTTAAATAAATACAAAAGAAACAACTCACAACAATAATAACATGATAAAGGAGTTCACCCCCAACTGGGCTACATCTCCTTAAGCCTCCATCAATGGACTAGGCTCTCTGGGATTAGTTTTTCAAATATTCTTTTACAAGATGTTGTTCAAATCCGATGGATTTAATGACTGTACCATTGGGTTTAGAATACACAAAAACCCCAAAAATAACTAATAAAACTCTGAAAACGGACCATGTCTCATCCGGGCATGACCTCTTCTACATGTGGCCTTGAGCTTCCCTAAGCTTCCTTGTGGAAAAAGAAACTGGAAAATTCCTCAAATGGATCATAAACCTATCCAAATATGTTCATAGCATAACAATTAGTCAAAAATGACTATTCAGTCACAAAAAATAGGCTTGGGCTCATCTGAGCATGACCTCTATCAATGGTGGCCCTAAGCTCCCTGGAGATACTAAATTAAAGGTAGAAAAACCTGCAAAATAAGTCTCCAAATGGATTTGAAAACTGTTCCAATGGATTCATAACATCCAAAAACCCCTAGCTGGGCTTTTTCAACACCTCATTTGGCCAAAAAATGAAGAAGTTAGGCCTCCTGCCATTTTCCTCCTTCAAGCTTGTTGTCTCTAGTTTGCCAATTCGCACCTCTTGTGTGAGTAACCTGGATTTTGGGCGTTTCCTGTGCTTAAACCCAGCACATGCATGAATTCCCACAAAAATCATCAAATTTTTTCACCGTTAGTGAACTTAGCCTCCGAATCACGGAGGTGTTGGGCGCATGGGGGCCATGTGGTCACGTTTCCCACACATAAAAGGGCTACGTTTGCATGTTGCTTGAGGGATCGACACATGTCCAGGCACGTGGGTGGGAAATCATTTGAACTCCCACATGAATTCATGTGGTGGAGTGGTCGTATGGTTATGCACATGTAACCGGGGGCTGGGGCTAAGCCCCAGCATGGACCCCACACCCATTTAACCATAGGCTAAATTTAAATACAATTCACAATGTTTCATGGTAAGAAACAATTGCGTTGTGCATTGGTTGTTCAGATTTTGTCAAAGATTTAAACCAAGCGTGGGGGTCTAGGGTTCGACCCCTATGGAATCCACAAAAATTTTGGACAAACAACCTTTAACATGGTGCCACGTGGTAGCCCATGTCTGGTCCACGTGGCACCTCCCAATTTGCCATCAACATGCCACGTGTCCAAATCTAATTCGTCCACATGTTTTCCAAATCAACACTTGACATGTCATCTACCAACTCATCTCCTGCCATGTCAGGATCATGCCACATTAGCATTGCCATGTGTCGGGTCATACACCTTCCACGTCAGCATGTACAGACTGTATAGACTGTATAGTCAACATTTGTTTTTTACATGTGTGGAAAATCGTACAGAACACAATATCTCACTCATCTGATGTCAGTTTGACCCTGTTCGAAGTGCGTTGGGTTCATCACGATGATGCCTACACTCCCGTTCGTTTTGAAGCGATTCTGAACACTTTCATTTTTGGGCTAAAATTTGACCCCTAGTCCAGATTCTAATCACAGACATAGGTTGGTGATCTTGGGGATGGGCACCTGAGAACCTACTTTCTCAGTGCCAGCCTCACAATGCATTTTGATGATTTTGTCGATGTTGAAGGGCCCAAGGGGAAACATACGCAGATTGACTGGTTTCCCTCTCCTCGAGAGGCTAGTCAAGAAGTAAATGTCCTCAGTCATTGGAGTCAATAATCCACTACTCTGCGTCAGGATGCCAATAATCCACCAAGGAATTTAGTAGCCTGGGTTGTGTCCTCATGAATGGACACCAGTAGAACTTCCATAACCCGCATTTTTTCAATGCAGCGATAGCAGCAGGGTCCTCATCGACCAAGATATCGATCTCCTCATGTTCCCTCTCCATCTAGTGGACATACATCCTATTACATGACAAGTTCAAGGGGGATTTATCTCTTGCATATACATTTTTTTCTATTCTTTTGAGGGTGTACGTGGGCTATCTTGGACACAGTCATGTATGCACATGGGAAGATTGTTTTCTGCCTACGGGCATACGCAATCTATCCTTAGACAACTTGCGTACATGTAGGGACACCATTTTTTAGGAGGGCACGCCCCCACAAAAACTAAAATAAATGCTAAATTGAAGTATTGAAATGCAAGAGGGATGATTTTATACTTACTTGGTCGGAGTGGAAGTTCATTTCTTCCTTTGAATCTCCTGGAATCAACTCTTTTAGCAAAGGGGTATTTTTTACCTTCTGGTTAATTTTCAAATTGCAATGGTGAAAATGAGTTGTCAGCTTCTATTTATAGACTCTTTTGGCCCTTTTTGCCACTTTTTTTGAACCCCTTTGTCATTTTTTCTGGCTTGAAAATCATTTCATGTGGTTCTTGAGTATCTTATTGGATGTTACGATGCACTTCACGTTTGGTTTGGTAACCTTTTTGGAAGATGGGTCACTTTCAAAGGTCCTTTGGTAAAAGTCGGTTTTCCAACTTTTTGCATATGAATTAGGATTCCACCTCCACTTTCTACATCTTGTTGTCTTTTCCACTTTTCCATAGGATCGATCCAAATGAATTGTGACACGAAACCGTCATTTCTGCTTTAGAAGTGTCGTAATTTAGTGGTAGAGCCTACCTCCACATGGATGCCCTAGTTAGATCCTTGTTTCATTTTGGCATCCATGTTGTCTTTAATGACTTTAGGCTCAAGAATCCTTGTTAGTCCTGTCATGATTACGAGATTGAGACTCATATTTCTGATACATCATCACTCTTGGCCTCACCCTCGGGACTCCTAAAAATGAGCATACTTTGTTGTCTTTCAATATCGCTTTGAAATCCGAAGGAAACATCCAACAAGAATACATTTATGCTTTTCAATCTTGTCTGGATTAACTGGGAAAAGTAACCTCTTAGAGTCTTCTTTAAGTCCTTTTCAGACTCTCTAAACATGAAAAGATTGCAGAGCAATCTTGTTTTACTTCATGATTTCCAAAATAAAACTTGAAGGAACGTCTGTCCGGCGGTATTTTACCCCTTTTTCGGTCTGGATGGTCAATTTTACGAACAAAGGTATACTCTAGGAACTTCGGTTCACTAGAAGAGTATTCTCAAGTATAAGTTTAACCCTTTTTCGAGATAGAGGGACTAAAGTTACGAAAAAGGAATCCCCACGGAGTCCATAGTTAATCTCTTTTCAGACTCCCTAAAATTGAAAAGATCGTCGAGTGACCTTGTTCTTTCACACTCATTAAATTGGTGCAGAAGAACATCCCCTACAGAGTCCATAGTTAATCTCTTTTCAGACTCCTTAAAATTGAAAAGATTTTTGAGTGACCTTGTTCCTTCACACTCGTTAAATTCGTATAGAAGAACATCTACTAGCATGAGTTTACCCCTTTTTCCAGCCTGTGGATTAAGGAGGAAAAAGGTACAACTTGGGAGATTCGTCTCGCCAGGAGAGTTCTCATAAGTAAATTTTATAATTTTTCGGGCTAAGGAGACTAAATCTAGAAAAAGGCAGTGAGTCCATAGTTAAGCTCTTTTCAGACTCCTTAAAATTGAAAAGATTGTCAAGTGATCTTGTCTGTGTCACACTCGTTAAAATGGTTTTGAATAGATGTCTCTTTGGTGCTAGTTTATCCCTTTTTCGAGCCGACTGGACTATTTCCAAAAATGCTACCCCAGTGGAGTCTTCTTTTATGTTTTTTCAAACTCTCTAAACGTGAAAAAAACACCAAGCTTACCTTCTCTGGGCTCGTTAAAATTGCATTGAAGGGGGTTTCATTGTGTCTTGGTAATCGCATTTTCATCTCTGCGTCTTTGGCCTAATGTCGGCTCCATGTTTCTCTCAATTGAACCTTTGAAGCATGCCTTATATACAAGCCTTGTAGCACTTTTCCTCTGCAACCTGAGACCTTGACCCATGGAGGAATTTTCCCCGAGTGTCCTTTTCCTGCACATGTCTCCTTGCTCTGAGAATTAGTGTGTTCCTTGTGCTTGGAACTAGTATGCTTGTGACACTCATTCCTCCTTTGTAACGTAGCATTATGTTATTCTTTTTCAAGATCTTTAAAAAATTGAAAAAGACAAAAAAATAAAAAAACCCAAAAAGAGGACAGGAAATATATATTATTTTTTGGCAGCACAATGAGTCTCCCTTGGATAAATCACATCCTTCTATTTGTTATTCAAGCTTTAGGATCTAATATAACCTTAGGAAGTTGTTCTCGCTACATAGAATTGTGTCCTCCTCCGTTTGGTTATTCTTCCAAACACATGGAGAGTTTGTGTTGCCTCCTACATCGTGAACTTATGTCAATCTCATGCTACATTAGTCTAATCATATTCCGTGCTATTTTCCAAGGGAATTTTAACCCATCTTGAGTCGACCTTTCTGCAGTTTATCTCTTGCCCTCATATCCGACTATCCCAAAATCCCAATCAAGTCCTTATTTGAAATCAATGAAGTTCTCTGCATGATCATTGAGATCCTCTTGTCTGTTCTCGACGAGCCGTTGAAGACCTCTGGGCAGTGAAGTCGTACACTCACATTACACTCCTGCCCAAGTTTTGAAGATCTTGAAGTTGTTTCTCGAGCTCTGAAGGCCTCATCTCCAGCAATCACACATCACTGGCTTCTTGAAGATGGATACTATACATGTATATCTTTGATTTTGAGATGTAGATCTATTGTGTATTGCTTGCGGCTACACTTTATATAGTTATATGGCATGGATATGTAGTGTATTTGATTGGAAACCATGATTTATTTCATCCTGAGCATGGGTATGCCCACCTCAAAGAGACAATTTTTATTTTTGCAGATGGCACCTCCCGAACTCTAGTTCTAGGCTCATTCGTTTCGTACATTGGTGAATCTTTTGTAATGTATTTCGGCCATCAGCTTCTCTTCTGACCTCACACATTAGGGGATATCTGTTATAACCCTAAATTTCTCCATACATGCATACCTAACACTTGGCCCTCTTAATTTCTATTTTTGCCAAGCCATCACTGAGTTGCTCTTCTTAAAAAATCATTTTTTGAAGATATACGTGCCCTGCACCAATACTTCCCACGTACATACGCTTGTTGCACCACTACAACCCACGTATGTACGCTAGATGCACCACTACAACCCACGTATACTTGCAAAAGTTTCAAAAATTAAAAAGTTGCAAGGAATTCATTGAGATTACGAGTTATTGGGTAGTTTCCCAACTAATCCACCGCCTATAGCCTGTCACCCAACCAAATAACCATCCTTTTGTCATATAAAAGGAGGTGTTGGGGTCTCATTCCACATCTAGACTTAAGAACAATGAAACTCTTCTCGTTTCACATCCCCTCCTTGCCCCAAGCATTTGCAGCCTTGTTGTGAGAATTGCCTCAGAATTCCTCATTTCTCCCTTTTTCCTCCATCAGAACCCATTCCATTTCCCAAGAAGAAGTTTGAGAGGAGAAAGATACATGGAGGTGCACTTGGAGCTTATTGAAGAGGAGCCTGGACCAGGTTCGAGGATCAGTAGCCGACTTTGGTTGTAAGTGATCATTGTATTATCAATAAAAGAAGTACTTTTCCTGTCCCAAAACATGATGTGTCGAATGTTTTCATTTGTTCTATGTTTTTATTCTAACATCTAACCCTTATTTATGTATGAAATGTATGCTTGTAGTTTTCTATTTATCTGTATTTGAATGCAGGCCAGCCTTTGGGAGGAGGTTTGAAGTCAGTAAATATTTCAATCACGAGAGGATCTACACCAGATGCAGAGTAAAGGTATAATTACTAGATCCTTCTCATTTTAATTTTCTTGCATAAGCCTGGGGTATGTTTGGGGTAGTTAGAGAAGTAGGATAATTTTAAACGATTATTGATCTACCTACATTGTAAGCCCTGGTGTATCCATATGGGAGTTTTTCCTGCTAGCACCTGTGCCACTTCCATTATTTTGATTATTTTTATGGCTTCCTCCACTAACTACAATTACTTGACACACATGGGGTCGTGGGTTCTACATAGATTATGATCTAAGATGGGCTTCCTTCTTCTGTTTGATTACACTGAGGGTCCTTCTCTTTCTCTTTCCTTTCTGTATATGGTATGATATGGAGCACTACGTGGGGGTCTCTTTTCTCGAACACACTATGTTTCTCTTCTCTCTCAGCCATTGTTTTCTTCTTACTATACCTAAACCTTTTCCCACAATGCAATACTCCAATCTCTCTGTTTGAATCATTGTCTTCCTCTCTCGACATCCTCATTCCATATGTTCTTTATTCATTATTTTTCTCATCTCATACCATCCTCTGGTCATCCCCCAACCCCACTATGTGTGCAGAGGCACCTAGAAATCATATTCCATCTTCATAACATTCTTGTCGCACAACAACATCTTTATCCAAGTAAATAGTGCGTTTAGAAATCTTTCGCGCGGACCCTTGAAAAATTCCCTCTTTGCAACACTATAAGACATGGTATAATCTATTGTAAACTTTGTAATGTAACCACTCAGTATGTTATTCAACCAAAAATCAACTACGCGAGAAACCTTATTACTTACTTTGTAACCATTGTTTGTCGTTATTCTGTGGTTTCCTATTATGTTCTATGGAAAATTCTTGTTCCTTCCTCTCTAGCCATTATGATATCTCTTCCTTAGTAGGCATCCAAAACATTCCCCTCAATTACAGATCCCAGTCCCAGCAACATAACCATTTGTTGGTGCGCAGGAAGATCCTAGGTTCAAAGATAATAAACCAAAAACACCCTTAGACACTGACCCTTTCGACATCACCTACAAGCAAGTGAAGTCTCACATGAGACATCTAGAGGGGTTACAGGAACCAAGTTTCTACAATGATGAGGGGAAGGGAGGCATTCAACATGTCCATACTATGCATTGTTCATTCCCTTACTATGTGCATAGTTTCCATTACTTAACGTTTAAGTATCATGCATTATACTATGTGCATGACATAACTTTACTAAACATTCATTCATTCCTCATTAGCTTAAGTTCACAGGAACATAACAACATATATCAATGACATATTCAGAATACTAATCATTCACCATCATTGCATAGTATCCACAACTGGTAAATAGATCTATGCTAACCATCCATCAAATTCATCAGAAACATAACACACATAACATCACATCAAGACACAAGGTTTTAATGTGGTTCACCCCAGTTGGGCTACGTCCACAATGACTCGCTTCTTATATTAGTCATTTGTAATCTCCTTACAGTTGTGCATTATGCTTACAAAAATATCTAGCAGTAAACATTATCCAAACCTTTCTAAGTCGTTCTACTGCAGTGCGAGCATAACTCCCAAAAACATCAGTCATAACCCAAAACATATGAACTTTTAGCCAAAAAGTCAAGCATAGACTGACTCTCTATTCACGAACTCATCAACCAAAATAACGAAAAACCTCTACCCCAAAAATCCTTTACATATTTATACATAAAGGTATGGCTAAGCCCATTACAAAATATCCCCAAAAACCCAACAGTCTATAACCGTTTTTTGCCTTTTAGGTGCCTCTCTATCACTTTTCCTCCAATCACATGCTTTGACTCCTTAAATTCCACTCTCATCGCGTGCTTTGGTCCAACGTCTAACTGCCTTTGACTTGTTCCAACACACATCCCAAAACTTTCCCAAAATTCATGTCCAAGAGATGACTTACCAAACAAGCTTCTTGTTTTCTCCATAAAAACATCTCAGCTCCACCTCATCGACCCACGTCATCAATTCTTTCTTCATCAATTCCCACTTGTGCATCATGATCAATACTTTCAAGGTTGTTCCCTCTCAGACAGTTGTTTGGTATTTTATTAATTAAAACACAATTACATGCTTCATAATCAACTCATATGAAGTCTTAGCATAATTACAATCTTGGGGGAAACATGGTGCTACAGGTACATTCCATCGCATGTGAAAAGGTGTGCAAGAACCAAGCCAATAACACCCTCCTTCCCACATGTGAACTAAAGTAGTTCACTCCACCACCAAAATCTATAGAAAAGTGTGCAAGGGTACCAAATAGGTAGATCAATCCACATGTAAGGATGATCAAAGGTCTTGGGACCTTTAGCAACCTCCCAAAATATAATATTTTTCATAGGTTCTTTCTCGAATGTGCAACCACCTCATCTTTATCAAAGTTGACCATGTCAACTCCCCAATATATAATAAAATAAGCTCCAAGGTGGTTACAATTCCTCAAAGCTTGTGCAAGTGGATATAATTAATGAAAATAAGGGGCTAACAACCCTATTCACTCACATAGTCAATAAGAAACCCAAGGAATTCCTAAGTCGATGAGATGGCCACTCCAATCAAATAAAATATAATAAAATATGGTGATCAACGTCAACATGTGTTCCAATGAGGGGGTGTGCTCCGTCAAAGTGTTGTACCATGTAAAATAATTTGTATCTTTTAGAAAATCCCCATCATGGTACTAATATAATAATAAAATAGTAGGCTCAACCTAGGCTTGAACATAGGGTGCACCACCAACAGGGGACTTTTACATCATTATTACATAATTAAGCCTTAGAAAAGGCTATATCACCATGAACTCCCATGTAGCAAACCCCTCTAACTCAAACCTAGGAAACAATACACATCAACAAGGGCACTTACATCAAATACAACTCCCCCTTAGGTGACATATAGAAATATTACAATGTTATTAAGTTATATCACCTAGGGAAATCCCACCAAGGAAAAGTGTATCACCCACCACATCAAACACCATAGGAAAAGAACATAGAAAGGTGTTAGCTCCTAGCGATACATCAAGTATGTCCCCATCACACATTCAACAAACCAATATCATATCACCATCATACATAGTCAGAATATCATAAATTTTGATATGATAATATTTTTAATAATAGTGATATTTTGTAGGGAAACCTCCCATTATCCTCAATGGTGCAACAAA
>JZKD02S2149240.1:25753-44118 GCA_000966675.3 Picea glauca | reverse complement strand
CAAGAGATTTATTGAAGGATTTTCAAAGATTGCACACCCAATCACTTCATTGCAAAGAAAGGGTGTGAAGTTTCAGTGGACATTGGATTGTGAAAAGAGTTTCCAACACTTGAAAAAGTTACTAACAAGTGCTCCAATAATAAGGATTGCAGAACCAAATGAAGACTTCGTTGTATGCAAAGATGCATGTAAAGAGGGACTTGGTGGAATCCTCACTCAAAATGGGTTTGTTATATGTTATGAATCAAGGAAGTTGAAGGAGCATGAAATAAACTATGCCACTCATGATTTGGATTTGGCAGCCATAATACATGCCTTGAGGAAATAGAGACACTACCTCATGGGAAAGAGGTTTGAGTTGAGAACAAACCACAATGGTCTGAAATATTTATTTGATCAGCCAACTCTAAATGCTAGGAAAACTAGATGGTTAGAATTTCTAAGTGAATATGATTTTGATATAAAGCATATCAAAGGGAAAGAGAACAAAGTGGATGATGCACTCAACAGAAGAGTACATGAAATGCATGCTACAGCCATTAGCATGCACCAATTAGATTTAAAAGGAAGAATTATAGAGGCTGCCAAATCAGATTTGCAATAGAAATAATTAGTGGCCAAATTACATCAAGGTAATTTGCAACAAAAAATTGAAGATTACAAGCTAGATAATGATGAAATTCTCAGGTATATGGGAATAATTTATGCACCAAATTCTAATGAATTGAAAAGTCAAATACTGAGAGAAATCCATAATGTACCTTATGCTAGGCACCTAGGATATCAAAAAACTATTGCAGTTGTCAAGGGCCAATATTATTGGCCAGGCATGAAGAAAGGGGTTGTTGATTTTATTGCCAGATGTTTGGAATGTCAAAAGGTAAAGGCTGAGCATAGACACCCAACTAGTTTGCTACAGCCATTAACCATTCCTGAGTGGAAATGGGAAGTTGTAACAATGGATTTCATCACTAAACTGCCCATAACAAACAAGCAACGTGATTCTATCATGGTGGTGGTGGATAATCTTACTAAAGATGCCCATTTTATTCTAGTTAAGCTCACTCACAAGGCAAAGAACATTGTTGATGTTTATATGAGGGAAATTTCTAGATTACATGGCATACCCAAGACGATTGTGTCTGACAGAGATCCAAAATTTACCTCCAAATTTTGAAAAGGATTATTTAATGGTTTTGGAATAAATTTGAATTTTAGTACAACCTATCATCCAGAATCAGATGGAAAAACAGAGAGGGTGAATCAAGTGATTGAATACATGTTAAGAATGTATGTGATGGATAAACCATCAAAATGGGAATACTACCTACACTTGGTTGAGTTTGCTTATAACAATGGGTACCAATCATCTATAAAGATGAGCCCATTTGAGGCACTTTATGGCAGAAAGTGAAACACACCAGTAAGCTGGGATAACCCAACAGACAAAGCAGTGGTTGGGCCAGATTTTCTCAGGGAAATGGAGGATCAAATGATAAAAATAAAGAAAAATTTAAAGTTTTCCCAAGACAGGCAAAAAATCTATGTTGATAAGGGCAGAACTCACAGGGGATTTAAAGTGGGTGATCATGTATTCTTGAAAGTAAAGGCCAACAGAAGTTCCCTGAAGTTGGGAAACTATTCAAAGTTGGTAGCTCGATATTGTGGGCCATTTGAAATCCTAGAGAGGATTGGTCCAGTTTCTTATATGATTGCATTGCGTGCATCTATGTCTGTTCATAATGTATTCCATGTATCATTGCTAAAGAAATATATACCTGATGCTAATCATGTAATTGATTGGAATGTGATTCAGATGGAGTAGGAAGGAGATTTCCAGGTGCATCTGGTATGCATTCTAGACCAGAAAATCAAGAAGCTCTGGAATCGAGCCTAGTACGGTCCTGAGGATGTTATTTGGGAACATAGGGATGCAATGCGGGCAGAATATCCACATCTTTTTGAGGATTTTTGAGATTTTGTTGCATATGGGTACATGATGCACTGAGGAAAGTCCATAAATAAGGGGATGGGATTGTAATATCCCTAGGTCATGCCCAATTGTAATGTAGATGAAAATGTACTTAAGTTGGTGAGCTGCTTTGATATCATTTTGTATACACATTTCATGGCATAGTGCACGCAGGTACTGCGCGGTGCAATGATGAAGTGTGCACATTTCAGGATACCACGTGCAACAACTTAAGTGCGCGTGATATTGAGGCCACGGAGTCTTTGTGTATATGTTTTTTTTTATAGTCTAGTGAGCCAAGTTATTATAAGCTAGGATGATTATGTTTTGATTAGGCCGAAGAGCCTAGATGTTAAAGGCCAGTGCGCCTATTTTTGTATATGTCCCATAATTAATAAAAAATACATCATTGTGCACAGATCGACCACAATAAAAGAGATGGGGGACTAAACTCCACTAGTTAGGGAAAGGGAGGGGATAATTTAAGGAAAGGGGCTAATCTAGGGAGCTTAAGCCAAAAATAAATATTATATTAATATTTCTTAAATCATAAAGTATGGATAATTATTTATCCTAAGTTCTAAAGTTGGGTACAAGTGGGCTGTTTGCACCCAATTCGTCACTGTGTGAGCAAAAAGTGAGTGCTTACATGCCCAGTTGGGCTCTGCTAGGCATGACAGTTGTGAGGTAAAAGTTAGAAAGGGAAACAACTAAGTTATAAACATAAATCAAACTAAAACTAATTAAAACTAAGAGCATGTGAGAAAATAAAAAACAAATGTAAATGGACCAATATCACCAATGTATTAGCTGATNGTTCCTCTTCAACTGAGGTGTTAGGGAGAAGTTCGACGGCTAGTTTCAAAGATGGGATTTCACATTCGAACAACAAAATTGCTTCGATACCATATACTATCTGGAAAGGTATGAATCATGTGGAAAACTTAACGGATGTCCGATAGGCCCATAATGCTGAGAATAACATCGTGTGCCAATTTGAATTATGAATTCCTACCATCTGTCAAAGCATAGTAGTGAGAAATTTGTTAATTGCTTCAACCTGGCCATTGGCCTATGGATAAAAGGGGGTTGAGTTTTCATGGTGAAGACCCAACTTTTTAGTAAGTTCAGACATCATGAAATTATGAAAATGACTACCATGATCAATAATGATGGCTTGACAGACACCAAATCTAGTAATAATATGATTGAATATGAACAATGTTGCAGTTTTCACGGTAATATCAAATGTAGGCATCGAATCAACCCATTTAGTGAAATAATCCACAGCTACAATAATGTATCCATGCCCCACTGATCAAGTGAGGGTTACATGTCATGAAGCCAATGCCCCATTTAGCGAATGGACCAACGGAAACTATGGGGTGAGGAGGAGTAGGGTGAGATCAGATCTTAGTGTTCTAGGTTTGGAAAGTGTGGCATTTCTGGACGACAGTAATGCAATCCTTAAATAACGAAGGTTAGAAATAACCATCCTGTAAGATCTTTTGGTCAATGGCATACCCAGACATATGACCACCACATGCTCCAGAGTGACAGTCAGTCAAAGCTTTCTTAGCTTCATCGTAGGTGAGACATCGTCAAAATATGGAATCAATACTACAACGGTAAAGGGTATCACCAAGGATAATGTATTGGCGGGCTTGATATTGTATATGATGATGATCTGTACTAGAAAGATCAGGCTGGAAAGCTTAGGTTTGAATATAGATGATAATATCTATGTACCATATGTCATCAGAACTGATCAAAAAGAGGGATTCGTTAGGTAAGGAATCCTTTGCCATAGTTTCTGTCTCAGTAGAGGGAAGGTCACATATCAATTCAGAAAACACCAAAGACTTCTTTGAATTGGTGCATTCAAACTCCAAATCAAACTCCTGGAGAATAACTATCCATTTAGAGTACTTGCCCCCCAACAATTTTTGAGTAAGGATATGTTGCAGGGGGTTGCAATTGAAAATGACGGTGGTTTTGCGTAATAATATGTAGTGACGAAAACGTTGAACATCTTGAACAACTGGCAAGGCTAGTTTCTCCACATGTAAATATTTGGTTTCGGTAGTCATGAGACTTTGACTCAAATAGTGTATAAAATGTTCATCGTGTGAATCATCCTCTTAGACTAAAACCATAACAATGGTAGAATCTGAAGTAGTTAAGTACATGAAATAATCTCGGCTATAGTCAGGTGGACACAACAGTGGTGTACGGGTTAAGGCGATTTTTAAATATTCAAAAGATTTGTTTGCAGTGTCGTCCCATACAAAATCATAACCTTTCTTGAGAAGCAAAGTAAACCTTTTTCGTTTATTCAGCGTAATTGGGAATGAATCGACGTAAAAAGTTTTCCTTCCTTCACAAACTTTGGAGTTGGCATAACGTGGAAGGAGGTAGATTAAGAATAGCCTCAACCTTCAAGGGGTCTACTTGAATCCCATGTATAGACACGATAAAACCAAGAATTCGGTCGGATTCCACACAAAAACCACATTTGTGCGGATTCAAACGTATGCGATAATAACGAAGCATAGAAAAATGGCCTATAATGTGTCAGGTGATCTTGATGCCACATGGAATGTGCCAGTAGATCATCTAGATAGGGTTGTACAATGTGATTAATTTCATGAAAAGCATAAGACATAGCACGCTGAAAAGTCACACCAACATTTTTTATACCAAAAAGCAATTTCTGGTAGGTGAAGGTTCCCCAGGGGAAAATAAAAGCAATCTTGTGTTGATCCGCTGGTAAAATATTGATTTGATTATAGCTAGAGAAACTGTCCATCAAGGAGAATATTTCACTCCCAGCACAGTCGTCAACAATCTAGTCAATGAAAGGGGTTGGATAATTTTCCTTGGGACAAGCTTTCTTTATATCCCTATAATATACAAAAACGTGCATCGTGCCTTGTTTCTTGTTTACCGGCACAAGATTAGATACACAATCAGTCAAAGCCATAGGATAGACAAAGATAGCCTTAAGAAGTTTTTCAACTTCAAGCTTGATAATAGCAGCTTTACATGGATGGATTGGGAAAAATATCTGTTGAATGGGTTTAGTGTCTGGATAATTCTTAACCTCATGCATAGAAATATCAGGATCAATACCAGGCATTTCTTCATAACTCCAGGAAAAAATGTCACTGAATTCTTGAAATATGGTTGTATAAGTGCATACCTCATTAGTAGAACATGAGGCACTGATATGAACATTTTCCACAACCCCAGGTTTAATCGATATGTCAAGAGGAACGGTAGGTGAAATTTTACTCAAGCTCCCTTCATACAAAACATCGTGTGTTGACTCAGGAACAAAAGAAATAACGACAATGGTAGACGGAGTCGAAATCCGTTGGTAACTCTCTATGGTCTCTTGTTCTACGAAGATAATAGAATGATGATGCCCATTATCCCATGGAGTATCTTCCATAGACATGACTGACATGATCATCTCATTAGTAGGAAATATCACGTGAAATGGATCAGGAGATGTATCACAGAGAGAAGGAGGAGATGGAGTTGTCAATTGAATAGCTTGATAAGCGGATTCCACTAGACTTAAAGGAATTTTGTCATCGTAACAAAGATAATCACCCGAGTTAGGTACTATCCATGGGTCATAATACTCAGGGGTTTCACGAACATAGGTTGAGATCATGTTAATCAAGGAGAAAAAAGGAGGAGGAATATCAGGTGGTGGAATAGGAAAAGTACCCATCAAGGTTGAATATTTTAAAAGACCCATGCCAACATTCTCATAACCAGGAGGTGTTTTCTAGATAAAAGTTTTGTTTCTAGTATGTGAATTGGAATTAAAGAAGGCTAGTTGGTCAACAGTTACGACTTTTCCTTGGTGCAGGAAATGTAACACACGAAAAAGAGTAGACACAACTATGCACATGGTATCAATCCAGAAACGACCAAGTAGAAGGCTATAATCAAGAGGTGCATCAAAGACCTCAACCTCCATGTTAACTGCCTTACCTTCTAACGTAATAAAAAATGAAGGAAGAACATCGTAAGGTTTAAACCCTATACCATTGAATACCTTAAGAGTATTGTGTGACTCGGTAAGGGCAGGAGAGCCAATATATTTCCAACAAGTAACAAACATAACACAAGTCGAGGCTCCTTCATCAATAATGGTTCAACAGATATTCTTATTTTCAACAACAACTTGGATTTGAAATGCTAATTGAGGAGGAAGGATTGGAATATGATCTTCCAAGTCAAGGATTATTAAATTAGTATTGGTAGGATCGATTCCACCAATAGATTTTAACAACGCCTTTCGTTGAGTAGGAAAATTTTGAAGGACTTCGAGAGCCAACATCGCAGAGGGTGCTTGTGCAAGGTCTACTAGAATATTGTAGTTTTCAGCAGCACATGTGTGAGGATTAAATGAAGAATTTCAAGCAACGCCCTTGGGAGGAGGAAGAAGAAATGTATCTATTCCCAGTCATTCAAGATGAAGAGGACCATTTGGAGGTGAATTTGGGGGAGGAGGTTGAACCAATGAAGGTGGTAAATCATCAACTTTCTCTTTTGAAGGAGAATAATCTTTGGCTTGAGTTGAGACTACAAATTCTTTCTTCTTGGAGTCACCAGTACACATAAGCACACAAGATGTGGTAGAGGGAGAGGGTTTCTCATGAATGAACAATTGGGTCTACTACTGAGAAAGAAATGGTTGTGACAAGACAACATGTGTAGAAGGTATCTCGGTCCCTTGCAAGAACTTAGTAACCTTAGCGCGTCATGGACAATCTTTTGTATAATGATCATGACCACAAATAAGGCAAGGGTAATGAGGTTTACATTTTTCTTTGTCATCATCAAGCTGTGTTTTGGGTTTCTTAGATTGCAGGTTATTATTATTTTCCTCATTATTCTTACCCTTTCCTTTCTTTTTATTTTGCGTTTTATCGGTAGGTGTATATTGAACCGAATTAACTTCAAAAGTTTTATCGGGATAAGCAACTGGAGTAGGAGTATTTTGTACATTAGAAGTGGTAGACTTGGGATTGGTATGATCAGCTTGTGTATACTAAGTCTCAGCATGAAAGGTGCCAATCATGCCATCAACAACATGAGAAGCTACTAGAGTTGTTGGGGTAGGATTCGTATAAGGACGAGGAGCATCAGAGATCAAGTCATAAAGTGTGCCTATTTGCGAATAAATGAGATCTAGATATTGAGCACAACTAATCACTTGTTTTTCATTGATGACACCAACCATGGAAACATCATAGGTGATAGGCCCAATAAGTGATTTGGTAAACCACTCAGCCAATAGTTGATCAGGAAGGGGAAATTTGATTAAGCGTCTTCTCCTCCTCCACTCATGGATATGATCAGAGATATGAGTGGAAGAGGATTGTTTAAAAGAACTCAAAATTTTGGTTCCTATCTCGTATTGAATTGGAAACTGGTAATGCGTTAAGAATGTCATGGTTAAAGTGTTAAAGTCATTAAAGAATCCTCATGGCAATTTAATATACCATTTGGCTATCAAACCCGTAAGACTTTGTTGGAAAATTTGTAATCTTATAGAGTCATCCATCAATGAGTTAGACTAACACCAAGATGGAAAGTCATGATATGATTATTCGGGTCTTCTCCTGATTGATTGTCAAACTTAGGAATGTCAAATGGTAATTTGGTTGGTATGACGGGCCAATAAGGAGAATGAAAAATAGGATCATTCAAAATCCTAGATAAATCTAGTAAATCCAAAGTAGCAAGAAAAGGCAACTGTCGGTTCGCTTGAGGGAACTGGTAATTTTGAAGAGGGATTCTTGTAGGTATACTAGTGGGACCATAAGTAGTCTATAGATAGTTAGACAATCCCGACAGATTCAGTTGTGGAAGGTTTTGATTCAAACAACCACCAGGGTTTGGTGGATCAGGTATGTTCTCTTGGAAAGGAACATTATACTGAAAATTTTGACCTCGGGTAGGATTCATAGAACCTGGATACGGTTTTCTAAGGTGAGGGGGTACAAAATAATCATTTGAGTATGTTTCCCCCCATATGGTTGTTGATTCCCTTGAAAAGGAATATTCCAAGGTTGAGATTGTAATGCAGGTATACTTTTTCCATAAACTGGGTTATGGCCTCCAACTTGAGGTTGCCCCCCAACTTGAGGTTATCCCCCAATTTGAGGTTGCCCCCCAACTTGAGGTTGGACTCCAATAGGAATACGAAAACCAGAAGTGACGGAATGACTGGTGCCTCCAACTGGATTGGAGCCACTAGGGCCAAGATGAATAGATCCTCTAGACAGAGGTGGAGGAGGAACATAAGGCCCCCCAGAGAGAACCTGGGTAGGCATAGGAACAAAATGAATAGCAACATTATACCTAGGGGGAAGTAACAAATTTGATCTAAGAGGAAGTGGTGTTTCAATAAAAGCTTGAGTGATAAACACATTTCCAGTAGAAACAATTGTAGATAGTGGGACCATGGTAGAATGGGTGATATTGAGAGGGAGTGTTGGCACAGGGGCATACCCAGGGTTCAATGCTTCAACAACGCACCAAGAAAACCCTAACTACCAGCCCTTTCGGCAACACCTGTGAAGCAGATGAAGTCTCACCCGAGGTAGAGGCAGGGGGGTTGGAAGGACTCAGGTGTCTGCAACCTAGCTGGGACACAGATATGTGATCACAATACTTAACAGATCACTTAGCCAATTATATTCATTAGTCTCTAACTCCTTTATTCACATCGCAGGTTAAAACCCTAATTACATATCAACACAGTGACAACCAAGATCCAAGCATATCTAATCATTTAGCACATAGCATTAAATTAGATCTAACATTCATTCACATCATAAAGAACTAAGCATCAATTAGATCTAGCATACATCTAGATTAAGCAATTAAGTACATAAATAGCATGAACACCATATCACAAAGCACATCGACACAGGATATATGTGGTTCACCCCAGTGTGGGGCTATGCCCACCAATCTTCTTCTCTTCTTTATTAGCTTCTTCCAATCTTCTTACATGCACATATCCTCAAAGCCAACTTTGCATAAGACAGGATATCTGAGCGCACCTCACCAAATCCTCCTTCCCTGAGTTAGGTCACAGCACAAAGCCTTACACAGTTCGTGCAAAAATCCTATTACACAACACTTTCACTTAGCTCTGCAAACCACTTTTTCTCTGTAACAAGACCTTCCATACATTGTTCTACTTCTACAACCACTTGATCTAGTTGCGAGCCCTTTCCATCAATTTCTTCGACTATCTTGCAAGCTTCATCTTGCACAGGTTGTATATTCTCTGTGAATTACATTACCTTACCCTAGAGGGCAGTGATCTATTGTTGTACTGCATGTTTCTCTTGGGATCTCTTCATTCTTTCCAGTGCAGTGAGTATATTCATCTACACCTACAACAAATAAGCTTGTTGATGTGCCACATGTAACTGCACTTCTAGTTTCCTCATCTTTGGATCTTCGGTGAGGCGTTCATATGTATGGGTACTCCTATCACTCAATTTCTTACATTCCAAGGTGAGGGCTCTTATTCTTACTACTGTGTTTTTGGCGATCTCTTCCCTCTGGTCACGCACCTCCTTTGGGATGCTCGGTACTATTTGGGCCTCCAATTCTGTTATCTTAGCCTGAAGCTACTAGAGGGTCTCAACAAGCTTCATTTTTTGAGCTTCGACGAGTTCTTTCTCTTCCCGTGCCAAGCCTAGAACAAAGTGACATGTGTTACTTATCACTTCCTTGACCATGGCCCTATTTGTGACCAAATGCTCTTTTTCCCTATGTAGCTGGTATTTTTCCTCCTGAAACTTTGCCTGCAGCTCTTCTTTCTCACTTTCATGGGAAACTACATTGTCCTGCACTGCTTGTAACTGCACTAGGACTTCATCCTTTTCCTTTTTCAAGGATTTTGTAGCCTTCTCCTTCTCTTCCTGAGTTCTCTAGACTCAAGCTTCTGTTGCATCCACAAGCCTTCTCAATTGGCTTGGTTCATCCCCCAATTCTGCAGTCTGCGATGAGGAAGGTGCAGATGATGCAGTAGGTACTGTGCGGAGCAAGTGAACAAATCTTTGTACTTCCTTCAATTACTTCTCAATCCTTCCATATAACTCCTCTTGCTTCTCTCCATATCTCTGTAATCTGTCTTTAGAGGCATCCTCCATAGCTCTGTGGATGAGACTGATGTCATCCTCTATTAGAGTGGCCTCTAACTGAGGCTTATTGGTGCGTGTATTCTTCCTTGTTGAGGGTTTCTTTGGAGAAACCTTCCTCTTCTATGATGTTACTACCCCAACAGGGGGATACTTAGGTGGAGGGGTTGTAGCTTCACCTCCTCCTTAAGATTTTTCTCCCTCATCTCCTCCTCCCTGTCCTTCTGCTTCATATTCTCCTCCTCCTGGCGAGCCAAACCCATTATCTTCAGAAGCATTGTCCTCCTCATCACTCTCTATGTCCTAGACTTCATCCCAATTTTTCTTCTTCTTCATCCCACTGGACTATCCGACATGTTCAACCCGGGTGACTATGTGGCTTCCTATGGTGTCATTGTCAGATAATTCTGCATCATTGACAGGTACAAGAAACTCCTGTGGCCACTCCTTTGTAATATTCTCCATTTCATCATCCATCAGCTTATAGTACGATTGTAATTATTCCTAGTTCTCATCTCTGCGCGCAGTGGTGTAGATGAAATGAGGATCAATGCAAAACTTTCCTATTAGTCGATACTGGTGCAGGGTGTGCAGTGTCATGCGCATAAATGATTTGATGGAAACCTTCAACTGTTGATAGTATGCATGAAACACTGCATTGGACTGTCGTTTCTTTGTCATGTTGTTGGTGTACCAAAGGTGGAAAAATGAGTGGCCAATGGCTTCGAGGGTTCAATTTTCAAGGATGGTGGCTCCTTCAAGCATTTTCCAAGCGGAAAATGTGATCAGAATGATCAGCCAATTGTAATGGAATTCATACCCCAAGTCATGGGTTTTGCGGTAATCCTTCTCTAGCTCGTTGATGCGGTAGTTTACCTAGTTCATCTAAATTCCCTCGACACACTTTCCTACGAGGTCCACCATGAACCCGGTGACCTATGTGGGGTGGTTCTTCCTCACGAGATTGTCAAATAAGAGTTGGAATGAAAGGCACACTGCATCATCCTATATAGAGGCTACCTTGTAACCTCTCTTTCCTTTCTCTACCTCTCTGTAAGCTTCCTTGATTTTTTGTGCCAAGGAACGGTCTGAGGCCTTCCCTGGATAAAACTACTATGTGTCATGACCCTTCACACTTAAGCGTATGATCCAATGCATCATCGTCACATCCACAATAATCCTCCTATCAAGCCATAAGTATCCACCATGATAGCATGAAAAAAGGAGTTTAACGCAAGCGTTAACCTCTTGGTGGCGGCCAAACTGCAGGATCTTCATCACATTCAACACAGTGGACTGCACCAACTCCTTAATCCACGGTTGTGAGACAAGGTGAGGCTTATTTCCAGTTGTCTTCATGAGATAACGGTGGGGTGCCAAGATGGCGTAGTTCTTCCAGTATCCTAATTTGAATTCCTTGTTCATTAATAGAAGGATCTATCCTAACTAACTCCTAACTATGCGTATTCTTTTCAGAATGTACGCAGGGAACACGATGTACTCAAAATATAGGGGGATACTATTGCGGTTAATAGCGCCAGCCAAAGTTGGAATGTATTCAGGTAGGATCAACAAGATTTTCTTCACATTATCTATATCATTGTGATTCTTACTTAGTTGTTTAGTTCTTGGGTTTACACGGCCAGAACAATGTCCATTCGAAGGAGAATCCTATAGTCCCCTAGTTGACAATGCCTGGATACCTTTGGATATCAATCTGTCGACCATTATCTTCTTAATAACTTCCTCAACAAACTTATCTAATTCACTAGGTTCACCTGACATTATATATTTTAACAGACAGGTGGGGTAGACAAATGAACATGCAGTCTCTAGTTCCAGATAGCACAGATCGACACACGGACAATTGTCTTCTTGTCTCAGTTAATCACGAGTAGAAAAAAGTGGTCCCGATGCAACGACCGATGAGTTAAATAAGCAGGGTATCATAATAGATCTTCCAACGACTAAGAAATGCTTCCATCAATGTAAATTTGTTCGATATGGCGCGGTATCAATGTCCAAAAGTGGTTCATCAGCCCATAAATTCATTTTCAAACCATTCTGGAGCGTCATTCTAATGGGCGGGGCACCTCCAACGGTCATCTAGCCTCACTAGGGAGAAGTCCCATTCTGCACGGATGTGTTGTTCTAGTGAGGTTCAAGTCCTGCGAACCTGCCTTCTGCGAGGTTCCAGTTTGCGAAGTCTTCTATCTGATTTCTATAACTTATTTTATCTTTTCCAACTTATCCTTTTTTTTATTGATCTTCCTTGCCTTCTTCCCTGTTATCTGATTTTATCTAACTATTTATGGAATCCTCTTTTCATTTTTATTCTTATTTTCCCCTAGCACATTGGCTTCTCACTGTTGAGGTGCCCTCAAAGGGTCTGAAGTTAATACTCCTTTTCTTAACACTTCCTGAGTGGACATACTTCTTTCTTGAATAGATAGGTCCTTCAATATTTCGTGCATTCTTCCAACATTGGCAGCTAATTCTCTAACTGTCTATCCCTCCTGCATTGTTACTTTTCTTTGTTGCTTCGACTTATCCTCTCGTTCTTTTATCAGTCGATCTATTTTCCTAGCTATGAAATCCATTAATTCTTTCTTTTTCTTTTCTGTAGATTCTTCCTCTACTTTCCTTGTAATATGATCCTCCTCAATCCAAGTCTTACCTAAAAATAGTGGGAAAGGGGCATTGTCCCCAATAAATTTAATCACAGAAACCTAAATGATCAAATTTAATCACTTCAAATTATTCTTTAGTCGATGTTCTTTGAACAATAATAGGTACATTAGTAACTCTTCAACATAGGGTTATCATCTTACCCTTAAACAAGCCTATCCTTCCCAACGAAGGTACCATAGTAGGCTTTCCCAAAATTTTCTAAGTTTCTTCTGTCATAATATTCACTTGTGTTTCTTCATCCAAGACATAGTCAATGTCGAAGTCTTTTATTCTTTCACTTATGCACTTTTTTGTTTTTAGGTTTTCTGGTAAACTAACATTTTTATGAATATCCATCATTTCTTTCAACTGTAATAACGTAGTTTGGACTTCCTCTGACCTTTTCTCTTTATGACTTTCCAATATTCCCTTGGTATATTGAATTTATTCATAGTTTTATTGTCTCATGTTTAGTCCTTCGACTTTAGCAATAATCCTTGGACAATCCTCAACCTCATGATCAATAACCTTGCAAAAAAAACAAATAGGACCTACCTCGGGACATTCCTTAGCAGTATGTCCTGGCCTTATGCAATTATAACACAATTTCAATCCTATTTTTCTTTTAAATTCTCCCCAACCTCTTTTGTACTGCACACTTCCCCTAGGATCATAGTGTTGGACCTGCAATCTACAAAAAGTCTTTCTAGGTTCTTGCATCCACTTATTAGTCCAAAAGCTCTCTCTATTCATAGGAATAACATATCTTTCTTCATTTCCATTAAATTTACTCAAATTAACTCTTTCTTTCAATTGTTCCCTAGCCTTCATACTAGGACATAATCTATTAAACATACTTAGGTTCATGCTTTCGAAACAAAAATTTTCACTTATCTTTCTCTTGCCAAAGCACAAAGCTTTAACTCTTTTAGGATATTACCTCTTTTCTTCAGATCAAATTACTTTCTAGGCACAAAACTTTGCAAGTAAAGTAGATTATTGCACACTTCAGCAACAAATCTATGCATAGATCTTCTCTTTTTCTTTACTTTAGTTCCCAATAATCATAGTTTTAGGTCCTGATAATGGAACCATTTTTTGGCACAGGGGAAGACCCAGGGTTCAACACTTAAAAACACACCAACAAAAGCCCAACTACTGGCCCTTTTGGAAACACATGTGAAGAAGGCGAAGTCTCACCCAAGGTAGAAGCAAGGGGTGTTACAGGAATCGGGTGTCTGTAACTAGGTTGGGGAACAGATCTGTGATAATAACACTTCACATAGCATTCTGTTAATTCTTAGAAGGTGACATGCATTAGTTTCCTAACCCTATTAACATCACAGATCATAACCAAAGATAGACTGGTGTAGTAACAAAAAATAATAATATATCATGAGCACTTAACACTTAGCATTATAGATTAGAACTATCATCCATTTACCCTTAACATAAGTAAAGCACTAAGAAATAACATATTTATCTATTACACAACATAATCAAAGCACTATGCAGATCTATGACAGAAATAGCATAGCACAAAGAAAACCACTAGACACCAGATATATGTGGTTCACCCCAGGATGGGGCTACGTCCACCAACTGCTTTTCCTCTTTATTATTCCCTAAATATCACATTCATGCACTCATGTGCACTACACTACAGAGTCAAGATTCACACTAGACAGGGGATCTGTGCACTGAGCACCAGGTCCTCCTTCCAAAACTAGTCAAATGCACGTAGCGAGATCATAGCATTTACACCTTCTAGAAAATCATAGTCGCACACATACATAACTTTGCAATAAGCACCCAGTTCAAACATAACTACATTCTCTTCATTTGCTAGCTACTTTTACAATACAATCTTCTTTATTTATATCTTACAAAACCTTACAATAAGGCCTAAACATGGGAAAACCCCATGGGCCAATATCCCATAAACCTGTTACAAAACCCTAGAGGACCCTTTACTGGGTCCACTTAACCATAAAAATTGGTGAGATCCATGATCTCAGCTCTGCATGGGTGATCCTTCTTCAAACAATGTGTCAAACTCCAAAAGTTGGTCAAAGCTGACCGAATTTTTCTCAAAACTTGGTCAAGGGCCAACAGTCCTCCTATTGGCAAGGTGTTTGGCACCTATTCTGCCAATTACTGCACAAAATTTGGACATTCATTCGTATGATGTCCTTATGTCCTGCATATCATACACCAAACAACTTCTCTTTTCTCTTTTCCCTTATCCTGGTTAAGTTGAAATGTCAGATTCTTCAAATCCTCCTTAAACTCCTCTATTGTTGGATTTGTCTGTTGATACTGGTTTTCCTCCAGCTGCAGGGTTGCTTGGAGGGCCTCTGCCTAGATTTGGAACTTTTGTTGTCTCAATGGATACTTCAAGTGTGGTAATAGTGAGTTCAAAAAACATTTCCTATGTTTCATGTCAGTACTTGAATATTTCAACTTACCTTTCTGACGTTTGAACCTCTAATCGATCTCCCAAACAGACTCACTTGTTTTCTGCCTAATTTCAATCATTTCATTCATGTACTTCTCTTTTGAGCTTGACTTCTAAAACTCGTTTACCAATATTTTTTTCACATATGTGATAGTCTTTGGTACTCATTGTGGATTGTTTACATCTAGGATCATGTACCAGTCTAGTTCATGGTCTCCTAGTGTGATAGCTAACTACACGAGCGTTGTATCCTCATCTACTATTTTCTTTGCTACTAATATCTTCTCACAAATGAATAAATGATTTTCAAGGTCCTCTGATGCCTCTCCCTAAAATTCTGGTAATCGAATTGTAGGATCTTGTCCTTCCATTTTGAATTGTATTGAACTACTTCCTCTACATGGTGTAGATAGTTGACTGTTACCTCCTTAACTTTCTCCCCCAATTGATTTTCCTTGATTGGACCCCTATATTTTTTCTCCTCTTCCACTAAAATTCAGTTGTCTAAATGTTGGTGTTATTTCGGGTGTACTAGCCGCATATGCGGTTGTAGGTTCCACACTGACAGTGATCTGGATTGGAGTTCTACCTTTTACTCCTGACCATGGACATATTTTTTTTCCTTTCGTGTGTTGCACATAGGATTTCCTCAATCTACTCCACAACCCATAGATCCTCTACCTCTTGTTTATTGCTCTCCAATCCCTCTCTATTGGCTATGGCCCTCTTCTTGTTATTCATATTATATTGGTAAGGTATTCCACTGTGTGTCTTTCCATATTTTTCCATTATCTACTTTATCTGGTCCTCTTCCATTATGATTGAGTCTGTTAGTGATCAAAATGCACTGGTATTTTGATGAATGTTTTCATCACTCTTCACTTGATTTATCGTTTTCTTCAGTCTTTTGGCCAGTTTCTTAAAATCCATATTTTTATCAAGCTCCTGATTTATTACTTTTTCCCAAAAATCCTTTGGCTTCATCCTCTTGACCTGCAAATAAATGGTTAAAAATATCATTTGAACTCTGCACAATCTATTCTTGAGTTTGATGTATTCCTAGTTTCTTTTATTTGAGATTTTTATTAAAAGAGGAGCATGCTTTTAAATGGATTTATTCTAGACTAAATCTAAAGTTCTAAGTCCAAATCTAGTCATCATCCTACGTATAAATCTATGCCAAGGTCTACAAAATAAAATACAAAGCCTAGCGCACACTCACATGCCCAAGCCAAGAGCTAAGCCTCGATTCAAATTACAAATCGACACACAAGGCCAACTCACAAATCGAGTCCACATGTCAAAGCCCAGTGCTGAGCCACAAGTCATACTGAAACCAAGCCACGAGTTATGCCACATTTCAAGTCATAAAATCCTAGCATCAAGCCTATATCAATCTCATTGATTTTACATAATAAAACCTCGCCATATAAAAATATTGTAATATCTAAATTTCCGTGAAATGTGGGATCTGTCCATGCACTATTTGATAAAAAATTTGCAGGCATGAGACCACATGCAAAGGGCGCCATGAGGAAAAAGAAGGGAGGTCAAGTTTTGGCTATGATTATACAGATGTCTAAGGAGTTTCATTTGTAGATATCGGGCCACGAGAAGGAATGAACATGTAGGTACCTATTCATCTTCATCAGAAAAGCATATCGAGTAATGGATGCAGAGAAGAGATGCATTTTGGACATCGATTTTCAGGAAGCAAGGTTTGTTGAGAACAGTAAATTAGATTCTTTTTTCATATTTATCTGACCATCATCATTTGAAGATATTGAGGAACACCTACGTCTAAGGGATATACAGGCATGGGAATATCAACCTTTTGGACCATTTTTGGGAAAGATTTTTAGAACAAGCGTCTCATCCCTGATTGTCACTCTAGAGGTTTTAGAACCTTTCTTGTGAAGTTCCTATACAATATTCACTTCCCCTGCCATATCTAACTTGGAGAAGTTGCAGGACCTATGATATCCCTTTTTTGAGGTTTCCTTAAAGCCAATCGAGGAAGAGAAAATTTATATTATTTGTAACATGAACTATAAAAACCTGTATTGAGCAAGTGAACAACCACACTATCAACAACAAATAGAATCACTTTGACAAAAACCCTACACCTCTGAAATACCTCACAATTTAGAATATGAGTGTATTCAGTTATAAAACACTCTAACTATGAATGGAGCCTATATGAATATATCTATGTGAAGCTCATTTAATAAAACAAAGAATTGGTTGACATTCTTAAAAGGCTCTATTCACAGAATACTTATCCCAAATATTATGTTGATGTAAGGTTGAAACAGTCAAGTATTGAATAATTTTCAGAAGAAAATGCAGAAGAATTTTTGGTTCTAAAAAGATATAAGGCAAACCTATGAATATTTGAGGATCAGAACATTGGTAAGGGCCAGGCTACACAGTCAACAAGCAATTAGTGTAATCTACAGGAGCTCGCTCATTTATATTTGTCTATACTCTGTTTTTGACTTTTGCTCAAGGGTATGATAGGATACATTTGAAGACACAGGGTATCAGATCCTCTTTATTAGTGGATGCAAACAATGATTTTTTGATTTAAAACATGAAAGGTTTTCCTTTAATTAAAATAAAGTTTTCACCAGCACAAAAGGTGTAATTATAACCAATTAGATGTTGAAAAGCAGAGCTTTCATCAGCTAATTAGAAAATTCTAAGGCGGGATAGCTGGTGAAACTGCAGAGAAAGAATTTTGAAGATTTGAGCTCGAACAAAGCAGTTTTTGGGTGATTTAGAGAATAAGAGAGCATCAAAAAGATTAATCACCAAATCATGAAATATTCAGTTTCAAATATTTGTGGAGATATAGGAGGTGAGTGCTTAATGGGTTAACAAAGCTTTGTTCACAGTTGTTGAAAGTTTTCCAACCAATAAAGACATGTGTCCTTTCCTACATGACACATTAGAGACATAGCAATGATGAAGACTAGATGTCAAAGACCCTTTGAAGACAGTTCGATCCATATCAAGTAGATTTTCAATTACCTAATGGTAATTAGTTTACACTCTGTTTTCTATATTTAGAAATCCA
>JZKD02S2149240.1:0-18755 GCA_000966675.3 Picea glauca | reverse complement strand
GAGATATGTCATATGTTGGGTTCAAGGTCACCTGCCAATGATGAAAGTAGGCCTAGGGTTCAAGATAGGACAACACCTTCATGTGATAATGAGGTTCACTTGTAAGGGGATGGCCAACATGGAAATTCAAGGAGTTCTGAGGAATGGCCAACACAGGGTTAGACTTCCTTAGAACAAGAGCACGAGACAGATGAATAACTTAGGAAGCATAGACTTGACATTGATCATTAACAAAAAAAATTGACGCATGAGGCCTCAACAAAATCTCCATAGGGGCAGGAAGAGTAACTAGTCGGAGGAGTATACTCTAAGTAATGATTTCATCTTCCTAAGGCCATGATAAACCCAAACCATGGATAAAATGGACTCGATAATTTGTGCTTTGTTCAAAGGCGACACGACTATTGCCGATAGGAGATAATATTATTTTTCAGTCTGTATTTTTTTGTTTTTTTATAATAAAAGAAATGCTATGATATAGGAGAGGAAAAGAATGTCACGAGTAAGAAACTATTTCCAAGCAGTGGAACATACCTATTCTCAATGTAGGGAAGTGCATGCGGGACTTGGACACTCAAGGGGATGTTTCCTCTATGGGTAAAGGGTTGTCAAGTTGCAAAGGATATATGGGAGTCACTACTTGGCTAATGCTGAGAATTTCTAGAAAAAAAGCGCTTATAACGAGAAAGTGGGAGATGAAACGAGGATCAATAATGCAAGCAGGGTAATGGGATGAAATTACAACCTATCTCAAAAGTGTCCCTTTTAGTAGATTTAGTCCCCTAGGCCCGAAAAAGTATAAAATAATACCCAGGAGAAATCTTCTAGTCAATGATGACTAGAATATTCATTTTTTTTAAATAGTCTATTTGTTCTGGAAAAGGGTTAAACTTATACCAAAATAGACGTCCTTTCAAAGCCATTTAACGAGTGTGAAAGAGACAAGTTCACTCAATAATATTTTCATTTTTTCGAGAGTTGGAAAAAAGCTTAACCAAGACTCAGTGGGAGTCCCGTAGGTAGTGGTCAAAATGATATTGAGTAAGAAAATGAGGTTCAAATGCAAAGTCATATTGGGACTATAAGGGACTCCTAGACCTATGGGTTAATGTTTGCATGGGCACCAAATGAAAAAAGTGTTCTAACTAGGGTACCCATGTTTTAGTAAGTTTCTACCATTTAATAACGACACTTCTAGTAGTAGAAAGAAGGTTCCATGTTACTAAAAAATGGGTTTGTACCTAGGGAATATGAATCATGGTCATAATATGATGCAAAAATGCAAAGTGGTGGGAAAACCTACCCTATATTATAGTGATGGTAAATAAATTCCAGAGGCACAATGGGCTGAAGAATGCCAAAAATCCACGAAATCCTAGACAAAACCACTTCAAAACAGGTATTATACTGCTCAATTAGTTTATTTGGTTTCAAAAAATATGAAAGATAGGGTAAAAACTATAGAAAGTGGATAAAATTTTTTACAAATAGTAAGAAACAACAAATTTACCATATCATTTGAGTTTTTTCACCCACGTAGTGCATTTAGACCATTTTACCCACGATCTTCCATCAACAATTCTAGGAGCTACGATCGACAGAAATGGAAATCATTTGGACCAAGTAAGTGCCCATCCTATCCTCTTCCATTTCAATGGTTTAATTTTTAGTTTTAGTTCCCAAAGTTTTAGTATTAGAGGCTATAAAATATAAACTAGGGTGTATGTGGGTTGTAGTTCATCGGGTCATGTACACAATAAAAGAGCAGCCTGACCATGCATATGAATCCCTATACATGACCGTCATAAGGGTATCCCACGTAAAACTACGTGAGCAAGTTTTTTGAAAAAATTAACTCAAAATTTGGTGTTTCCTTTGCAGGATGGTGATTGAATGGAGGGAAATAGAGCATGAGAAGGTTGATGTTGTAGTAGAAAAAGATGTGAGGGCCTAGAAATCTTTGCTAAGATGTGGCATCTATAAATTTTTGGCCATAAAATGGATGAGGGCCCAAGTGAGGTTGCTCCAAACATTGATAAACTATCGGGATCCATAATTCGAGGAATTCAATCTCGATGGGAATCCATTAAGGATTGAAGTGGATGATATCTACTTCATAACATGGTCTTCTTTCCTATGTGAGGTGGTGAATATCAAAGCCCAAGGGGATAGAGGTGGGAGGACTATGGAGGATTACATCGCCACCTACTGCATTTCAAATATAGAGAAAGTGGGGAGTCAGCTCCCTATTAGGGTGATTGAGAACCTGATTCTGAATATCATCGTCCTAGTACTCACATGGATATCAGGATTAGTCTCATTGCATTAGGCGTCAAAGTCTCTCATGTTCTATTTTTTGGAGTGTTTGAGACCCACATTTTACAACTGGTGCACCTCACTACTGGCCAACATTAAGAGCCAGTTGACTGATTACAAACTCGGTAGGATGAGGAACTTCAAGTTTACTTCCATACTGTGTAGTTTTTACTTCAAGATAGTTCCATATCTGAGCCCGAGAGTATACATTACTCCACATGGTCTACGCAATCTAGCTATATCACGATGGATCGAGGTCATGCAACAGATAGTAGGTGGTAGGGTACCAACCCCCTACAACGATGAGTTCTTCCACTGGTGGAAATGACATGTCATCGTGATTGATGACTACCATTATGAGGGGATATACTACTGAGGATACTGAGATATGCCATTTCCATCATGATGCACCTTTGGATAGATCAATGAGAATTGATTTTTATATATTTCATCTTTTTTTGTGTTTTTCAATTTGATAGAGGCAAACACAAATGCAAATATTTTTGTATAGTATCATGTACTAACAATCATTTATTTTACGCAGACGTAGGTCCACAATGACCAGATGGATATCCATGACATCAACGCAGGGTCTAAGAATATGATATGGTGGGAGGGGACATAGAGAGAGTTCTCCAGAATGTGTAGGGAAACTTGTCTCGTCTGACACACAAGGTTCCTATGGTCTAGGTGGCGGATCTTCCAAAGGTGATGCAGAGGCAGGTGGCCGGTGTACCCCACATGTGGGTGAGGCTCATTTTTTGTCTCAAGAAATCCATAGCATGTTATCATGACATGCACCCAGGGCCTCATGCATAAATTCCATGGTTATGTGATGTACATGCTGTATATGTATTTTAGGGCTACAAGCCCAGTTTTGTACTATGGTTATGTGATTACAAACTCAGTAGGATGAGGAATTTCAAGTTTACTTCCATACTATGTAGTTTTTTCTTCAATATAGTTCCATATCTTAGCCCAAGAGTATACATTACTCCACATGGTCTACGCAATCTAGATACATCATGATGGATCGAGGTGATGCAACAAATACTAGGTGGTAGGGTACCAACACCTTACAACGATGAGTTCTTCCACTAGTGGCAATGACATGTCATCGCGATTGATGACTACCATTATGAGGGGATAAACTACCGAGGAGACTACAATATGCCATTTCCATCATGATGTGCCTTTGGAGAGATCGGTGAGAATTGATTTTTATATATTTCATCTTTTTTTGTGTTTTTCAATTTGATAGAGGCAAACACAAATGCAAATATTTTTGTATAGTATCATGTACTAACAATCATTTATTTTACATAGACTTAGGTCCACAACGACTAGACGGATATACATGACATCGACGCAGGGTCTGAGAAGATGGTATGGTGGGAGGGGACATAGAGAGAGTTCTCCAGAATGTGTAGGGAAACTTGTCTCGTCTGACACATAAGGTTCCTATGGTCCAGGTGGAGGATCTGCCAAAGTTGATGCAAAGGCAGGTGGTGGGTGTACCCCATGCGTGGGTGAGGCTCTTTCGGTGTCTCAGGAAATCCATAGTGTGTTATCATGACATGCACCCAAGACCTCATGCATAGATTCCATGGTTATGTGATGTACAGGATGTCTATGTATTTTAGGGCTACAAGCCCAGTTTTGTACTATGACACCATTTTTTTGGACTTAAAGGATGAAATAAATAAAAATATATTTTGGTCTTCGGCTTTAATTACATATATTACAATGGATGAATGTATGGATGTGTGTTTTTTTTACTTAGTTATGTGACAAATGACAATTTAAAATGTAATTATCATATGCATAGGATATGTGATTAAAACTTCTAGGTATATGATTGTAAGTAATAAAATCAAAATATCATTCCAAAATTTGTACCCAAGGGAAACATTGGAGTAGTGTAGGATCTCTAACCCAATAATTGTCATTTAATTGACATACAACTAACTAGGAATCCAAGTGAATTTCTAAAGATCGAACACCATGTGAAATGGCGTCGTGCAATAGCTTTATAATGAATCTATACTTAGCCACATTATTCGTTGATGGCTCCATACAATATCCACCTGAAGACACCAGTTGTCCCTTGGGTGAATAGATAACCCAAGTAGCGGAATCCATGATCTGAGTATGACAAATGGCACCATCAGTGAATCCTAAGAACATTGAAGATTCTATTGACATCTTCCAACCAATGTAAAACTCAATAAGCAAGTCGTGACACAAAATAATAAAGAAATAAATATATACACTAACATACATTAGTATACAAAGGCCACGCTTGAGCTCGAAGGCTCAAGTGTAATATCGTTTAAGGTAGAGCGCATTTCTGGGATCATCCAACACATTCCCTCATAATCTTCTAACTCATAGGATCCTTTTTCAAGGACACATTTCATGATGTAAGGACTGTGCCACATGGGATTTAACTTTCCTTCCCCCAATGGTTCTTTATCTTGGTCAAAGAGAAGCACCAATTCACCCTCAGTGTATAGCCGAGGACAAAAAAACTTATCGTATTGGACCTTAACAAGTCATTTATTTTCATCGATGGCCACAGTGGCTTCTCGGCGCTGCTCATCGAACTTCTCTAGGTGTACAAGGAGTTCTTCAAGATCGAGCATGTTAGGTAGGATCTTAACTACCAAATTAAGAGAAAGGATTTCACATTCAATAGGAAGGATCATCTCCACCCTATGAACTAACTAAAATAGTGAGAAACTGAAGGAAGTCTTTAATGTGGTTTAGTGTGCACATAGTGTGGGGTAAAGCATCACATGACAAATAGATTTAATCTTCTTGACAATTTTTGCAAAATGTTCTTTAGAGATTTATTCACAACTTATACTTGTCCATTTTCCTAGGGATAGTAGGGTGACGAATGATCGTGTTTAAAACCTAGTCTAGATGCTAACTCTGTCATCATTTCATTTTGGAAGTGATTTCCATGATCAGTGACAATCTCCTTTGAAAATATGAACTGAGGTGTAATCTGATTGAATACAAAAAATGTTACAGTCTCACCATTATATTTAACAGTAGGCATGGCCTCAGCCCATTTAGTAAAATAATCCACGATAGAAATAATACAATGGTGCCCCCCAGCCGAGGCTAGGTTGCAGTCCATGAAATCCACCCCTTTATTAGTGAAGGGACCGACAATAATGACTTTGTGCAGATTCGTAGGATTTGAGTGCATCTTCTAAGTGAACACCTGGAAAGGGTGACACTTCTTGACCACTCCAATGCAATATTTAAAAATTGATGGCCAAAAATAGCTAGCTCATAATATATTTTAGGTTGTCAAAAGCCTGGATAAGTGACCACCACATGCCCCAATGTGGCAGTCCTTGAGAATGGATTTATCCTCCTCATGGGTAAAAAAATGACACAAAATAGAATCTACCTCTTGATGGTACAACTTGTCACCGATAATGAGGTAGCTTTTGGCCTAATGGAGTATACATCATCATTCATCTCTCAAAATATGTTGGGGAAGATTCATAGTTTGAAGGTATATTATAATATGTCTATACCAGAGGTATGACAAGAAGATAAGGAATATGTGTTCATATGCAAATGAATCATCATGAAAAATATCCTCATCATGTCTAGGGAAGTCCAACATCAGTTCCGCAAGGACTAGCGATTTCTTGGATTTCGCGGAAGCAAAATCAAGATCAAATTCATGTAGAATTATAATCCATTTATTTTATTTTCCCCCTATGATATGTCGGGTAAGTACATATCTAAATGGATTGATATTATCAACCACAGTAGTCTTTCAAATTAATATATAGTGACGTAATATTTGAACTGCATGCATGACTACTAAGGCTAGATTCTTTACGTGAGAATACTTAAGTTCATGACCAATTAGATTTTGGCTAAGGTAATAGATAACATGCTCATGGAGCTCGTCATATTCCTGAACTAGAACCATACCAATTTTCCCTTCACATACAACAATATAAAGCAGGAAATCTCTATTGTATTTCGAGGACTTCAACAGAGGTGTCGATACCAGGGATTTCTTAAGAGCATCAAAGGAATCCTCGACTCACTCATCCCATATGAATGGAGTATAATTTTTCAAAATATGCATGCAAACCTTAGTTATACTAGCATAGTTAGCTATAAAATAATGAAATAATTTATCCTTCCTCTGTAAACCTTGAAGTTATCGACTATTACATGAGGGACGAAATCAAAGTATTGCATCAACCTTCATAGGATCCAGCATGATCCCATGCTTAGAAACTATGAAACCCAAAAGGTGTCCAGAACTAACGCAAAAGATGCATTTGTGAGGGTTCAAATGAATGTGATAATGCCAACATATTACAAATACTAGTCGAAGGTGAGTCAAATTATCAACCATGTTGTGAGAGTGAGCAGTGAGATCATATAGATAGTATTCGATGATATGCCTAATATCGTGAAACAAAAATGTCATGGAACGTTGGATGGTTGCTCCAGAATTTTTAAGAACGAAAGGAATTTTTCGGTATGCAAAGGTACCCCAAGGAAAAATGCGCATCATCTTGTGTTGATCCTCAGTTTTGATTTGAATTTTATTATAACCTGAAAATCCTTCCATAAAATAAAATACTTCACTTCCCACACCATCAATAATATGATCAATAAAAGGAGTGGGGAAGTTATCTTTAGGAAAAGATTTTTTCAGGTCCCTAAAATCCATACATACACAGCTGATTCCTTTCTTATGATCAATGGGAACAGGGTTGGATACCCATTTGTTCAAGGGAACCAGGTAGATGAAGCCAATGTTGAGAAGATTCTCCACCTTTTCCTTAATAATAGGGGCCTTCCTACGATTTATAACTCTAATTCGTTGTCGAAAAGGTTTAGCATTCAAATAATTTTTAATTTTATTTTCGACAATACTGGGGTTGATCCTTGTAATATCTTCAYATGACCAAGTGAATACATCTYRGAATTCCTTGAAGAGATCGATGTAGGTATGAATTTCTTCAAGAGAACAATCTGCACAAATATATACATTTTCAATCTTACCATGGGTTCGAGAGATGTCGATTGTGAAAATAGGAKAAATGTTCACCAACTTTTCTTTGACATAAATACCATGCATATCTAATGGAACCATGGTGTGACCAACCATCTCACTCAGGKTGGACCTACACTCATCATGTTCAATCCATTCAAGCTCCAAGAGAAAATAAGATCTATGATGAAGGTCATCCCAAGGCCTATCTGGACCAGACATGGCCTTTATGATGGTTTCATCCAAGGGTAAAGTATTTTTAGGTAGTCATGTGAACAAGATGATTGTACAACTCATATGGGCTCTAAGAGGGGATCCACCTTTTTCTTCCACAAGGAGTTCAGATCCGAGTCTGCAGTAGCTTCTTGTATAGATTGATACACAATTTATACTGTGGATAGTGGAATTTCCATCCCGATGTGTGAATGAACTTCATATGACACATCCAGAGAAGGTAGGGTCCATGGGTCAGTAAGATATGAAGTACGGAAAGGAACGGACCTTAATGATGATGAAGACTCACTGGAGATGACATTGATGTACGATATTGATGTCGAGAAATTAAAAGTTCCCATCAAGGAGGAGTACATACCGACACCAACATTCTTAGTTTCCTGCTAAGAATTCTCAATGATTGGGACCGAAGTTCCCATAGATGTAGAAGGACTAGGATGTGCAAAGGACAATTGGTTGTTCATCACTATCTTCCCTTCATGAGGAAAACATAAAACATGGAACAGTGACAACACAATGACTATCATAGAATAATTCCAATTATGCCCCAGTAAAATATTGCAGTCGAGAGGTGCATCAACCACCTTGACCTTGACCTCCATGGTATTTCCTCCTAACTAGACCGGGAAATCAAGAAGGATACCATGGGGTTTGAAAGAACGTCCATCAAATGCAATCAACATGTTCATGGATTGGGAAAGTGGCGTACGACCAATGGCTTTCCAAGAATATAGATACATTACGGATATCAAAGCACCTTCATCAATGATGGTTCACTTGATGGTGACATTCATACCCTCCACGTGGATTTGAAATTCCATGTGGTAAGGAAATCAAGACTTAACATCTGCAATATCAAACTTGATAACCTTTGATCCACTTGGTTCTAGAGCTCCTAAAGAATATAGAAAGGCATTCCTCTGTGTGGGACACGTCTGGAGCACCTCTAAGGCCAACATTCTGCATGATGTTTGGCCCAAATCCTCAACAATCGAGTAATTTTGAGTGGCTCTGGCATTGGGATTATGAGTAAAGCACTTAAGGACTCCTTTCAGAATATGAAGAAAAGGTTCTAGCCTATCAATATGAAAAGGTATTTTTGGAGGAGGAGGATCTAGACCTACAAAAGAATACAAAGAACCATAATTGCAAGCTTGAATGTCTATACTAACCACATATTTAACCATATTGATGAAAATATGTCTACCATCATGTGCCGAGGGATTTTTACTTCCACTTGATGTGTTTCTGGTGTTGGAGGCCCCCCGAGGTCATATTTTTGTTATGTGGAAACAATTTAGTTATCACAGTAGGCTTCTTCACTATGAGCCTCGACGCTTCCTTGATTTTGGGGAAAAAGTGGGTAAGGTGATCATATTTACAAAGTTTACAAGGAAACTTCACCTTCCTCTTTTCTTTCTTTCCCTCACCAACATTATTATTATTGTTGTCAATGTCATTATTTTTATTATTCTTCCCACCTTACGTTTATTACCATGTTCTTTCCTTTTGTTCTCTCCGGGTTGTTGGCCACCATTTGGGTTTGTCGACTATACAGAATGAAAATTTGTCGACTAGGTGGGTGTGGATGAAGTCATATCTTGTCCTATTGCAGATGGGTTAAGAGATAAATATTGCAACTGGTTCATCACCAGGTCTACAGTATTATCATTTGTGGAGCCTATGATGTCATCAAAATGAGGCTCATACTTTTTTCTAGGATCATAATTTGACCATGGTGTGTTAGGGATAATTTTGTAAATCATCTCAGACTAAGCATATCTGAGGTCCAACTGTTGGGCTTTAAAGATGGCCTCTTCCTCAGATGTCACTCCATATGTTGAAACATACCTCGAACTATAAGGAAACAAGGACTTGAGGAACCATTCCAATAGAAACTATGGAGGAATGTAATCTTTAATCAACCTCTTCCATATATTCCATTCTTGAATATGATCGGAGATGTGGGTGGCCTTATATTTATGAAAAGATGATAAATTTCTATGCTTGCATCATAGAAAACCGACAATTGGAAGTGGTTGAGAAAAATCGGGACCATCTAATTGAAAGTTCCATAAGTTCCCTTGGGTATCTTGATGTACCACTTCGCAGAAACCCTCGTAAGGGTGCATTGAAATAGTATCAAACGAATAGAATCATCATTAAGGGAGTTACACAAGCACCATAAATAAAAGGTAGTCACATGATCACCTGGGTCCTCACCAGTATTTCCCTCAAAATTTAAAATGTTAGATGGAAGCTTGGTAAGGATAGGGGGGCATGACGGATTTTGATGCACTGGGTATTTCATTAATTTTTACAAGTCTGACAAATTTAGCATGGCTAGAAAATGGATTCGGTGTTGTGGCATTTGAGCCCATGCTCCTGGGAAATATTGGGTTTGAGAGATCACAGAACAAGAAGGGTTATGGTATACACCATGGCCTTGTCTGGTAGGATAGTATCCTCCTCCCAACTGATTCATAAAAGGTTGTAAGGGCACCATAATCAAATAATTCGCTTGAGAGGAGAAAGAGACATGATAAGGATTATTCATGTGAGGATATATGTTGCCCCCAAATGAAGGAAATTTATGTCGGGGGTTTCCCATATAATAAAATTGACTCCCCGTGATGAAACACCAAAGGTTAGAGGAATATTCGTCATAATAAAAGCATTTGTAGGAATCGATGTTTAGGAAGAAGGAATGACAAATGGAATTTAAGAAGTAAATTGATCGCCCATTTGAGAACTCCACCCTAGAGAATTGAAGCTAGTATTGGGTCCAGAGGAATTAGGATTAGAACCTCCTACTATGGGAATTATTTTATGGATATGACCCCCACCAAATGAGGAAGTAGTATAAGGAGGTGTCATTCCCCTAGAACCAAAACTAGGATTCACATTAGACATCGAAATGGAGGATGAAAAGTGAGAAGCCATGTATGGCATACCAAAAGAGAAAGGATTAGAGGATCAAGGAATTGAATGAGTGCTATTATCTGATGAACCACCTGGGAATACAAAAGGATTCATTCTCATGGTCTGAGTAGAGACCACGGGTTGGGAAGTATTAAGTAAGAGATTTTCTGGAATCCAAACCATCAATGATGCAGGAGTCGAAGGGACTCCACTAACTATAGTGAAGGTTGGAGTCAAAGAGGTTTCCGATACATTAATATATGACTCAATACTCATGGTAGGACAATCGTGAGTCTGAGAGGTGGAGATATATGTACCACACTTATTAAATCTACACATTTTAGGAGGTGGCTTCAGTAAAGGATCTAATCGTGGTGGTAGATTTAAAAGATGAAGAGACCAGTAGGGAGGCTAGTCTTGCTCCACGATGACTTAGAACTTATGATGCAATACAAAATCCTAAGGCCAACTAATAATCAAAGAGCACACTCCTAAATAAAAATAAAGTCCAATGCACACAAACATGGTATGATGGCTGAAGGGACCTCCTGAACTAAAGAAGGTATGCCTCTCCCAACAGGGGATGATACTCTTGAACAATAGAGTGGAGGTAACCAAACCAATTATACGGACTCTCATAGGATTCACATCACAGTTGGTTAGATCCCTTTGGAGATAAAATCCTCCATAAATTTTGTGTGTTGTTCGATCTGTTAGCACTGAGAGTCACCCTCAGATTGCAGGAGGATAAGCCCAGTACCCATCAGATTTTTTGGTGGATCTTGGTTTTATATGAGTGAATCTTAATGGAAAAAACTCAATATATGAATGATGTTCAGCATGGAACTGGAGAAGAAATGCACACAGAAGTCAGGGCCACAACTAAATTCAGTTAGTGAAATGCTATGGGAATTGGGCCTTCAAGCAGATTGGAGAAAAAAAAATCAGACTCAATATCACTCTTAAGCTGAAGATTCAGACACTGAAATATGTCCAAACAACAAAGTCACAATAGCACAATGATCAAACCTACATCACCATGCAGATACAACAACTCGATTGGATCCTCCATGCCCAAGCCATTCAATGTAAGAGGGGAAAAGATCACAAGGAAGCTGACTAAAAATGGTCACGATACCGCTACAATCAAACCTACATTACAACAACATAACAACTCTTGATTGGATCCTCCATGCCCAAGTGTTTTAGCACAATTTTTACAAAGAGATGAAAAGAGGCTGACTTCTATTAATCTAAAATTCTCAAATATAATACATAACCAGAGAACAATTTTGGCATCAAAACATTACAAAATAGGGAGCTCTTCTCAACCAGTTGATGACCTTAACAAAATATTAAAACTATCTATTTATACTCAGACCAATTCACCACCATGAAGAGTGTGACCTGGTCACAACAATCAAAGCTTTACGTCGACGATTTCTTCTGTCAGAATGAACGTGCAACCCTCTATCAGACACGATCTCAGATCGACATGGGATTTGTAGGAAAATCTACCCACAGGGGTACCATGGGCTGATGTTTTATACCCCACAGCCAGGCCTTCCATGCCTTCCATTTATGGAGTGATCCAAGGTTTCAACCACTATCTCTATTTTAATTAACTTCCTTTTCTCGGGATTGAAACGTGACTTAATGCTCAGGGGGTGGCCACACGCTTCTCTTGGATAGGAATTTATATGAGCACATGATTGTGAGGCCAGTCAAAAGTGGTTTATGTTCAAACTTCTTTTGGGCCCACAATCCATCACCTTTCACCATGTAGCACTTTTTCTTTACCGTGGTTTCAATTGTGGGACCGCTCAAGAAAATTATCGCCCTAGCATGTTGCGTCCCCGCAATGAACGATGGCCATAGATCTGGTCTCGATATGGATTTGGACGCACCTACTAAATTTATCACTACTGTCAAGCTTAACCACACACCAACTTTATAATCCACCAAATTGTGCCCTGGGGGAGGGGGATGATACTTTTGATGTTGAAAAATAATACCTCCCAGAGGATGATCTGACGAGGAGGCTTGATTTCATCATGTTGATGCATCGTGAAAGAGAAGCAACACATGTCACTAAGAAAGAAGTGAATAATATGCCCATGACTGCTTGGACTAAGTGCCATGTGTCATTGTTGGATAGGTGTTAGGTGTCACAATTGATGATTACGCCACACGTCTACACTGATGACTGCCACGGACTCTCTTAACTCGATGACTGAGATCTCCTTCAGGTCTTCGAGCTCCAGGAAAATGAAAAATCAAGCTTATTTTCCTTGAAGAAAAACATCTGAAGTTAAGGATCTGACGAAGTGTGGCCTCCAGAGATCAACGGATGATATCCCTTCGTGGCTCCGGGCTTTAGATTTCTCAATAGTCAAACTTTATTTTCCCTAAGCAAATTTGTTGGCACAGGGGTAGACTCAAGGTTCAATGCTCAAGAGCACACCTACAAAACCCTAACTATCGACCCTTTTAGAAACACCTGTGAAGCAGATGAAGTCTCACCCGAGGTAGAGGAAGGGGTGGTTGTAGGACTCAGATGTCTGTAACCTTAGCTAGGACACATATCTGTGATTATATTTCTTACAACGCACTTAGCATTGGTTATTCCTTAACATACATTCATTAATACACTTCGCCAAAAGCATAGAGCATCGCAGTGAATACTTATACTATGGATGATTCAGTACTTAGCCACAGAAACATAGGTTAGATTCAACAGATCAATCACTAAGCATCTTATATATCAGATCTAGCGTTCATTCATATATCATTAGCACAGAGCATAACTAGATCTACTTAATCGCATCAAGCACTTAGCCAAGAAAGAGATAAACACATTAGAGCGAAGCACAAAGCATGATACACACAGTTATCGTGGTTCACCCCCACCCTAGGGATACGTCCACAAAGTCGTCTTTATATTATATTGGTCAAGCAATTACAACACAGAGCTTCAATGAACCTTACTTCGCATAGGACAGAAGATCTGCGTAGCTCGCTAGATCCTTCTTCCTTTCTCTTCAGTACAAGACTACACCAAACTGCACTTAGCTTTCTGATCTCATGCATAGAGCACTCTAATATACATCCTATCACACAAATCCAGTTACTAGCACTAAGCTTTCAGTTATACATCACGTAGATGTACTACATTACTACTACTACTATCTTACTACTTCTTCCCTATTTACATTGCCTATTTATAGGTTACAAAATGTGCCTAAATGTGGGTAAAACCATGAGCCGACATCTCTTTCCCGTTACATCAACCCAAAACCCTAAAATGGACCCAAAAATAGGTCTTGCTTCCTTACTTTCCGCTTCGCGTTGCACTCCTTCAAGCTATCGCAGTTCCAAAAGTGGTCAATTATGACCAAGTATTCTTCAAAACTTGATCAAGGGCCAACAAAATTCAATGGAGATAGGGATCTAATGACATGTGGCCCCTAGATTTGGATGGTCAAGATCCACTTCGAGTCACTGGGCTCCGAGAGAATAAAAACTCAAATCTCTCTTACCTTCAGGTGCTTTTACTCGGAGCTGCCAATTTGTTGACACACGTCCTCTTGAATCAAATGACCGAGAATTACTTCGGGTCTCCATACTCAAATCTAAAATCTCAGACCTCCTCTTCCTTCAACTACTTTTACCTGGAGCTATGGATCTGCTGATGTGTGGCCCTACCTATGGATGGTCCAGATTCACTTTGGGCCTTCAAAGATCGATGCTTCGGTACTTTGGGACTTCATCCACTTTAGGACTTCGACCACTTCTGGACTTTGGGTGCTTTAGGACTTAGGGACTTCAGATTCTTTTGGCCTTCAGAACTTCAGCCACTTCGAGACTTTGGCCACTTCAAGACTTTTTGCACTTCGGCACTTCAGGATTCAGCCCTTCGGGAATTTGACTCTTCGACACTTCAGGACTTCGGGCACTTTAGCACTTCGGGCTTTAGCCCTTCTGGAAATTCATGCACTTCTCATTTCAAGACTCCCGAAGATCATTTCCCTGAACACTTGGATCAGATTCCACCTATCCCCTTTAAGATCTATGGCTCATGCTTGTTTTGGGGTTTTGGAATTTTCCCTTCGTTAGACTTTCTGCAATTTTGAGATTCTGAATACCCACGAGCCACTAATCTGAACTCCACATGGGATCTCCGTTGTTGAAAACTGAACCTACCTGCTGCTTGCATTTCAAGCCTGAAATGGAATGCCATGAAATCTATTCCTGGTGTCCATGGTTGTGGCCTGAGTGAACAAGGACTTGGATGACTTGTTGTGGGCTGGAGAAAAAAAAGAGAACGGTGAATGAAACAAAGCAGACGAGTGTTCATCCTTACAGAAAAAACAAAGAGTTTTAGGGCCAAGACTTCCTTCAGGTAAGACATCAAGGGGAATCAAGGTGCTCAAAAAAAGGGGAAAACAAAAAATGACTTTAACAGTCGAAGGGGAAAATTCAAGATCTGGCCTGTGAAAAGGAGAGAGATAGGGAAAGGATATAGACTTAGGTAGAAACTACAAAATCACAAGACTCTGACAAGGTCATGTGATAACATTTGGCTCCACAAGGGATGGCATGCTCCCTGTGAGCTTCCAAGAGAACACAGCTCCAGTGCCTTAGCTTTGGGTTATGGAGTCTCTTATTAAAAACGAAAAAAATAAAAAAAATAAAAAACAAAACAAGAGTGGTATTTACAATGGTGGAACACCGGTCACGGCCTAAATAAAATATTTCTTCAAAAAATGCCCATTGACAGTTTAATATCCCCAAGGACAGGCCCTATTGTAATCATGTTTATGAATTGTAAATCATGTTTTGTAGGCTGGTGAGCCGAGTATTGATAAGTTGGTAGACTTGTGTGTTTATTAGGTCGGAGAGCCTAAGTGTTAANTCAGGTCTCCATACTCAAACCTAAAATCTCAAACCTCCTCTTCCTTCAACTACTTTTACCTGGAGCTATGGATCTGCTGACATGTGGCCCTACCTATGGATGGTCCAGATTCACTTTGGGCCTTCAAAGATCGATGCTTCGGTACTTCGGGACTTCATCCACTTTAGGACTTCGACCACTTCTGTACTTTGGGTGCTTTAGGACTTAGGGACTTCGGATTCTTTGGGCCTTCAGAACTTCAGCCACTTCGAGACTTCGGCCACTTCAATACTTTTGGCACTTCGGCACTTCAGGATTCGGCCCTTCGGGAATTTGACTCTTCGACACTTCAGGACTTCAGGCACTTTAGCACTTCGGGCTTTGGCCCTTCTGGAAATTCGTGCACTTCTCATTTCAAGACTCCCGAAGATCATTTCCCTGAACACTTGGATCAGATTCCACCTATCCCCTTTAATATCTACGACTCATGCTTGTTTTTGGATTTTGGAATTTTCCCTTCATTAGACTTTCTGCAATTTTGAGATTCTGAATCCCCACGAGCCACTAATCTGAACTCCACGTGGGATCTCCGTTGTTGAAAACTGAACCTTCCTGTTGCTTGCGTTTCAAGCCTGAAATGGAATGCCATGAAATCTATTCCTGGTGTCCATGGTTGTGGCCTGAGTGAACAAGGACTTGGATGACTTGTTGTGGGCTGGAGAAAAAAAAGAGAACGGTGAATGAAACAAAGCAGACGAGTGTTCATCCTTACAGAAAAAACAAAGAGTTTTAGGGCCAAGACTTCCTTCAGGTAAGACATCAAGGGGAATCAAGGTGCTCAAAAAAAGGGGAAAACAAAAAATGACTTTAACAGTCGAAGGGGAAAATTCAAGATCTGGCCTGTGAAAAGGAGAGAGATAGGGAAAGGATATAGACTTAGGTAGAAACTACAAAATCACAAGACTCTGACAAGGTCATGTGATAACATTTGGCTCCACAAGGGATGGCATGCTCCCTGTGAGCTTCCAAGAGAACACAGCTCCAGTGCCTTAGCTTTGGGTTATGGAGTCTCTTATTAAAAACGAAAAAAATAAAAAAAATAAAAAACAAAACAAGAGTGGTATTTACAATGGTGGAACACCGGTCACGGCCTAAATAAAATATTTCTTCAAAAAATGCCCATTGACAGTTTAATATCCCCAAGGACAGGCCCTATTGTAATCATGTTTATGAATTGTAAATCATGTTTTGTAGGCTGGTGAGCCGAGTATTGATAAGTTGGTAGACTTGTGTGTTTATTAGGTCGGAGAGCCTAAGTGTTAANAGAAGAACAACAAAAATGGGAAACCAAGATATTGGGTTATGATTTTGAAATCGTCTATAAAAAGGGGAAGCAAAATGTTGTGGCAGATGCACTCTCAAGAAAGGATGAAGATGTTCAGGCCTTTCTTTGTGTTATCTCAATCATCCAGCTTGATTGGTTAATAGAAGCAAGGGATGAATGGCAGAATGATGAAAAAGTGTGGACTCTCATTCAAAGGTTGCAACAAGATTCCAGTGCATCGGATACATTTACATGCAAAAATGATTCACTATGGTACACAGATCGCTTATATTTATGTAATAACTCCCAACTCAAACAAAAGGTATTATTGGAATTGCACACCTCTGCAGTAGGAGGGCACTCAGAATTTTTGAAAACCTACCATAGAGTCAAGAAGGATTTTTTTTGGGATGGCCTTAAAACTCATGTTCAAAGGTTTGTGGAAAAATGTTTGGTTTGCCAACAAAATAAGGTGGAAACAATTAAGACCCCAGGTCTTTTGCAACCATTAGCCATCCCAAGTCATCACTGGGAGGAGGTTTCCATGGATTTCATCACAGGGTTACCAAAGTTTGAAGGAAAGAGTGTCATCATGGTTATTGTTGATAGACTGACCAAATACACACACTTTTGTGCACTCTCTCATCCCTTCAAAGCTATTACAGTTGCCACCGCATTCATGGATACAATTCAAAAGCTACATGGCAGCCCAAAGATTATTGTAAGTGATAGAGATCCCATCTTCATTGGACATTTTTGGACATAATTATTTTCTTGTTTGGATACTCAATTGGCTCATAGCTCATCCTATCATCCTCAATATGATGAACAAACCGAGATAGTGAACAAATGTGTGGAAGGATACCTTTGTTGCCTTGTCTCTGATAAACAAGCACAATGGTTCAAATGGTTACCCTTGGCAGAATGGCAGTATAACACTTCCTTTCATACTGCAAAAAAAACGACACCATTTATGGAACTCTATGGATACCACCCTCCTTCCATCACTTCTTCTCTAAAAGAAAAATCTAAGGTTCAAGTAGTGGAAGATCACATCGAGCATCAACAACAAGTTCTACAAATCTTAAAGGACAACCTGACCATGGCACAGAATCACATGAAACAACAAGAATATCAACATCATAGTGAAAGAAGTTTTGAAGTAGGGGATTGGGTGTTTTTAAGACTACAACCATACAAACAGATGCCCCTCAAGCAAGACAAACAGGATAATAAATTATCACCAAAGTACTATGACCCTTATAAGGTGTTGCAAAAGATTGGTACTATGGCATACAAATTGTAGTTGCCTGCTTCTTCACTAGTACACCCAATTTTCCATGTTTCATTCTTAAAGAAGGTTATAGGCGACAAGATCCCAGTTCAAACTATATTGCCAAAACTTGATGAAGAAGGAAAAATCATATTGGAGCCTGAAGCCATCACTGACACAAGAGTTCGCCAGCTAAGGAATAGATCCATTTCAGAGTATCTCATTAAATGGAGGAAACTATCNTCTAAAAGAAAAATCTAAGGTTCAAGTAGTGGAAGATCACATCGAGCATCAACAACAAGTTCTCCAAATCTTAAAGGACAACCTGACCATGGCACAGAATCACATGAAACAACAATAAGATCAACATCATAGTGAAAGAAGTTTTGAAGTAGGGGATTGGGTGTTTTTAAGACTACAACCATACAAACAGATGCCCCTCAAGCAAGACAAACATGATAATAAATTATCACCAAAGTACTATGACCCTTATAAGGTGTTGCACAAGATTGGTACTATGGCATACAAATTGTAGTTGCCTGCATCTTCACTAGTACACCCAATTTTCCATGTTTCATTATTAAAGAAGGTTATAGGTGACAAGATCCCAGTTCAACCTCTATTGCCAGAACTTGATGAAGAAGGAAAAATCATATTGGAGCCTGAAGCCATCACTGACACAAGAGTTCGCCAGCTAAGGAATAGATCCATTTCAGAGTATCTCATTAAATGGAGGAAACTATCG
>JZKD02S2149229.1:19966-33727 GCA_000966675.3 Picea glauca | reverse complement strand
AATTTTTACAATATGTAGTAGTGATATATGTTGACAAAAAATAATGATTAAGGGATATAATTATTTCCCAACCTAACAAGCTCCAAACTAGGAAACACATAATGGGATATACAAATTTTCAAGATTAGCCAGTTGAGGAAAAGAAGTATACTATTTTTTTATGGTGACTTAAAAGGCCATCCAATGGTGGCAGGTGTGGGGTGATCATATATAACCCAAATGGAAAAAAAGAAACTATATTTGCATGGGGGATAGCAATAGCTACATAAAAAGAGGTAGAACCCTCGACATTATTCAAATCCCTTGTAATATGAAAAAATTATGGAGTTTGCAATCTAATGTTACTGGGGGATTCATCATTGACTATTTCACTGCACTTCAAAAATTTACCAAAGAATCTTGAATTGAGCAGGCGTATGCAATGAATTATTATAATGTGGGACGTGGAGAGCCTCAATTTCTATTATATCCTTCAAGGAGAAATATGCTTTCCAATGTGTAATAAATCAAGGGAAAAAGGTTAGATGAAGATAATCTTGATATGAATGGGGGATTAGCAAAATAACCCTCCAAGAATGAAAATAACCTAACATTTATAGAAACCTCGCATTCCATCACCAAGTGGTGGGCCATATAGTCTTTGAGAGGGTGGTGAATCATGGCACCAACATCACTCCCATTGATTCATGCTTAAGGATATGCAATGTGTGTGTATCAATGGTACAATATTGTTGACTATGGCTATGTGTGGGTCAAAATATTTTGATATTGAAACCTAGAGTGATTTATTCACCTTTATTCTAGAAATTGGTCCCTATAGGTGTCAAGGGATATAGTTCCTTTTCATGTAACTATTGGAAGGACCTTGGCCTAATCTCTTTTACTTCCCTCTAAAACTTTGCATTGTTCTTTGTGGGCCATAGATTATATGGTGAAAACATGTAGTTTGGAAACATTATGATTCTAATACATAATTTGTTGGTTGTAGTTTTAGTTGGCAGCTAGAAGGTTTATCTAGGAAATTGGGCACACCCCCTTCTAGGTATATTACAAGAGTGATGGCTCCAATCAAGAGATCGAATGAGGCCTCAAGCATCATGAAAAGAAAAATGAACTCCTAATGTATGTTGATTAATTGAAGTACATGATGGCATAGATGGAAGGATGAATTCACATGTTTTCTACAAAAGGAAAAAACTGCTAGAGATAAGTGTGCTACTAGTTCCTCAAAGAAAATATTGGAGCTTTAGGATTGGGAAAAAGAAGCAGAATCCACAATAGGAATCCGTAAGAAATAGCATGTGGAGCAGAGTGCAAAGGTAAGCTCGTTGTAGAAGTTAATGGAGAGTGTTTCCAGCTACCTCAACCTACCCTAAAAAATTATTTCTTCCCCTCCTCCTAAAGAGGATTATAATTTAACTATGGATTGGGGACACTTAGAAGCATCATGGGACAATGAAAGTTTTCCACAATTCCAAGTCCAATACGATATGGATGGTGCAAGTGAGGTATTCCCTATATCCACATTTAGTCCCATGGAATGCATGGATGAAACATAAATAAAGACTCAAGAGAACATGTTTGTGGGAACCCTTAATGGGTTCCTGGTCAATGTTCTCTTTGTTTTAATTTTCTATGTTTTAATTTTTTATTTTGTTGCAACAATAACAAAATTAATGACTTCACTAGAACTATGACCTCAAAACAAGAACCCTAGCTCTAAAATCCCTCAACATAATGTTCCCATGGGTCAAATTACCTTAACATTTATGGAGATTTCACATTCCACCACCAAGTGGTGAGCCATACAGTCTCGATACGATGGTGAGTTATGGTACTAACATCACTCCCACTCAAGCATGCTCAAGGAGATGTAGTGAGTGTTAATCAATGGTACAATGGAAATGACTATTGGTGTGTGTGGGTCAATTTCTTTTGATCTCAGAACCTATAGTGATTTATTGACTATCATTCTACAAATAAATCGTTATAGGTGTCAAATGAGATGCTTCCTTTTCATGTAAATGGTGGAAGTCATTTGGTCTAAACTCCTCACATTTTCTCTAGAACTTTGTGCTCTGGTTCGTAGGCTAGGGAGTTTATGGTGCATGTGTGGACTTTGGCAATGTTATGAATCTAATACACAATTTGTTGGTTTCGATTTCTATTAGAAGCTACAAGGTCTATATAGATGTTGTTACCCACAACAATTCCCATCAAATCTCCCCATCCCAGGGAAATTGAATGCCCCCCTATTAAATTTCACATAAGCTATAGAAGATACATAGTGTATTCTCTATGTTAGGATTGGAAGCCACAAACGTTTCTTAACCTCAGAGCTATTCGAGACATTGTTAGAGATTTTAACCGGTCCTTGTTTCAAACACAAAGCTAATTTAGTTTTATCACTATTTCGATTAGATCCTCTCGGGTAGCTTATAGACATAAATATTTTCTCTAAAGAATCAACAAGCCCTGTGGGACATTCCTCTTCGTGCGAGCTCCTACCATTGGGGTTTGAGTTTACTTTTATGCCATACAACTTTTTTGAAACTTTTCGACCACAAACTTTTCAAGGTCACATTTTACATAGGAATTATGTTTGGTTTAAGCACAGGTTATCCTTGAAATTAATTCCCTATGATCCAATAAGAATTAGCCAATCCAACCTCCAACCATAGGATTTTCGGAAATTCTTTTGCGCACATGATCCCTTAGCAACAAGATCTTGTATTCAGTTTTCTACAACATGTGTCCTGCGAACCATTCATTTTTTGGTAATTATTCTTGTCTTGTCTAATAATGTTTATAAAAGGTTTATTAATGATTACACATTAAACTTTTGTAACCCCTTTTTATTCTCACAAATATGCTATGGAGCTCCTCTCGAGACAATTTTCCTCGACCTCGCGAGCCAATCGGACTTGTCCTTGCATGTGCGTCGGATCGTTTTCCCCATGAAACCTTTTCACCTTTTCTTACTGCGAGCTTTGTGGGAGATTTTTTCTGTGTGGGCTCCTTATGGAAATAGTTATTTATACTTATTTTTCCGCATCCCACAACCTGTGATCCAACCGGATTCATTCTTGCAGGATGGTTCAATTTGTGACTAAGAATCTTTGCACACAGGCTGAAACCTAATGTCCATACACTAGTGTTACGTTTTCAAATTCTCTCCAGTGAATTAGTTCCTCCAAAGCATTTATTCTGCAACTTGGCAAAGTATGTAGTCCTTCCGACTATGTAAAGTTTGAATTAATGAACATTAATGGCTTGGCCTTCTTGTGGAGAATTATAGAGTGGAAATTGGATTGATTAAAATGTTGTAGATATTACACATATTTTTGATTGAATATGCATAGAAAGCAACTGTTGGGTTATTTTGAATTGGTTATATTCATAACATTGTGGTGAATTGTATATAAAACCTCACTCATCGTTGAATTAGACAGGTTTATCAGGTGAAAAATTTATGGAGCTCAAGGCCACCATAGGATCCTCAATCCATATGAAGAATATAGAAAATGTTATCATAAAAGATACCAATGCTAATTAGGTGAATGTCAGCTTCAAGGTGTGTTAAAACATTAAGAAGAGAAAGTTGTATGCTATAGTTGCTCATCCCAAACTTCTTCCACACAATGATGCAGCTTGATGGACATACACACACCTAAATCTACAAACAAATGAATTCACATATCGGAAAGGAAAGAATATATCCTTATTGGGGTTAAACAATATACATAAGATGTACAAGTTACCAGTGCCATATCTCCTGCTCAATAAGCAATTTCTAGCGGAAGTTTCTAAAAAGAACCCTAATTTGACGGAATTGCTAAAAGATTGGTGGGATGAGGATACAAAATTCCACAAAAAATACAACAATATATACAATACACAATACCTCAAAGGGAAATATCGACTCCTTACTACAATGATCTGTCATATGTACCGAGAAGTAAAAAACATACGCTTCAAGATGGAATGGGTTCGCCTCGTCCAATGCATAGTCGAAGGAGGGGTAATTTTTAATTAGGTGTGTTGGGATTTGGTGACAACGAATTCCTCCAAGGATGGATTTGGATCCTATTATTCTGCATTGGTTACAACCAAATAGACCAAGTTAGAATATGGATAGGGATTGCATTTAATAAACATTTTTTTTGTAAATRTATATAAATACATGTAATCCTGTAGAGGCAAAGAGAGAGACAGAGTGAGAACTTGCAAGTCTGTTGTAATCTCCATGATCTGAATAATAAGACAGTCRATGCCTATGCTTGGTGGACATAGCCCAACGTTTGGGTGAACCATGTGAAATCCTTGTGTTTCTTATGTGTGTGATTGTTAATTATCATATGTGAATTGTGTTTTCTGCATTTGCAATTCTAACAATTGGTATTAGAGGTACTGAGTTGGAGATCCATGAGACAAGATCCGTGGTGCAAGAAGGTGAATTGAGGAAGTGCTGCAAATAGAAATTGAGTAAAAAATCATTAACGCTCCCTAAACAATGTTAAAAGCACATCGACACACTCACACTTATGAAATTAAATTTTTTGTGTATCACGTGCACCATATCATACACCACAGAGCATCAGTGCTCCCCCATCCACATTCAAGGAGTGCTAGCACTCCCCATGAACCCTAAAGGAGCGTTGATATTCAAAGTAGCACTCCCCACCCATACCCATTGTGAAGGATCACCGATCTCCTCGAAGGAAATATTCAGATGGTAACATTCACATGTTTTTTTGTCTTTGGAAAAGTTTAAGGTATGAGAAATTACAATAATTAGAATATATTCTATGCATAAAACAAAGGTGGAGGAGTGTATGCATAATATGTTAACATTGCAAGTTGCGTGGGTGGATAAGGTAAAAAGATTTTTTTAATTGAAGTTTATTATATTTGGGATTAAATATAATATTTAAAGGGTGGATGCTTTTTTTTTTAAAAGGGGAATTTTTGTTTTTAAATTAAAGGTGAGGTTGGTAAAATGATTTTTTAATTAAATATTTTATTAAACCTTGTGGAATTTAAACCATTATTCCTCCACATACTTTTTAAAGGGCCTTGGTTATTATAAGCAGTGGGTATTGGGATATTTTTTGTGGTAATAGCTAAGATGTAGTGTTTGAAGTTTGAAGTTGAAAAGTTCAGCGGTAAAAGCAACTTTGAGCTCTAGAAGCTCAAGATGCAAGATTTACTGGTGCAACAACGGTTGCAAAAAACATTGGTAGGCAAGTCAAATAAACCAACAACCATGACGAATGAGAAATGGGAAGATCTGGATGAAAAATCTCTTAGTACCATTCGTTTATGTCTAGTGGATGAGGTTTTGTTTAATATTGTAGGAGAGGATACACGATCAGGCTTATGGAGCAAGTTGGAAATTCTATATATGACAAAGTCCTTGACGAGCAGAATCTACTTGAGGAGATAGTTATACAGTTTGCGGATGAAAGAAGGTACAAAAGTTGATGACCATTTAAATACCTTCAATACCCTTATAGTTCAATTGACTAGTATGGAAATTAAATTTGAAGATAAAGATAAGGCTATTACACTATTGTGTTTGTTTCCTGAGTGTTGGGATAATCTAGTCACCTCTATTAGCTTTAGCTCAGCAAATGTTTTAGATTATGACTCTGTTGTGGGATATTTGTTGGATGAGGAGATGAGGAGAAAATCTAGTCAAGAAACCTCAACTTCAGAGGTGATGTTGGTCAGAGGTCGAACTCAAGAGAAGAATGAGAGAATTTTTTCTCGATCTAAGTCAAGACACAGAAAGGGTAAAGAAAAATGTGAGTACTGTGGAAAAATATGACATCTCAAGAAAGATTGTTGGAAGAGAAAAGAATTTGAGGAAAACTCTAACAAGGAAGAAAATTTGGCTGTAACAAATTCAGGTATGCCTGATCAAGTTTTATCTATTTCTAGCAATTTAAAATATCAAGAAGAATGGAATTTAGATTCAAGTGCCTCCCACCACATGTGCTCACATAGAAATTGGTTCATTTCTTACCAATTTGTTGATGAGGGTGTAGTGTTTATGGGAAATGGTATTCCCTATAAAACTGTTGGGGTTGGCAATATTATAATCAGGATATTCAATGGTATTTTTAGGGAATTAACAGATGTTAGATGTGTACCTGAGCTTAAATCAAATTTGATTTCATTGGGAGTGTTGGATTCTTGTGGATATAAGTATACAGGTCAAGGTGGAGCTCTCACATTGTCAAAAGGTGATTTAACAGTGATGAAGGAAACAAAGGTTGATAACCTTTATAAGTTGGAAGAGAGTACTAAAGTGGCATCTGAAGTGACAGTTGTATCTTCTTGTTTATGGAAGAAGCATCAAGGTCATAAGAGCAAGAAAGAATTACAGGTACTGGTAAGTGGTAAATAATTTCCAGACTTAAAATCTTTGTTTCTAAATTCTTGCTTGTTTTATATCTTTGCAAGTTATGATGGTGGTATAAAGGGATGTTGTGTGTGTGATCCTACTTCTCACAAGGCCATCATTGACGAAGATATAATATGTATGGAACAACTAAAAGGGATGATTCAATATCGCAATGGTAAACTTTTTTGCATGCTAGATAATTCATTGTATGGCCTATTGTTACCCAGGAAAATATACAAGAGGTTTGAATCCTTTATAGTGAGTCCAAATTTTTTGAAGGGTGGGAATGACTATACAGTTTATAGTACATTCACAGTCTTGATGTTATTTATTGATGATACGCTCAATGCAAGTTGAAGCATGGATATAATCAGTAAGAAAATGAGTCAGGTGGATAGGACAATTCAGATGAGGGATCAAGAAGCAACAAAACAAATTATGGGCATAGAAGTATACATAGATGGTAATGGTAAGCTATGGTTGGAGTTCAGTATGAACATTGTAAAACCAGTTTTTATCCCTCTTGCTTTCCATTATAATTTTTCTTCAAGTATAGGTCATGTATATAAAGAAGAAAAGGTTATGTCTCGTGTAAGTTCAGTAGGAGGTCTATTGTATGTGATGAAATGGTTAATACCATATGTTTCACATGCTAATGATGTTGTCAGATACATAACATATTCAATTTTTGTAGTGAAATGGGTGCTTCAGTGTTTGAGAAGCACAAATGTCACCTATAATGGTTACACTAAGATGGTTTGTGATAATTGTAATGTATATTGTAATACAGGTGTTTTGGATAGGAGAAGGCCTATCACTAAATATGTCTCACAACACAATCGTGAAAGACATGTTGGAGGTGGAGCGACCCCTCGGGAAATCCAAACTCATTCAAGTCACACAGGCGAGATCATGAAACCAGTTTTATTAGAGAAGTTGTAGTGGTTCTTGGCTTCTCTTGGCTTGCAGAAAAGGTGATGAACAAAAGGAAGGAGCAAGGTATTAGGTTAATTTTTGTCAAGGTGGAGATTGTTGGGATTTGGTGACAACAAATTCCTCCAAGGATGAATTTGGATCCTATTATTTTGCGTTGGTGACAACCAAATAGACCAAGTTAGAATATGGATAGGGATTGCATTTAATAAATAGTTTCTTGTAAATGTATATAAATACATGTAAGCATGTAGAGGCAAAGAGAGAGATAGAGTGAGAACTTGCAAGTCTGTTGTAATCTTCATGATCTGAATAATAAGACATTTGATGCCTATGCTTGGTGGATGTAGCCCAATGTTTGGGTGAACCACGTGAAATCCAAGTGTTTCTTATGTGTTTGATTGTTAATTATCATATGTGAATTGTGTTTTCCACATTTGCAATTCTAAGAAGGTGTATATCCTAATAGAAAATATCTTCTGCAACGCCAATGAATCCCTCATCCACAAAACTAGGCTTTTATATGTTGTCTTATTTGATTGATGCAATTTTCTCTTATGTTTCCTTCCCTGGAATGAGCTAGGCTTGGAACCTTGAATTCCCACCCATTCATATCTATTTTTTTTATTTGTGGGAGTGCAATTATAAAAGTTCTTTTAATGAAATTTGTGATGGATTCATAGCTCCATTGTTCCAAACTATTTTTGGACGATCCCTCCAAAGGTTGTCTTATGAATATTTGGAAACCCTCAAGGACTTAGTCAACTAGTATATGGAAAAATATTTTACCTACATCAAGGTTTTCAGATATTCTTCCCCATCTCACGTTTTATCCAAGTATGTATCAAACTAACTCATAGGAAGAGAAATATCATACCAAATATTGGAAGTAGGTATTGTTAAATCCTTTTCATCTAGTAATAAAATAATATATCACAAATTCCCACTTATTGTTAAATCCTTTTCATCTAGTAATAAAAGAATATATCACAAATTCCCATTTAGAATAGGAAGTTTCACATTGTTGAATAATCCACATGACAAAAAGGAGAAATAAGCTCTAAAAGGAATGATTTTATCTACATAGGATCCTAGAAACTATGATCCTAGAGGTTGATTACAAAACATTTCAAAACCATGAACACAATATCTACATTCTTGTTGAAATAGTGAGAGGGGGTGAATCAGTATTACACAATTATTATTAATTTCTTTTACCAAATTTTTCTTTCATTCAACATATGTTATTTACCAATAGTTAATCATGCAAGTCATAGTACACAAAAATTTAATATGGAAACTCAAATGGTGAAAACCACATAAAATTTCATTTTAAAAATTGTAAGCACCAACCTACATCAGACATGAATTTGCAATAATATTTATAGGAACCAACCTATGAGGGACACCAATCCCCCTGCTGAGCACCAAATCAACCAATGGGCACCAACGCACAGAACTATTGTTCAAAAGAATCAACCTGTAGGAGACACCAATCCCCTTCCTCTCTCCACCCTGTCACCAAAAGAATATTTGTAATTATAGTCTACTTCACAATACGTCTCCAACATGCTTCATCCTCTATGTCATTGTTGGCCCTCGACTAAGTTTTGAGGATCCTTGGTCATGTTTGACCTATTTTTTGGACTTCGACACGCTATCGAAGGTGGAGTGCAAGTTGAAGCGGAGATTGCGGGATCTCGACCCTTTTTTAGGGATTTTTGGGTTTTGGGCTTATGTAACGGGTATGGGGATGTCAACCCATGGGCTTACCCATGTTTAAGTCCTCTTTGTAATGTATAAATAGAACTTTAGGCGATGTAAGATAGGGTGAAGAAGAGGTTTTTTGTGCTATGCTAAGTGCAAGCGATGATTGTAAATGATTTGTGCATGTTGTGTGAGATTTGCAAGGCTAAGTGCAAGTAATTGTAAGAGACTATGAAGAGGCTTTGTGTTGTAAATCAGGGAAGAAGGATCTAGGGAAGTGCGCACAGATCTGTTGTCCTCTGCGAAGTAAGATATCATGGATCTGTGCATGTAGAATATTGACATAAATAAATAAAGAATAAGAGTTGGTAGACATAGCCCCAGGGTGGGGCTGAACCACGTATATCTCGTGTTGTGGTTGCTTTGTGCTTTATGGTTGTTCTCTTGTTTATGTAGTTAAATTTTTAGTGCACTGATATATGCTTAGAAGATTCTAATATGGTAGCTTAGTGGTGAATAATGTGATTGAATGCTATATCTTATCTATGTTGGTATGCTTAGTGCTTGAATCTATTGGATTTGTGTGAATACTGCATTGGTCTATTATTAGGGTTTAAATGTGTTGTAAACTAAGACTGAATATTAATGAACTATAACTACTAAGTGCTATGTTAAGATGTTACAATCATAGATATATGTCCCAGCTAAGGTTGCAGACATCTGAGTCCTGCAACCACCCCTACCTCTACCTTGGGTGAGACTTCATTTGCTTCAAAGGTTTTGTTGAAAGGGCCGGTAGTTTGGTTTTTGTTGGTTCATTGTTGTAAGAATTGAACCCTGGGTCTGTACCTATGCCAAGAAATGGTTCTGTTGCCGGGACTGAAACTATGATTGCTGGGAGCTACAAAAAATAGAAATCTCTGTGTAGATTTGTTTCCCTAGTGCACATTATTCTACTTGACCTGTGAATCTCTATGCCAAGAAGAAAAGTCAGATCTGAAGAAAAGAGGTAAGACATGAAAGCTTTGTGCTCTGATAAAAGTAAATTAAATTTTTTTGGTTGAAGAGGTAAGATATTAAAGCTTTGTGCTCTGATAAAGGTAAGAACAATGAAATTTTTTTATTGAAAAGGTAAGATAAGTGGAAATTTTTGTTTCAAAAGTATGGATCTAGGTATGTTTGATAAATTTTGTCCTAGCCTGAAAACTAGGGCACAACTAGAAGAAAGAAGATTTGATATGAGTAGATCTGATAGAAATAATGAAAGGTATGTTATTCCTATGCATTGAAAGAATGTTTGGACTAACAAATGGATGCAGAATCCTAAAAAAGAAATTTTTGCAGGCTAGCTACTATGATCCTAGTGCATAGTATAGGAAAGGTTGGGTATAATTTCAAAAAAAAAGAGGATTAACTCTTTGTTACAATTGCATAAGACAAGGACATCTTGCTAAGGAATGCCATGATAGAAGACCTAGTTGTCTATGTTGTAAATCTATGGATCATGAAGTTTTAGATTTCCTTAGAATGATTGCTACGATTGAGAGAATGAATATGAAACAAGAAAACCCTAAGGAAGGTCAAGAAACTGAGACCATGGTAGAACCCCATAAATAATCAGAGAATGTATTGCTACAAATGAAAGAAACCCTAAATGATCACAGAAATATCAACTTATCAGAGATCTTCCAAGAAAAAAAATGCATAGAAGCAAAAATAGGAGACTTCAACATTGATTGTGATCTGGATGAAGAAACACAGGTAAATACCATGACAGAAAGAACTTGGAAAACTTTAGGAAAGCCTATTATGATTCCTACATTGGGAGGAATAAGATTATTTAGAGGAAAGTTGATAACCATGTGTGGAAGACTCACCCAGATATCTATGAGTGCTCATGGAACCTCGACAGAGGAAGATTTTGAGATTGTTAAATTTATTGAGAATAGCACCCCATTTTCTATATTACTAGGAAAACCTTGGATTGAAACAGATCAGGAAAGAAGGAAAGAAGAAGAAGTCTTAGAGAAGAAGAAGCAAGAATTAAAATATTTCATGACTAGGAGGATAACACACTTGATTGAAGAACATGAGAACATATTGAAGCTACTTAGAACCAGAAAATTGGATGTCTAAGTTGAAAGAACACAAGCAAACTGACAAATGAGTAGAAGACCTACCCCAGATAGATAATATGTATCTCTCTCTGACCCTATGAAAGAATATCAACAATGCGAAGTTACTATTCCAAAAGGAGATAAGAATCAGAATGGAAAGAGGATAACCGAGACAAAGACTATAGGGAAGAAGGCTAAGAATCTCAGTGTAGTGACCATACTAAATTAACCTATAAATTCAATACAATTTAAACATATAATTCTTTCTCATACATAAATGATTCATTCACCGGCATATCAGCAAAATATTCAACAGAGATTAAAATTTATCTACAGCATGAAAATAACTCAGCAATTCATAAATAAAAATACCTACTTCTGATGCTAAATCTTGTTGCTCTGTTGGTCCAATGTTGAAGTTGAAACTGTGTCAAACACTACCCAAAACCGAGTTTTCCTCCCTGCCATCTAGGAGTAGCCTGTCCGGCTCCCTAGCTCTAGGATACCATAAGGATATCCTGGCCCCCATGCCCAAAACCCCCAGCAAATCGGTGCCCCCTGCTTCTGATTCACCAAAATCCACCAAAATCAAACTCCTCACCCTATAGATCTCCACCAAAAATTCTCCCACAGAAATATATCCTCCTTCTCAAAAATGCTTCCTCCTCCCCCAAAAGAATGCCCTTCCACCGTAAGACTCTTCCCCGTCATATTCCCCCTTCACCGACTATCCCCCCTTCATTAATTTCCTTATCCCTTTATTTATTATCGTATCCCCTTATTTATTATCTTATCCCCTTATATTTATTATCTTATCCTTATATTTAATATTTCTTCCCCCCCCATATACGTAAATCTTTAATACATTAAATTATTAACCCCATTTAATTCTTTACTCAATTAATTAATGAGTCAATTAATAATTAATTAATCATTGGCAGACATGGAAAAATAATTAATAATAATTAATTAGTTAATATTATTTAAGAAATAATTATTGTTTAACTAACATATTAGGACAGTCAGATTATCAAATTAATTATAATTAATCATTCCTATGCATCTATTTAACCAGGGTTGTTACATACACCCACCCTTCAGGAAACTTCGTCCTAAATTTAAGGTATCTTAAGGTACAAAGGAAAAGAAACATGATTCACACATTCATAACAATTAACCAACACTATCAGTAAGTAAGTCAAGAAAACTCATATATACTAGTGTATATGTACAAGAAATGCATTTGTAGCTAGTACATACAAGTCCTGTGCATGTACTAATAATAAAAAACTATCATCCTTTCGTAATTTATGTATGCATCCAATCCAATCAACAAGACTAGTCTTTTATAACAAACAATAAACCAATAAAATGTTTGAGAAATCCTTTAATTACAATTATCCGGTTCAACAATTTTATTTAGAAAACTGTGGTTTAGTTACGTAATTATGAATATTCATATATACACATTTTCTTTTTAGAAGGGAAAACATTAAATTCCACCATCAGACAAATCTCCATACTCTCTCAACTATTTCTACTCATCCTTCCTCCCTAGCTTACTTCCATCTCCATCCTATCCTTCCTCTACCGGACTATCTTGGAGCATCAACTATATTGACCTAATTCCAAATAGAACCCGTAAGTGGAAGTGCCACTATCTCGACCAAGATTCCCCAACAGGAAACTGACAGTCATCATCACATGTCTTGGGGCGTGTGAACTAACACCGTCCTCCCATGACTTTAGGTTTCGAAGGATACATGATGGGAAATGCCTCCACCCCTCCTAATCATAACTAGGGCCCACACCCTACAATGGAATATATAGTGGCACCATGTTGCTGGGTGTTTTGTCATCGTTTATTCGGTTTTGGGCAGTCTCATCACCTGAAATCCTGCACTGGTCCACATATCATAGAAATGCATCCAAACCAATATAATTTCACATACAAGTATTTGTACCATAATGTTTCTTGGCCAGTGGTCATGATATCCACTTTCATCATCCTTATCCCTTGGCTATTTTATAGCCCATAACCTGCATATTAGTCTGTAACACAAAGTCATACATTTATATGCATTATCATCATGTAATTGCATACTATCATCATTTCAATTTGGTATCCCGGTACCGACAACTTAACATCAAAGTTTTCAAGTTAGAAATAGATCTCATAATATTCCATTGTTCAATTTCGACACCCATTCATAAGATTATCATTTACCAAAATAGATTGCATCATATCCAACATCATTCTAATAGTATTTAAACAGTCATAAAAATTTTCATTCTCACAATATGTCACATCATATACATCATCATCAATAACATTTAAACATTCGTAAAATTTACATTCACATAGTAGATCGCATTATATACATCATCATCAATAACATTTAAACATTCATAAATGTTCATACATCTTAAAGTTTCACTGTGAATAGAAATAAAGTATACAGGCCTCAGGTAATCCTGAATGTCTAAGTCAAAAGGTGGTGTTACATACACCCAACCTTCGAGAAACATATTCTCAAGGTGGTAAAAAAAGTGAGGGATAGTCTCGTCATAGTGTCTCGGCGTCTTCCCAAGTAG
>JZKD02S2149218.1:25350-44121 GCA_000966675.3 Picea glauca | reverse complement strand
GATCTGATATAATTGTTTGTGAGATCCCAAAGTGTACCCACAATTGTTCAAAGAATATCTTGGTAGTGGCCTCTGCTGTGATGCTCTTCTTCTAGGTGGCCAGAATCGTCATCTTGGAAAAGAGATCAACAACCACAAAAACAAAGTCATTTCCCTGCTTGGTGGATGAAAGGCCCTACATGTAGTCCATTGAGATGGATTCCTAGGGCCCGTTGGGAGTAGGCAGAGGAGTTTACATGCCTTGTTTCTTATTGTCTGGTTTGGCAGTAGCACACAAAGTGCAAGACTTGATATAATTGATGAATTATTGCCTAATTTTCATCTAGCAGAAATGTCCTTGCAACATTGCCACTATCTTTTCCACACCGAAGTGTCCTTCCACCTGACTATAGTGGGCTTCCAAAATCATCTTTGCTTGCTCACTTGATGGAATGTAGAGATGGACCAGATGGCACAACAACCCGTCCTGAAGATGGAAATTAGTGACCGATGTGTTTGCACCCAACATCTAGTAGGTGTTGGTGAAGTCAATATCTGTCTAATAGAGGTGGGTCCATATGGAGGTCTCATGGTCACAAGAACCTAGCACTGTGGTGAGTGTCATGATTGTAGGTTGGTTGAGGAAATCAATGACTCAATTGGTAATTCCTGTTTTATACTTGATGTTAAGGTGGAACTGCTGCAAATATGTGGACCACTTGTGATGGTGGTCATTTTTTAATTTTCCTTGTGTCTGCATGAACTACAAAGGCTTATGGTCAGTGTGGAAGAATGTCTCCTTTCCAAGAATATAATGCCTTAACTGGCGATAGTATTGCACAATGGAGTAAATTTATTTGCTATAGGTAAGGTACTTATGGAAGACATATAATACTGTCTCAATATGATAGGCCACAAGGTGTTCATTATGAGTGATGATACCATCCACAACATAGTCTGAATCATCTGTATCAATCTCAAAGGGTTGTTGCAGGTTAGGTAATGAAAGAACTGGGGTTGAGAATAAGAGTTGCTTCATATCATCGAACACTTTCTGTTTGGATAGGCCCTACAAAATTTTTTCCTTACCACCACCCATGGTTATTTGGTTGAGGGCCCATGCAATATGGGATAATCCCAAAACAATCCTGCGATAAAAATTGACAAAATTGGCAAGGCCTAAGAAGATCAAAAGCTCAGTGAGCATTGTTGGGGATAACCAGTCACATATGACTTGGATATTGGCTGGATCAACATGCACACCATGCACATCAACAATGTATCCTAGGTACTAGACCCTGTCCATGCCGAAGGAGAATTTTTCCAAGTTGGAATATAAATTGTGCTGCTGCAAAGTGTGAAAAACTTGATGTATATGATGCAAGTGCTCTTCCCAAGTCTTGTTGTGTATGAGGATGTCATCTACATACACCACCACAAAATAATTAGTGAAAGGCCTTAATATATCGCCCATCATCATCATGAAAGTTGTTGGGGATTTTTTCAAATCAAAGGGCATGACCAACCATTCAAAAAGACCTTATTTTGACTTGAAGGCAGTTTTCCATACATTCATTTGTTCCTTTGGGACCTGATGGTAGCCAGAATTTAGATCAATCTTACTGAAGTATTTGGAACCATTGCACTGATCAAGGATATCATCGATTCGGGGAATCATGTATTAGTTCTTTACTGTGATTTTATTTAGGGCACGATAATCAATGCAGAGTTTCTAGGTCTAGTCTTTCTTGTGCACCAACAAGATTAGGCTTCCACAAGGTGATGAGTTGGGTTAGATGTGCCCCTTGTGGATAATTTCTTGGATTTGATGCTCGATCTCCTCATTTTCTAGCAGAGAGTGACGATAGACTGGTTCATTGGGTAGTGGTGCGTGATGGTTAAGATCAATGGGATGCTTGACCTAAAAGTGTAGAGGTACCCCAGTAGGTGATGAGAAGATCTATTTGTATTCTTCCACAACCTTATACACTTGATTTTGTTGCATGGAGAGGTCGTACGCGAAGGCCATGGATGTGGCTGCCACCTTTCTCTCACTTTCAGAATGAATCACGAAGAAGACAAACTTCCCAGTCTGAGAAATGATGTTCCTGCATTTCTTGGTAGAGATAAAGAAAATAACACTAGGTGGGACTACCTCGGGTATCCTATACAATATCCTATTCAAAGTAATAATAAAGTTGTGAGGCCTAGACTCATATATAACATAACTATTCCATAAATAAGGTTTGACCAAAAGAACATCACAAAATTTAAGGGGAGAAACATCACACAATACCTCATCTTTGAATGGCTTGATATCGTACAATAGGAGGCACTGTTGGCTAAAGAGAAGATTGCTTCCATGATGGAGCCATCTGATGGTGTACGACTACATATGTAGCATTGTCTCCAAGGATAACTGCTTGATGACCTCTATTGAGATGAGGTTATTCTAGCTACTTCTATCAACGATGAAGTGCATTGGAGAGCCTTTCACCCACATATGTGAATGAAAGAGGCACTCTCCTTTCTCTGGATCATCAAGTTCGTCGAGCCAGATCTTGGTGGTAGAAATGATGGCACTGGGTTATATGTCAATGCTCTGTCTCCCCTTTTCTGGTTCTGACTCAGAGTAGGAACCCACATCTGATTCATAGACTTTCACATTAGCCACTAATGACTTCTTTGAGTGACAATCAACAATGTTATGCCAGGGGATCTTCTAGAAGTCATACCACTTTTCAGTATCTTTCTTCATCTTCCCATTGTCCTTCTTTGCTTGCATCTTGGAATGGTTGTCTTGAGGTTGCCCATATTTTCTCTATCCTCTATTCTATGGTTGGGGTTTCTTTTTCTATGAGGGGTTACCAGACACAAAATTTTGTGTCTTTTGTTTAATCTTGTGCTCAATTTTAACGACACATCAATAGGCCACGCCCAAGGATGAGATGTCCAAAAAATCCATTTCTGTTTGGATGTATCTATGTAGACCACCGCGGTACTTGAGAACCAAATGTCACTCATAACCTTTGATACCCAACTTGTTGCACAAGGTATGGAAGACATTGGTGAACTCTCACATTGTTTTGTCTCTTTCCTTTCGTAGTGTGGTCCATCTTGTATACAAGTCCTCATAACTTCCAACAAGGTAGTATTGTTCCTTAATAACATCCCTGAAGGAACCCCAAGTGGGTACAATTGCAAATAATGTGGATCCTTCTATTTTATTTTTCTTAGAGAAATTATCCCACCAATATTTGACATGGGGGACGACCTTGAGGAGAGAAAATGTAATCTTTTCTGTATCAAAAAAGTTGTGGACAAAAAAATACCCTTTTAGAAGGTTTAACCATTTATGTACGACATCCGCATCTATTTGAACTTAAAATATAGGAATATTAAAATTGATGTCTACCTTGAAGGGGGTGGCACCTCCACTTGAGGTGGATGTGTCTCTTGTCGACAGTCATCAAAGGATTTGTGCAAAGTTGTCCATCATCTAATTCCTTTGTCGCTCAAGGGCTTCGTCGAGAAACATTTTGAAAGGATATCATGTCCCTTCATATTTCATTTATCCTGACATGGATGGTTTCTTGTGCCTGTGAGAGAAATATTCCTCAAAAGAAACAAGCTCGAGACCCAAATATCTATACCTTGACCACGTCGGGGACATGTATTAAAAAAATGACAAGGAGCAGACTGCTTTGATACCACTGATCGATATTTATGAGAGGAATGAAATAAAACCACATATTTATAATACTAACATAGAATTAAAGTGAAAAATAATAGAGATACAGTAAAACTTGACTTCTATTAAATAAGAAATATGATGAAAACTGTAAAATGCAGACTCAAAACAAGCTTGCTAGAATGGTGGCATCTTATCTCTGAGAAGAGATGTGACAACTACGCTCATTCACAAGAAGATGAGTAAAATGAGGCTCTGAAGGCCTTTTCTTACAATAAACATGAATTCCAAAACCCTATATATCCAAAAACCTAACCCTAGGGGATGAAGCGCCACAAGTCATGTGGGCCCCGTTGGGGTAAGTTAGTACATCGACTTCACGAGGTTGTAACTTTTGCATACGATCTTCATTTAGGGAGGATGATAGCTCATTGGAAAGGTATTGATGAGAAACTTAATTTAGGGGGATGAATCAAAGCCTTTGCCTACCATTGAGGTGCTCAATTGCGAAAACAACGTTGTTTAGGCCCTCAAAATGGCCCTAGAAGTTCAGGAACCAAAAAAATGCTAAAAATAGTAAGTTTCCAAAAAATGTTTGGAGCTAGTTGGAAAAGGTGGGTGGCCACCGAGATCCTCATGGATCAATGTAACCCAACGTTGTTACTAAAGGATAAAAATGGTGCTTAAACTCGAAATCTTTACACGTTGGCTCTTCATCGCCCATGCGATCATAACCTATGACCAGGGGCTGGAACCAAGCCCTTCAGACTTCAACCTTCGTTCTATTCTCCCTTTACAATATTCTAACTCTCCTAAATATTGACCTACTGAAGTGTTCATAAAGTAATGTTCACTACTTCATGTCGGTTGAAAACTCTGCCTTAAGCTATCATTCCACTATCTTAATCCAACGACTGTGACTTAATCAAGTGTTGATATGGATGGTCTTTATTTATTTAAGGGATTCAACACTTCGGGCCTTTGGGATATTACAACTATAAATTCATTCAACCCACTCAGATTTATACCTACCGAAGTTCTTACGTCATCCTTCCACTTCTTGATCTAATGGTTGACAAAAGTCCCAAAGGGATCTTAGATCAAAATTCTGTGTGATTTCATTATTTCGGTACTTTGGGATTTTGTGCCTTACCCTGTCCTTCAACTATACTCAATCGAAAGGTCAAGAATTCACTAGAAGTTCCTCCTTTATCTGATGATTAGCTGGATTTTGGGGCTTCAGCACTCCATGACTCCATGAATTTGTGGCTTACCATTTCCTTCCACTATACTGAATCATAAGGTCGATAATTCACCCAAATTGTTTCCTTGATCCTAACAGTTGGTGGGAATTCATGGCTTTGACACTTCGTATCTTCATACCTATGCCTTATCTTCAATAGTCGTTGAGGTGGTGAAGTTCCAGAGTCCTGTACATTTATAAATTTCTGCTAGACTTTGATTGATGGCCTACGTTAATTTTTGGTTTCACCCTTCGGTGATTCCACCCATTTCAAACTCATTTATCTAGGAAACGTTCAATGCTGAATTACCATATAACTCATCAAACCATTCAAATGGATAAGGTCTTAATGGTTTGACCCAACGGCTCTAGATTTACCCGAAATTTCTCAACTAGATTTGCCAACTCTTGTTTATCTGCCTTCTCTCAAAGCTTTGTTGACTTGAGATCAATGCCCTTCAAAGGTTCGATTCCTGTGAGACTCCTTTTTCTTGACATTTGGATTCCAATTTAATCACGATCATCGATCTCTTCCTTTGGTTAGCGATCGATGCTTTTGATATCTCCTAATTGTAACAAAGTTTCCTCATAGTTCTTAAGGTGTTTCTATAGTTGATCTGTTGAGAATTTGATCCCAATAACACTTCCTTAAGGAAATCCTTTTACTGAGCTTTCCTTAGACCTTTTCAAAGGTCTTAACGCTGCGCACTCTGATTCTATGCAACCTAATACACTATCTCTCTTGACATTTAGAATCTCAATGGCATATTCTTTCTTAATGACAATACCATATTTATCTTCTTGACATCAATGCCAACACCATAATACCATGTCGAACATTGATCATATTGGCCTTCTTTGACATCAATTCCAACACCATACCACCATGTCCAACATATTTTTTGTAGATTAGTAAATCATCAAGAAACACTAACATAATATTTTAGAGGAAGGGATTGAAAATACAATTCATCAAGATTTGATATGTGGAAGGTTCATTAAATATAAACATCAAAACCAAAATATAATAATGATATTCGTATGTTCTAAATCATGTTTTGGGGATGTCTTCTTGCCTCATTATGATTTGATGATATGTGTTATAAAGCATGTTTTGGGGATGTCTTCTTGCCTCATTATGCCTTCATTATATCAAGAACGAGGATTCAACTTGGTAAATAAAATTGTTCCACCCAATTCATCTAATAATTCATTAATGAAATGAATAATAAACTTATATTTAATGGTCATCTTGTTGAGATCTCTATAATTTGGACATGTATAGTTTTGGGGATGTCTTCTTGTCTCATTATGCCTTGATAATATCAAGAATGGAGATCCAACTTGGTAGATAAAATTGATCCATGCAATTCATATAATAATTTATTAATGAAATGAATAAGAAAATTATCTTTAATGGTCATATTATTGAGCTCAATATAGTTTGGACACATATGCCATGAGACTTTCATTTTGTAAACCATCACCATTAGTGAAGAGAAAGTTGTTTGGCTGGGTTAAATAATTTCATCCTCTATCATTTCTTGAAACATATACTCAATCTTGTTTTTGTGCATATCGGTACCTGTAAGGTTTCATTTTAGGTGGTACACTTCCCTATTGAAAGTGAATAGAATGGTTATAATATTGAGTAGGTGGAAGAAATTTAGGCATCTTTCCAAGTACCTTGGAATTATTGATGATAACTTCTTGTAAATCCAAGGGAACATGAGGTCTATATCTTTGAACATCTAGTGAGAACAACTGTGAAATTACACCATTTTGTCCCTTCCTTAACAATTTTGTCATGATTTTAGAGATAATAAATTTAGAGGGTTTCTCTTGGATACCTCAATTTCCTTTCCTTCCAAGGAAAATCTCATGACATGTTATTGAAAATTAAGAGCCAATGTTACCAATGATTGTAACCACTCAAATAGTAATACAACACAAACAACACCAATTTGGATTGCAATCATTGGAATATCCAAGAAATACTCCCCCATAATGACATTAATACTTTATTAATTCATTGAATAATTTATGATACCTCGATATACAATAATTACCTGAAACTCTAGTGCCGAATATATAAATTAATGAAGAATTTTGGCTAATTTGCAATTAGTGAAGTTATGGTATTACCAGAATCAAACAACATTGTTAACCTTTTATTTTTGATATATCCTTCTTTATTAATAGTCTTAGGAGTGCTTATGCTGACCAATGCATGACAAGATATGGTTGGAGTAGTCTCTTGTAGTTCTATATATCGTGATAGTTCTAGTTCTTGATCTTCTTCCTATTCACAATATATGTAGAATAATTTTATCTCACCACACTTATGCCCTTTACTATATTTGTTGTCACAAATGAAACACAGTTTCTTTACTCTTGTTTTATCCATTTGTTGAGGTATCCACATTATAGGTTGAGTGACATTAGGAGAGAGAACATGGTTCTCTCTATAATTGTTAGTGGTTTCCCTTTTGGTAGCCATATTTTTACTTTCAACTTTCCTTGAAACACTAAAAGCATGATCCACCAATTTAAGTTCTAAGAGTTTCACTTCATGTCGAATCCTCTCCTTTAAAATACACATAAAGAGATATACCGAATTATCCTCTAAAATGTTCTTTACTACATCACTCAACTTTTGAAATTGTTATATGTGCTAACTAATTGAACCTGTTTTCCAAATATTTATCAATTGACCAAATATTGTGTTTCTCTTAATAGCCCCATAATGTGTTGTCAATTCATATATAAATATGGACCTAGAGACAATAGAATTTTTTTTAGTTCACAAAGGCATTGGAACTAGAAAAATTGATTAGTTTCTAAACACAAGGATGCAAGAGTCACCTTTGGTAAAGTTTTCACTTTGTGTAAATGAAATAATTGATCAATATGAAATATCTATGCTATAGGATGTTTACCATAAAACTTCCTTGTATAAATATTGTGAAATAATTATCTCCTTGGTCCTGAGTTGAACCCTCAATGATGTGGATCTTGGAGTGATGAATGATCATGGTTCTAAGAATCAGTTTTTTTTTTTCTACACATGTTTTAAAATCTTCCCCATATTTGATGAGGCTTCAATAATTTTTTTCTTCGTATTCTCATTATTTTCTTGGGTCATAGTATCACTTTCAAGGAACCTCTCATCTAGGGTATGTAATATCATGGATTCCATGGAATTTTTTAATTGTTTGACTTTTGATCCCTCACAATTTCCACTTTATCTTCAACTTTCATCTTTTGATCCATTGCGTTTTCCATCTTTTGATCCATCTACTTTTCAATTTTATCTTCAACTTCCCTAAGTGTTTCTTAAAAATGTGTCAAATCAACATTTTTCAAGACATTATCTAACCATGTCGCTAAATTGGTTCTTCCATTAGGATACCTAGTTCCCTAATTCTTCACATTATTCAGGAGTCATGGATGTGTTCTATGAAGGTTTAGTAGGTGTAGAAGTTTTTCTGTCATGTCTTACAATGTGAGACAAAAATAATATTTTATTATATTTGTCATTTATTTTCTCTTTACGACACCTTTTGAATCACTTCAAATAGACATTCCAATAAAAACATATCCACACTCCAATTTAACATCCCTTTTTAAAACCTTGATTTGGCGGCCATTTTGTAGGCCAACCTAACTACTCATATAACTCTAAAATTTTTGCACCTCTAAGCTTGAAATTTCAATCTGTGGTAGCCTCATATGTCTTCTCTACAATGTTATAGGTTTGAGTAAACTCTAATGTGCCAAGATAAAGTTATGGTAACTTTCTCAAAACTTGTTGATTTTGGCCCTTTCGGGAGAGTGAACTTGTACGGATTGCCACATTCACAACTTTCATATATAATTATAAAATTTTGGTTTGAAATACTATGGTATATAATTTTTTCAATATGACCGATAACACTCAATTTCAATCTTTCTAAAACCATATATGATTGACACATAACACCTATTTGAGACTAGTCTTAGGACTAGTTAAAATTCATAACTTCCACATCATGTAACTTGAAAATTATAGCGAAATAGAATATGAAATATGTATGGTACAAATACTTTGATATTGATATGTGGTATGAGGCTTCCAAAAATTCCGTTGTCTAAAACATTCCAGGAAAATAAATATAGCAAAAGTTTCAGTACGACTCATTTAAAGGAGACAAACATCGAGATCATATTCTTTGATACCAAATGCTATGCACCAGACACCAAATATCACAAATAAAAATAGAAGTAACTCCATGCTCCGAGAATGAGAGAGAAGAATGAATGTGAAGCCTCTTAAAGAGACAACCTCCTTTTACAACATAATAAATGCACAATATGAGATAATCTCTAAAATTGTGTCTCTTCTATATATACAAGAGACTAATGGTGCAATTGAAATTAAAGGGTCTAGCCAACCATTAAAGGGCTTAGCCGACTAATAAAGACACCATTAATATAACAATAGAAAATGTATTAGATCGATATCTAAGTCTTAATACATATATCGATATTAACCCTAGATCTATTATGGACCCAAAATTTTGAAAAATAATTTTAGAAATGTAATTAGTATCTTTGATCAATAAATAACATTTTACGTAACATACTTTTGGAACTGTTATGGGACTTAACATATCTTAATTCCCTAATATCATCCAATATTTTTAGAGGTTGTGTACTCTATTATAACACTTATTTATCATTTCCTTTCATATATGCAACACATTTTCAATTTCATTTTGTTTCTTATTTATCATTTCCTTTCATATATGCAACACATTTTCAATTTCATTTTGTATTTTGTTGGATATAGTAAAATAATTCGAACTTGTGATTAATTGCTACGCATGATATCAAGTTTCATTATTGTTGGAAATAGTAATTACAAGTCAGTGAGATATTCACGTCTCCACCGATTTGTTTGTCAGTCATTTTTTCAGTAGTTTTTCAATCAACCGAAATGTCAGACTGAAAATCTATAAGTGAAAAGTCTTACATTTACTCAAAATTTAGTTGGCAAGAAAGAACCTATAAATGGAGCCGATTTCTATCTTCTTGAGCTCTAGTAAGTGGTTGAAGAGTCAGTCGAATTAATGATAGAATTTAATGTTTAGTCGGTCTTAGCTTCTATAGGAAGTCTAAGTCAATGTCTATATAATTCTGAGTCTCTTAGTTAGTTAATGTTGCTAAAGATAAGTAGTTGATGCGTAGAGAAGAAACATAGAGGTAGAGATAACTAGAAGCAACTGAAGAGTTGACAGAAGAAGTCATTAGAGACGAAGGTCATATCTATCACTATATTTGTATTTGCACACAACGCCAAAGTTCATTAATATCAAACATTTGTGTATTGACAAGTTATGTATTATTTATGCATTTATGTGCTAAGCATAGCACTCTGTTATTCCACATTCATAAATCAATTCGTTAAGAGTGTGTATTTACAATGCGCAACAAACTGAACAATTTGTGCACTACACAATAGATTTTATAACTCTATCGCATAGTCTGTTTGGTGTGCATTATTTGAAATTGTGTTGTGTAGAGTAGATTGCATGAACCATTAATCCAATGGATCCTATGTTCAAATTGGTATTAGATAAGGTTCTATTAGGACAATTTTATCAAATAAGAAACTCCGTTGAAAATAAAATATGGCGTCTACCTCAAATCTACAACCTCCCACTTTTACAAGAAAGAATAATGAGATGCGGTCCTTGACCATGAAGGCTTTGTTCGGAGGTCAATATGTATGGGAGATAGTTGAGAATGGTTATGTGGAACTAGTAGATTAGGCAACATGCAATGCCCTCACACAAGCTGAGAAAGATGTCTTGAAAGATCAAAGAAAGAAGGATGGAAAGGCATTGTTTTACATACATCAAGCAATGCATGAGAGCATACTTCCAAGAGTTTCAACAAAAAATAAATCCAAGGAAGCATGGGACATATTAAAAACCTCTTATTAGGGTATGGACAAAGTAAATACTGCAAAACTACATATTCTTAGAAGAGATTTTGAAACCATTTCAATGAAATATTTAGACACAATAGATTCATTCTACACCCACGTCATTGGACTTATAAATTAGATTACGTCTCATGGTGAAACCATAGAAGACAAAATTTTTGTTGAGAAGGTGCTTAGGAGTCTTCCTCCTAAGTTTGATACCCTTTTTGTGACCCTAGAAGAGAGAAAAGACTTGAGTTAGTTGAGTCTAGATGAATTGCAAGCTTCCCACATCAATCATGAACACATATTTAATAGATAAAGTATGCCATTAGAGAATGCATTTTATGCGCAGTCATCTATAAACCGTGGAAGAGGAAGGGGGAGAGCTAACTCTAGAGGCAGAGGAATAAGTTCTGACAGAATTGGATGCAGTAGCAAGCCTGGAAATATTGGTGGAAGAGGTCAAAACCCAAATACCAACCAACCAAGTTGTCAAAGAACTAACAAATCAAAGAGTCAATGCCATTAATGTAAAAAGTATGTACATTCTGAATATGAGTGCAGAAAGAGACAGTATAATCAGAACAAGCAAAGTCAAGATTAGTCACACAACGCAAATAACCAAACTCGTCCAATGTTTATGGAGCATACTGTAGCTATGCCTAGGGTAGTAGAAATGTCTAATATAGTGTCACCAGTTGAATGCACTATTGCTCAAGCAAGTCCATGTGGCATATAGTACTTAGACTTAGGCTGCAGTAACCACATGACATGAAACATAGAACTGTTTTCTAGTTTGGATGAGTCATTCCAAACCAAGGTTACACTTGGAACAGATATCCAAGTCATTGTCTTAGGCAAAGGAACTATAAACATTTTAACCGGACATGAAGAATAAAAAGTTATGTCTGATGTGTATTATGTTTCTGGTTTGAAGTATAATATGATGAGTATAGGGAAACTGTTACAGAAAGGATACATAATCTACATGGAAGATAATCATTGTGTGATTATGGATAAATGCCCAAGCAATCTTCTTATTGAAAAAATACAGATGACAAGTAACATGATCTTCCCATTGAGATTAAATCCAGTCAAGAAGAATAATACAACTCAAATTGTTGATAAAGGAAAAAGTGTGCAATTAGACACTGCATTTACAGTAGAAAGTGCGCATAGTTCTAATGAAGAAAACAACGTGCGCAGTATCAAGAAAAGAGAAAATGACATAGAAATGAAGGTAGCATTTCAATTTGAAATACAAGATGATTCCTAGTTGTGGCATTTCAGATTTGGACATTTGAACTTTGGAGGTCTGAAGTTGCTACAAACAAAGGATATGGTAAAAGGATTACCATTGATTGAAAAACTAGAAAGGATATGTGAAGGATACATATTTGGAAAGAAACACAGAGAATCGTTTCTAGTTGGAAAGTCTTACAGATAAAAAGCTCCATTGGAAATAATACATTCAGACATTGCAAACTCTGTCAATAGGAGGCAATACTTATTTTCTAACATTCATTGATGATTTCTCAAGAAATACATGGATTTATTTCCTAAAGCATAAATCTAATGCCTTGGGTTGTTTTTAGCAGTTTAAATCACTTGTAGAGAAGCATAGTGGTTATTTCATCAAGTGTCTAAGAACGGACAGAGGAGGAGAATTTATATTTCAAGAGAATTTATGAACTTTTGTAAAGTTTATGGCATCTACAGGCAATTTACCATGCGATACACACCACGGAAAAATTGTTTCACAGAGAGAAATAACAGAACCATCATGGAAATGTTGAGCAATATGTTGAGAGCCAAACATTTGTCAAATGAGTATTGGTTTGAGGCAGTAAAAACTATAATATACATCTTGAATAGATGTTCGACAAAGAGTGTGAAGAATAAAGTTCCTCAGGAAGCCTAGACATGTTCAAAGCATAATGTGGTGCACTTAATTTTTTTTGGTTGAGTCGCATACGCACATGTACTAGATGAGCTAAGAATGAATTTGGACAACAAAGGACATAAATGTATATTTGTAGGGTATTGTGAAGAAACAAAAGGATACAAGATGTATGACCCTGTCACAAGAAAAGTCATAATCAACTGCGATGTTCATTTCGTGGAGAATGAAGAATGGAATGGAAGCATAGAAAAGACAGTAAAAATTATTGACACGATGGAGCATGATGACACATAATATGAAATGGTTCAAACACCATGCATAGGTCAGTGAGCAGTCCCATCTACATCTGGTATTGCAAAGCAAATTACTGCACAGAATACTCCAGTAAGAACAATAGGTGCGCAGTCTACACCTAGAGCGCAAAAAACACCAACAAGCAGTCCAAGCAGTTCTACATCTCTAGATACAACTTTAGCAAGTTTGTTACCAAGAAAGACAAGATGTATGTGCGACATCTATAATGAATACGCAACAAATTCATTTTCAGATTTTTCTTTGTTTTCAAATATAGATGATCCACTAACCTTTGAAGAAGCAGTTAAAGATGATTTGTGGGCACAAGCCATGGATGAAGAAATGATATGCATAAAGAACAATCAAACATGGGATTTGGTTGATGTACCTGAATATAAGGATGTTATAAGTGTCAAGTGGATTTATAGAACCAAGCAGGATGCAGATGGAAATGTACAGAAGTACAAGGCAATGTTAGTTGCAAGAGGATTTACACAACAACTTGGAATTGATTTCAATGAAAAATTTGCATCAGTTGCTTGAATGGGAACAATCATAGTCGTGTTAGCTATCACTGCACAATACAAATGGTCAATTTATCAGATGCATGTAAATTCAACATTTTTAAATTGAAACTTAGAAGAAGAAGTATATGTGGAACAACCACAAGGTTACGAGGTTCCAAGACAAGAAGACAAAATATACAGATTGAAGAAAGCAATTTATGGATTAAATAAAGCTTCGAGAGCTTGGTGCAATCACATTGAGTCTTATCTCACACAAAATGGATTTTAGAGAAGTGAAAATGAGCCAACACTGTACATCAAAGCAAATCAACAAGGTAATATGTTAATTGTTTGTTTATATGTGGAGGATTTGATATTTAAAGGTGATTTTTGCATAGAATAATTCAAGAAAGTCATGAAGGATGATTTTGAAATGAATGATTTGGGGATTATGAGATATTTTCTGGGAACATAAGTGCACCAGTCCAAAACTGGTGTATTTGTCTCACAGTCCAAGTATGCGCATGAAATTATGAAAAGATTCAATATGGTGAATTCAAAAGCAACACCAACACCTGTCATAATGAGATTGAAGTTAAGAAAAGAAGATAAAGGTTCCAATGTGGATCTTACACTGTTTAAAATACTGGTAGGCAGTCTTATGTATCTCACAGCGACAAGACCGATATCATGTATGGAGTGAACCTAATTTCAAGGTTCATGGAAACACCAAAAGAATCACATTGGAAGGAAGGAAAGAGAATCCTGGGATATGTCAATGGAAAAAAATATTTTGACATTAAGTAATCCACTTCATAAGATTTCATACTCATTGGATACACTGACAATGATTGTGGAGGCAACATTGATGACAGGAAAAGTACCTCTGGGTACACATATCATTTTGGAACAGGTATGGTATAATGGGCATCAAGGAAGCAACCCATAGTGACACTTTCTTCAGTAGAAGCAGAGTACGTCGTAGCTACAAACACAACTTGTCAAGCAGTATGGATGAGAAGGATGTTAAAATATTTGTTGCAGGAACAACAAGAACCAAAAACAGTTTTCTGTGACAACAATTCAATCATCATGTTATCAAAAAATCATTTGTTTCACAAGAAAACCAAGCACATTGATACAAGGTATCATTTCATCAGAGAATTTGTGAATAAAAAAGAGATATGTTCAAAATTTTGCAGGTCAAAAGAGCAGGTCACAAACATTTTTACAAAGGCTTTAGCAAGAGATGCATTTAAGCATCTGTGCAGTAGTCTTGGAGTCCACCCATTTTTACAAAGGCTTTAGCAAGAGATACATTTCAACATCTATGCAATAGTCTTAGAGTCCACCCAGTATCAGATGAGTGACAGAAAAATGAAAATTTAAATTTTGATGTAATTTTCTCTTGTAATCCCACCAACTTATAATAAAGGGGGAGTGTTGGAAATAGTAATTACAAGTCAGTGATATCTTCACATCTCCGCCGATTTTTCCATCAGTGATTTTTTCAGTAGTTTGTCAATGAGTCGAAATGTCAGTCTTAAGTGCAAAGTTGCACATTTACTCAAAATTCAGTCAGCAAGCAAGAATCTATAAATGGAGTCAATTTTTATCTTCTCGGTCTCTGGTAAGTGGTTGAAGAGTCAGTTGAATTAATGACAATCTTTAATGTTGAGTTGGTCTTATCTTCTCTAGGAAGTCTAAGTCAATGTCTATACAAGTTTCAGTCTCTTAATTAGTGGATGTTGCTGAAGAGAAGCGATTGGTGTGTAGAGAAGAAGGAGAGAGGTAGAGAGAACCAACAACAGCTGAAGAGTTGACATAAGAAGTCATTAGAGCCAAATCTCATCTCTAGAAATTCTGTAACAGTCATTAGAAATTCTGTAACAGACCTTTAATTTTGAGGGTTATGTTAACAATGTGATATTAATTTAATTTAGAGAATTATGTTAACAATATGATATTAATCTAAACAATAGAGGACATAGTGAATTATAATCTTTATACTATTGCATTTAAAGGGTTATGAATTCGATTGATTCGCTAATTATATAAACATCATTGCTTTCAACAACATCACAATTAGCCTCTAGATTATTCTCAAATTGACTATTATCTGAAAGGGCGATGTGCTTCCAATTTTAGGGACAAAACCACTTTCAATATCAAAATCATCATACTAAATTATAATAAAAATCTATTCTTATTTTAAAAAACAACAATTTTTTCTCAAATTTGTAATTAAAAAAAACATTTACTACAATATAATTAAAAAAAACATTTACTACAATAGCTTACTCCGGTGATGAGTATTTTTCTCAAATTTGTAATTAAAAAAAAACATTTACTATAGTAGCTTACTCCAGTGATGAGGATACGAGATTAGCTTACTCGAAGAAGCAGTGATGGATGCTCCTCAATGTAATAATGAAGCATTATGAAAAAAAAGGGCAAGAACATTAAAAATATGTAATTAAAAAAAACATTTACTACAGTAGCTTACTCCGGTGATGAGGATAAGAGATTAGCTTACTCGAAGAAGCAGTGATAGATGCCCCTCAATGTAATAATGAAGCATTATGAAAAAAAATGGTAAGAACATTAAAAATAAGTATATCTCGGCTCACTAGTGGCGGGAATTTCTTGATTCTCGGAACCTGAAAGCAATGTAAATGTAGGTTTAGCATTGGACTGGACATTAATGTAAATAATATTACATGAACCGTAACCCTAAATATTACTAAATCCTAACCCTAAATACCAATTTTTCATTTATTAACATTAATATTTAATCATTATATATTAATAATTATAATTATCAAAATAATATTATTAATATTTCTTTTATTTATTAACATTAATATTTAATCATTATATATTAATAATTATAATTCTCAAAATAATATTATTAATATTTCTTTCATTTATTAACATTAATATTTAATCATTATATATTAATAATTACAATTTTCAAAATAATATTATTAATATTTTTAAAGATAAAGTAATATTGTTTATGTTTAAATGTAATATATTATTATGTACCCCGGATGGGGTGCCACGTTGCAAAGTTGAGACAAGCGGGCAAATGGCGGGCTCTGCCATTAATATAACCCACCGGCGACCATCCTTTCAGCATTAAAATGGGAACGAGCCCGTGCAGGTTTAACCATGGGACGAGGCCCTTTGCGCAAGTGAACAGGACGACGTACCAACACACTAGGAGTCCAGCCTTAATGGCCAAGGAAGTCATTGCCATTCTCATCCTTATCAACCGCCTCGACAACAATGAGAGGTATTCATATTTCACAGAGTCAAACGCAGAGCCATCGGAGTTCTGGAGCAGGGTTATCCATCCGCTGGGAACTTTGGACATCTCCAGGTTCCTCAACATGCCCAGGGCACGAGGAAATCCTCACAGGGGCACAGCTTGGTACTCATTTGAATCACGCAGGCAGAGGCAAAAGAAGTTCGAGAAGGCATTGGCCTTGGCATCCTCATGGAGAAACAGGAAGTCCAGGAGATCTCGAACGCCTCCTATGGTGTACGTGGAAGAGATTACCCTGGACGAGGCCATGCAAAGTTATCATGAGCACCCTCTTTTCACAGTCCCGAACAATTGGAATCCTCACACAGATTTTGGCAATGAAGACAAGATTTTGGCTCCAGGAATACCGCGTGGTCATAGAGAAACTCACCCGGCAGAGGAATTCACCACCTGTTATGTTGAGGAAGATGTATCGTGCTGTGCAAATGCAAAGACCAACCCACCCAGTGGTGCACCTCCGGAGGAAGCAACTCAATTGAACAGGCGGCAGACACATAAAGTCAGTGAAGAAAATGAAGGTGAAGGAGAAAACCATACACATGGGCTATTTCCCTTGGCCTCTGTTGAAGGAAATTGGAAGGACCAACCTCCTTTCACCAACTTGGGGTACCTAGCACTAATCTTTGAAATGTGGAGCATGCTGGATGATCAGATATTTCAAACCGTTCAAATCAACCAACGACTCGATATGTTGTACGCTGCACACTCCAGGACTCTCCCGAGAAGGCAGTGCCCTATGTGCATGAAAGCTTATGCAATTCCTATAGGATGGCGAAAGCACGAGGAAGAGGACGAGCCGACTCGTTAAAAGGTCTTGTGATGTCCATAGTTATCAATCTCCTTTTGTTTCAGAACAAGTCTTTATCCTAGTTAGATCATAGTAATGTTGTACGTAGGTTGTTAGAATATAGACTGAACCTAATGGCCATGCATCCTGGTTTCCTTTAGGGAGGACAACACTCTGATAATTTTGTTTTCTTAAACACAAGTGGCATAGAATGTCCAGTTGTTTCTTGTTCACGCGGGACAACTCGCATTACAACTAGACTCTGTAACTCTGCAACTCTAATATAAACAAGATCCTCCCCTTTTTACTTAATATATATATATATATATATATATATTATTAATGTAAAACAAATTAATAATAATGAAAAAATATAATAATATAACAATAAAGTAATAAATAAATTTAGAATAATATAGCAATAACACATTAATAACAATCAATAAATATAGTAATATATCAATAAAGTAATAAATGAATATAGATTAATATATCAATAAATAAATATAGTAATCTAATAATAAAGTCATAAATGAATATAGATTAATATAGCAATAAATAAATAGTCATAAATGAATATAGATTAATATAGCAATAAATAAATAGTCATAAATGAATATAAATGAATATAGAAATAAATAAATATAATAATCTAGCAATAAAACATAAATGAATATAGATTAATATAGCAATAAATAAATATATAACAATATAGTAAGAGCAAGTATTATTATTTATTTAATAAAATAATTGATTGTAATAATTTTAGAGAACTTAATATAGTAATCTAATAAAATCATAAATGAATATAGATTAATATAGCAATAAATACATATATAACAATATAGTAATAGTAAATATTATTATTTATTTAACAAAATAATTAGATGTAATAATTTTAGAAAACTTAAAATAACATAATTAAAATATTTTCTTTGTACTTTTTTCTTATTTTTAAATATAAATAATTATGTTTCCAATAACTATATAACATTAGTTTTATAATTATTGATATTAATGTTATGCAAGTATCTACTTAATTAATAATGTTACATTAATGATGTAT
>JZKD02S2149196.1:0-14682 GCA_000966675.3 Picea glauca | reverse complement strand
AAGAAATGGTCCATGTTATTCACTTGTTCATGGAGATTAATGTTGTAAGGACACTCATGCTCCTAATGTGCTTCACTGCATTCTAGGCACCAGCGATTTTCATCAACAACGTTTGCAGGGGCCAAGGTGTTTGGAACTTCTTGGTCATTCTTTGGTTTATCAAATTGGCTCCCTTTTTGGAATTTCCCTTTGTATGGGACCCTAGGTGCTTGGGTATGAGATCTTTCCAAATTGACAATTCTACTCATCATTTGCTCCTGATTTTTTATGATACCATCCATAGAGTCTTCCATCTTGGCAATACTAGCACAAAGGTATGAATTAGGCTTAGCGTTGTGTACTATTTTTGGCTTGGTGTCTACTTTTCCCCTTGGATTAGCAAAAGGCTCAATCTTGGATGAAAGGAAGTTTCCCTCTATTTTAGTAGCAATCTCTTGGGCTTCCTAAATGGATTGGGGGTTTTTATCTTTGAGAAGATACCCTAATTGGCCATTGAAAGATATGGTGTAAACATGGATGAGGTAATCATGTTTCATATGATGTCTTGCAGGGATACTTTGCAGCAAAGTCTCAAATCTAGTATGGAACTCCCGAATAGGCTCATTTTCATATTTTAGAAGGTTATTCAGTCGGGTGAGGAGCATGTTAGGGTCTTCTTTGATGCTCCATATTTTGAGAAAGGCCTCTTCAAGTTTTTCCATGGTTTTAATGATTCCATTAGGAAGGCTCAGGTACCAACGCAATGAGGCATCATAAAGAGTATCGGAAAACAACTTCATGACTAATTCTTCAGCATCATCATTAATGGGATGAAGCTGAAAAAACGTCCAAAAGTTGCTCATGTGCTCTTCGGCACTAATTGCATCAATACCGGTGAATTTAGGCAACCACTTCTCATACTTCAGTGGCATTTTCCTAGGGTAACCTGGTATGTCTAACATATCTAATAGTTTGAAAAGAGTAGATGACCATTGTCTTTGATTGTTGGTTGGGCTTGTTGTAGCAGTCTGAGAGCGAGACATGATTCTTAAAGGAAGTCTTTTCCCGAAGAGTGATTTGACAACAAGAGAGTTCTTGGGAGGATTCCTTCTGAAAGACAAAGGAGGATTATTAAACCTCTTTGTGGGTTATGGAGTCACCAGATAGTTTGCTTGAAACTATCAAAGAAAGGAAAAGAACCCTAGTGGAGTCACTAGGTAAGCTTGTAAGATAAAGGCTCTAGAGGCAAATCTTACCGAAAAGTGTCGTATGAGGAAGGTTTGACTCAGTGTTCCCTGACAACGGTGCCAAATGTTATCGCGCAGTTTGTAGCTAGGATAAATGACTATAATATAGAAGGCCAAACTGGCGTAAAAGGAACCAATCACACCCAATGTCACCACAATGGGATGGTTCTTTCGTTTTAGAGAGGTTAGGACCAGGGGAGACGTCCTCAGTGACCTGGGGTTTTGAAGAGGCAGAAGGATAATAAGACCAAGATAAGGTTTCCCCCTTCACAAGTCACCACCCAAACAGATAGTCTAGCCAAAGGCCAATAATGAAACAAAAACCCCAAAGAAGTGTACCTTCCTAGAACAAAGCAACAACAAACTGATATGTGCAATCTATTTCAATGGGTTAGTACTTCATAAGACTATCTGATAAATACATATAAGCAATTAGCAATAAATGTTGACAAAGTCAATGTTTATCAATATCAATGAAAAGTTATAATACTTCACCAACAGATATTGGAACAATGTATCATTCAATGTAACCAATCAACACCTTGTTCAATTAATGCCTAAACCATCATTCAATTTCTCTTAAAACAAAACATTGCTACATTAAAGATGAAATAACCAAAGATGATGTCAATAACTAGGGTTAGAGTAGTTAGGGTTTGAAATGTAAAGAGTTTTGAGAGTGTTGTGATCAATGTTTCACTTCAACGTTGGAGGACTTTAGATCAATGCCTTAGGGTTTAATGGAGTCATAAGTGAAGGACACAAGAGTTGAAGGAGGAAAGATTTCAAGGACTAGAGGGAAGAGTTTTGAGGTGTTACAAAGGCAAGTCCTCAAAATCAAAATCCTAGGGGAGAGAGGCTCACTACAATGTTGCTAAAGCAAGGGATCATGCTCTCTCCTCCTTCCCGAGAAAATGGCTAGCTCAAGAATAAAAATATAACCAAAACAAGAGGGTTTGATGAGGTGAGGTTTTTCTACAGCAAGGCCTTTCAGCAAACCCTATAAAGAGTATGGCCCTAGTATAGTCGACCTAGGCCAGGGACATCTCACTCTTCTTGGCTTTCAATTGATATGGCTAGCAAAGAGGAAGAAGAAATAGGGGTGTAGCTATGGCTAGGCTCTTTCTTCCTTCTTCAATGGCTGAAAGTTTCTCTATCAGGGGACATGAGACAAGGACCTACTTGTGTGCTTGTCACCTAGGATTTTGATTCAGAAAAATTCATAAACACATGCAAGAAATTAAACTACAACCATTCATTCAAGAAGTTTTGTAGAAAAATACTTACAATTCATCAAGAAATAACCATGCAAACCCTAGTTGTAACACTTTCCTTCAAGAGAAACACCATAAATTCCAAAAATCACTTCCTTCAACAAGTGCACAACACTTAATCTAGCCAAATACCCAAGAGAGGGCGCAAATTTCAGTCCTCCTTATGGAGTGAATGAGTTATTATGATAAAATGAGGATCAAAATCCTCAATATATACTGTATCAATGACCTAATTTACTTTTTAGGTCCTAAAAAGGCCGACAAGGCCATAATATCAAAATTATTTTGTTTTTACATTAAATTCTAGACTAAAACCCTAATCAAGAAAAAAGGTAAGACGTCACCCCTTCTTAGGGTGACGTTAGCCCCTATCAGGGCAAATGTAGCCTCTTGAAGCAAGACGTTATCCCTCATTAGGCTCCTCCAAGATGCCACACGTGCCAAATTCCCTGTCCATCTGCCAACATGCTCATGATGATGTCATAGGCCGCCTAGTGACGTCCTAGTCCATCTAGAGCCAACATCCCTATGAAAGTGGGTCAATCCCCCTAGGCCAAGCAGTGTCAGGGTCCCTCTGGTGGAACGTTCTCTTCTTCTCTGGTGAAAAGTCTCTGATCATGCTCTACTCTGTCTCTTCCCCCTCATGGGATCTCAACATCCATATGGTGGGCTCTTCAGCCCCATGGAGGTCTGAACTGATCATCTCCCCATGTGTTCCGGTCCAAATGGTACTTGTCCATCAAGCATGGTCCTGCACATTAAAATCTATGCCCTTCATGGGCTCATCAGCCACAGGGATCATAGCAATGTAAATCACATTTCATCATTAATATTATTAAACATATGCATAAAATCCATAATACATCTGTCAATAGCTCAAAGACATTACACAAGTCTGCTATACAAATCTGGAGGAAAAGACAAAACGTTCTATTGGGCTAGTGTCCATTGGAAAAGGTGAGTTCCCAGAATAATACCTCATCAAAACCATGTTAGTGGGTGATGTGGTTAAGGGAATTCCAAGCATGTGGGTCTAGTGAGGGCTAAGGATGCAATGTGTTATCTGTGGGTGCTTTTGTAGAAGGCGAGTTGTACCTGTCATAGATGCACTCTCTCCAAGCCCATTCTTGCCTTTATTATTTTATTCTTTTATTGCTTTTCTTTTTATTTGTGTTCAAGATCTAATCAGGGCACACTGCCCTAGTGTGGTGAACAGTGGTGGCAGCGTTACCCACAAGTGCTTTCACAGAAATGAAAGGTTGGCTCGTGATGAGACCCCCTTTCCCTTGTCCATCTAGCCAAGAGTTACTACCTTGGCGTGGTAACCAGCTGGTGGAAATGTCATACTGTTAGGTACCCATGGACCTAATAGGTTGGCTCGTGATGAGACCCCCTATCCTATGACTATGTCTTGTCTTATTATTTTCTTCCGGGTCCCTCTAGTTTCTTGCTGAGAAGCCTTTTATTTCTTTCTCGGGGATCCCTGGGCAAAGCATCTCGAGGTTTTATTTTTAGGCTTTTATATCTTACCAAATTTCTTTTACCTTTTGGGCCTTTAGCCCCTTCTTCCCACGAGACAAGGTTCAATCCTAAAGAAAGGTCAACCCAATGCCTGGACAAGGGGAGTGGGATAGGTGAGCGGGAAACAAGATGAAATATTGGTTTTATGATGGGAGCGAACAATGGCCTTTCAGAAGTCCCCCCAAGTGGCAAACCAAAACCTATGGACAAAGGATTTCTAGGACACCCTGTCAATCCCCCCAAACATGGTCAAGTGGGAAAATGTAAGGTCCAATCAGTTGTTAGAAATAAAAGGAATCAAATGCATATATTTAAAGGTTTTAATGATCAAAAGTGACACATACCATGATACCTGGACCAATTAACTCATGTAGCAAGAACTCTTTCTGATACAGGACCAAGACGATGGTGATGGATTCTACTATTGCTGACAAGACAAGGATGATGGAAGAAGAAAAGGGTGGTCCTTCCAGGGCTATGCTCAGGTCAATCTTGCTATCGGTACTCCATGTCTAGTACATGTGGACATGATCTTCTAGTTATCCCTAAAAAGTGAGGATAATAGGCTTCAATCCCAACAATTGATTCAATAGGTAAACCCCTAAACCACTTCCTGACTTCACCATCAATATTTTGTACAAAACATTTCATCCATACATCTTCATTTTCAATGTTCAGATTATCAACATAGCTATAAAATGCTATAAGATGTTCTTCTGCAGTTATTTCCTCTTCTCCTGTGAACTTGGGAATATAATTAAGATATCCTCCTATTGGGAGAGAATTCATAAGTCGAGGAAATACTAGAGGAGCATATCTAGTAGCCACAATGACATCCATCCTATTTCGAGGATGGGTTTCACTTGCTATTGGATTAGGAAGAGGAAAATTTTGAGTCCTAGGGGAAATAGGAGGTGACTTGATATGCAAAGCTGCAAGATTAATATCAAGTATTTTAGGTAATGGAAGAGTATAATATGGAAGAGTTTCAGTTTTAATAAAAAGTGGTTGGGTCTTGGAGGATGATGGGGGAAACTCAAGAGGAACAAAATTTCCTTCCTCTTTGGTCACATCAAATTTAAAAGAATGAGGAGAGGGAGAATCTAGGAGAGGAAAATATTCTAGAATTTCAAGCCTAAACCAATTTACAATCTTAGGGGAAGCAAGAATATCAAAATTATGAAGGCTTTCTTCTTTCAAATGAGGAGAAAAAGATGAATATTCAACAGTAAAATATCCTATTTTAAATTTTTCAGAAGCTTCAACAGAAGGTAATTTTGAAAAACTAGATACAACTACTGGTGTTTGAAAAATAGAGTCAGGTAAGTTCCCAATAGTACCTGAGACAAAAGATGAAGAAGCTCCATGTGAGGATTTTCCTTTCTTGATAATATTTTCTGGGTCAGCTTCAGGTGCAATCCAGAGGAAAATGTGGAGTGGACCTCGTGTTCCTACTTCTTGGAGCCACAACTGAAACAATGGAGTCGCCAGGTGAAATATGTTGTCTTTAGCTTACTGATTTATGTGCACCTCAGAATCAATGTTTTCTCTGTCGTACAACCCAGGGAAAAGTCTTCAATCCGTTCCCTGGCAACGAAGCCAAGAATGTTAGCACTGAAAGTCACAATTTCACTGCTAAAGTGTAAGCTCAACACCCATCAATAGGTTTGGAATATTTTTTTATGTTAAGGTGGCGAATGGGTATAAAAATTCAGAGAAACATTGTCAATAATAGTAAGTTCTAGATAAGATGCACCAACAAATGAGGTTTTGAATAACTTGGATAAGGGTTTACAGAATAATATGAATAGGGGGAAGACTTCAGTAAGAAAAGTGAAATATATCTACCATTTACATCAGGTAATACTAATATATATATGAAGAAATCCTTCTCAAACAAGGACTTCTTAAATCAAAAGGGAAACTCAGATGAAAACATGAGCAACATCAAAACAAACCCTTCAGTGTAATGCAAATGCAATAGATCAATTGAAAACTTCAATAGATGCAAATCAAAGGAAGACAAAAATACGATGATAAAAGGAAAATACTGATTTCTATTAGCCAAAAAGTCTCAGGTCTAGTACATAAAATCAGAGTTGTCTCTGTTACTTTCACAATCTCAAAAATATGAGTCTCATTACAATCCTTAGAACCTTCTAACTGAGCTACAATGTTTATTTTATAGTCTAGATTGTCAATAATAGCTTTACAATTTGAATAACTTCCTTATCCTAGGATCCCTATGCCGTCAGGAAGCGTGGAAACATGTGGAGAACAAAAAATAGCTAAACTACTAAAAACTAGGCTAATGTTGGCAACACCCTTAACATTTCTTTATTGTTGATGAACTGTCCCTTTGAGCGAATTATTCCTTTGGAAGGTGGATTCCCAGCTTAAAACCAACCCTCAGACAAGTTTCATGCATTTATTTCACCATATGTAAACTGTTGATTCCTTCAAAATCTCCAAAACAAGAGTTCGCAATGCCAAGATGTATCATCTAGTTCGCAGCGCCAGGGGATGTGAACTTTCCTCTAGCTTCTTTTTTTGTTTGAAAACACCTCAAAACATTCCAAAACCATTCCCAGTGCCACCAAATTCTATAATAACATATGATAATTACATATGACTAAGAAGATAACACACCCTTAGCTGAACATGATTTATCAAACATGACCATCTTCAAAATTGCAAAATACTAAAATAGGAAACTGCCAAAATTGATATGAGTTAAGGTGTTCATCTTCTTCATTTTCTGACTCTAGAGCTCTTCCCGGTGGAAAATTTAGCTAACATATCTATATTCTTATTATCCAACTCCTGTTTTAAAGGTTGCATCTCTATCTTTAGCCATTTGTTCTGAGCCTGGTAGGCTTTGTTTTGTCTGTATAAGTTTATGATCTGCCTATGGAGGGGTCAAAACCTTTTATCTATAAATTTGGCCTTGCTAATAGTTTCATGATACATGACCATGATTCCATTGAGCTTCTTATTTACAACCAAATCACCCTTCTTCATTTCATCAATTTCAACCCTTGCCTCTTTAAGTTGTCTATTGAGCCTTTTAAAAGTATGATTGCTCTCATTCTGAAGAGTGTTGGTGTCAATTATTTCAATGGGTTTCTCAAAAAATATAGATTTACCTTTCCTCTGGGATGAATCTCTTACTAAATCATCTTTCACACGGATCTCTAGTTTGGTTTCTTCTCTGGCAAGAGACCTCCTAGCTTTGACCTTGTGAACTGCACTGGGTGAAGGAAACACCAGCTTCCTTCCTTTCAAACTTTTAGCTTTAGTTGAAGGGGCCTCTACTGGACTGGGATCTGGCATAGGTGAAGTTTCTATGTGTGAATAGTGTGAAGGTCCTCCTCCTTCATGATCCTTAGTTGCTTTATCACCTATAACAGTCTTAGAGTTCTTCCTTTTTTTGTTCACTTATGAATTTACAGTCTTGTCAATATGAAGAGGGTTTTGCAATTTAGACTATGGAGTGAGAGGAACGTTTAGTTAGAAGCGTGAAGAGGTAATAAATGCTTCCCAATCCATGTTTTTATTTCTCAATTCCTCCATCATTAGCATCTTTATAAGGCCTGAATGGAAGACACTTGTATCAACTGCTTTTGATTTGGCTTGGACCTTGTCAGACATTTTGTGAATACTTCTAAACAAGTAGAAAGGGAGATTCATGACATCTTTACCCGTGAAGTGTATTAGTAGCCTTATATGGTAGTGATATATCATGTTGAATCTGTTGGACAACTGAGAGGGAGGGGCGTTAATCAGTTGTTGCCATGCTTAAACAATTATGCTTATTTTAACTCTTTACAAAGCACTCAATGATAATCACAATAATTCAGGGAAATAAGTAATAGCACATTCAACATCAGTCACACATATGAGATACACAGAGATAGATATTTCCTGGGGAAACCCATAAGGGGTAAAAACCTCTTCTTCTTTATATGATAAGTAATCTTTAAATTCTTTACATTATCATACATATGAGCACCAACTCATAATGAGGCTGCAACCTTTGTTTTGCAAGCTGCTACTTGCTGAGAGCACCTACTTTCTGGTTTCTCTAGCACCGACTAGAAGGAAGCACCAACTCCCTGGTTTCTCTAGCACCAACTAGAAGGAAGCACCAACTCCCTGGTTTCTCTAGCACCAACTAGAGGGAAGCACCAACTCCCCGGAGTTCCAACATCAACTGGATGGATGCACCAACTTCCAATCATACACACACCAACCTGTAAAACAGAGAACACTAGTTCTCCCTTGCACCACCTTACCACCTGGTTTTTCTGGTTGCAACCAGATGGAAGCTACAACTCCCTGTGTTCAAGCACCCACTTGAACCTCTGAGGACAAAAATCCTCCCTAACACCTCCCTACCACCGTGAAATATAAATCTTTGCTATTATGAATTATTACAGTGATATAAAGTTCTTCAATGGCTTACCGGTCTCATCACTGTTCCACTACACTGCGTTGCACTATCTACATCAGTGTCTTCTGCACCCTCCTTACGCTTTCTTCTTTTTTTCCTTTTATGCTCTCTAAACCATGTCCCTTCAATGCTCTATTCCCCTTCTGTACATTTCTTCTACTACGCTCTGCCTCCTTCTTCACACCGCAATCACACCCAACAGCCACAACAACAGCTCCCCATCTCTTCTTTGTTCTGCATACTTATAGTCTCTGTGAACCTTCTGCATACTCTCTCACCATGATTCTGCATGCTCTCTCCATGTCAAGTGCTCTGCCTGATCATCATCACAACTCTTCAACTTCTCTGGCAGTTAGATCTATCTGTCAATTGCCTCTTCGAGTCCTCTGGCAGACACTATCAGTCATTTTAGCAGTTACATTCTAAAGTGAAACAGTAGCCCTCCGATCTTATTCAAATTCATATGTACCGTTGAATTGACTTCATTGAATCTTACGTCCATTTCACCATTTCGTAATTTCGGCATTCGATATTTCGCAATTTCACATGTCACGAATTCTTGTTGCAAGGTATCTTGACTCTCTAAGTTTCGGTCCCCGAAATTCTGAAACGGAGCTTGTCGATTTGAGATCTTCTCTACAGCTCTTCGATCTCTAGATCAACGGTCCACAATCCGTGGTGATTGGACGACTATCCTCTGCCCCTGGACTTCATCCTTCGGGACTTTGGGGGAGTGATGGAGTTAAAACTCCCAAAGAAAAAACTCTCAAAGTGACGCCAGTCTTGCGTCACTCGATGACGTGTCATGACCCGAGTGGTTGCCACGTGTCACTCAGAATTGTGAATTCTAGTGGCCTGAGATGCCAAAACAACTTGACACTTTTCATTGTCTGATCGTGCCACGTGTCATAGTCTTCCACCTGTCCTTTCTGACGTGGTTTGCCACATTCACCTCCTGGATCTATCGGCCCATATCACTTTGCACTTTCTCATATCATGATTTTGGCATTCTTGATGTGAGAGTTTCTTGATGCTCCGTGTCCCGGTATTCGAAGCTTTGAAATGGAGCTTGGTTGCACTAGTTCTGATCATTTCAGCATTTCACATTTCGTCCTTTCACGATTCTTTCGATGAAGAGTCTCGTCACTTGAATATTCCAACTCCCGGTATCCGAAGCTCCGAAATGGAGTTGGATCAAGGGGTCCACACCCTTGATGATTCGACGGTCCAGATCTCTTCGTGATTTCGCATTTCGTGACTTCGGGACTCCTATAGTAAGAGTTCTTGACATCCCCAACTCCTGGTATCCAAAATCGTCCTCCTTCTTCCTGGATTTAGGCATTTTTCATTTCGCAATTCCGGGACTCCTGATGATGAAGAGTCTTGACTCTTCCAACTCCCGATATCCGAAACTCCGAAATGAAGTTATTTCCCAGTTTGCGAAATTCTTTGTTTATGTGCCTATTTCGGGATTTCGGGATTTCGGATTTCGCAACTCCGGGACTCCTATGTTGAAGAGGCTAAAATCTTGACTTCTCAATCTCCCCATATCCAAAACTCCGAAACAGAGTTATTTCCCGGTCTGCAAAACTCTTGTTGATGTGCCTCTTTCGGGATTTCGGATTTCGCAACTCCGGGACTCCTGTGTTGAAGAGTCTCAACTCTTGACTTCGCAATTTCCCGGTATCTGAAACTCTGAAATGGAGTTTACACTTCTGATTTTTTCATGCCATTATCCCTACACTGCTGATCTTCTTTGCCTGCCTATTTGTCATCAAATAAACAAGCACACTCTTGCACTCTTCATGCAGCTCTGCACTATCTCTTCTGAGCTTACTCCGATCTTGCCATCAATGACAAGCACATCTACCTGAAAACATGCCAACATAATATTCTTTCATAGGTGAAGTATCTTTGAATAACCTTCAACATCTTATCAGATCCCTCCAATATATGATTTCTAGCCACAACCTTTGAAAACTTGTCTCCTTGGTATTTTGGTTTGAGGAATTCATTTGAAAAGGAAGCATTTAGGGTCATGGCCTTGAAACATCTTTCACTAGTGTCAGCTATCTCAGTTTCTACTGAGATGGATAATTCAGATACCTCAAATTCCAATGTCCCAACCTTAGTTTTGGTCCCATAAAAAATGAGGGAAAACTCCCTAGCCACCTCTGGGTGCCCCCTCTACATTTTCTGAAAAAAAGTGTATGCAAACTACTCTTTGGAAAAATTCTCTGATCAAGGGTTCAAAATGAAAAATATGCATGTCGTAGGGATTTGTTCTCACAATTTCCCCTCCTTTGTGAGCCTTACTTTGCTGTGGGGTATCCATTAATGCTGACAGCAGAAAAAACCTTTCCATGAGATTTAATGATGGTTAGAGATGGGATAGGGAAAACAGAGGGTTAGGGTTTTAATGGATAAGCTCTCCCAATGGCTAGTTTTGTGTTTCTCAACCTACTTTACTTTCAGGAACAAGAAAAGGTATCTTTTAATCAAGAATATGAATGGAAATACTATTTAAAAATATCATGGAGGATATCAGAACATAACTTTACAGAACAAGTCTTATCAACTTCAAACTTATTCACAACCTTACTACTCTTTTGAAAAACTCAGGTTGTATTCCACAGGTGACTAATTTCACATTGTAGACTGAATAGGAGGGTAATTGAATGGTTGATATTGTAGGAGACAGGTTTGTAAAAGGTGTTGGATCAGAGGGTTCACAATGTCAAACTTGTTGTACAGAGTTCGTAGCGCCATAACATGGTTTTGCAGCATTTGGGAAAAGTAAGCAAAGAAAGCAAAATGGATGGTAGGAAAAGCTAATCTAAACCCAGGGATGCATCAGGCTTAATGAAAAAGTTCAGATTATATCACAAGGCTTGGGAGATTTGGCAACAAACAAATAAGACAGTTTGCAATGCTCGTCACTAGTTAGTAGCGCCTAGAAGGAAAAATAGCTAACAAAACCTTTCATGTCCTTCAAATAGAGCGAAAATTATCATGGATTACCTAGTTACCTTGAATTGGAAGCTGGTATCTTTGAGTTTGAACAATGGTTTCTGCAAGTATCCTAACCTCCAAATCACCTTCTCTAGCCAGTTCGTAGTGATGAGTTCGTAGCGCCTGTCTGTAACACCAGTTCGCAGCACCAAGATGAAAAATGATTTGTACACTTGGAGAAAATAGTTAAAATAATTCATGACAATAATCCCTGATATTGGTTTAAAAATCATCTCTGAAATTAAGGAGATCTTCAATTCACATGACCCATAAATCCAATGATGGCTATGAATGAAGGATGTATCTTTGAAAGTGTTGCAAACTCTCGTAGTGATTTGGAAACGCATAGATCTAACGTGATTTGACATGTTAACGAGTAGAGGTGACAAAAGGATGGGTCAATGTACAACATGGAGAAAGTGACATGTCAGGATGATTATGGAGAATTTTAAAAAATGTGACTCATGAAGGTGATTATCCAAAAATTATGAAAACGATGCATGACTCAGTGACTCTTTAGACCGAAGCCAAACTAACCATAGCTTATTCATACCAAAAAAATAAAAATGACTGTGGAGAAGGGACATAAAACCTATAACTTAATGAACACCTTATGACTCAAAACAAAAAACCTAAAGACTTTTTTACCCTTGCAATTCTATGTGATAACACCTCCTATAGATGGAGTTTGCATTGGTCCATAGATATCTCGATGTACTATTTCTAGTGGATCTTTTTCTCTATGTGACTTGCCAACTGGAAATGACTCTCTATGTTTCTTTCCAAAGATGCAGCCTTCACATATTCTTTCTGGTTTTTCAATTAATGGAAAACCTTTCACCATATCCTTTGTATGTAGCATCTTCAAACCTCCAAAATTTAAATGTCCATATTTGAAATGCCATAGCTAGGAATCATCCTGCACTTCATATTGGAATGTTGCTTGCATCTATGCGTTGTTGTCTCATTTTTCTTTAATATTATGCACACTATCTTTGGAACTGTGTTCACTTACTGCTTCGCTTTCTAGTTTGAATGAAGTGTCAAAGTACACATCTTTTTCTTTACTGACTACTTGCGTTGTTTTTCTCTTCATGTTTGGCTTCAATGTCAATGGAAACATTATGTTTCTTGTCATCTGAATTCTTGCAATAAGCCGATTGCTTGGATATCTGTCCATAATCACATAATGATTATCTTCCATGTAGATTTTGTATCCTTTCTGTAACAACTGTCCTGTGCTCATCAAATTATGTTTTAGACTATAAACATAATATACATCAGGAATAATCTTTTGTTCTCCTTGTTTAGTTAAAATGTTAATACTTCCTTTTACTAAGAAAGTGACTTGGGTATCTGTTCCAAGTGTAACTTTAGTTTGGAATGACTTATCCAAACTAGAAAACAATTATATGTTTCTTGTCATGTGATTACTATAGCCTAAATCTAGATACCATATGTCACATGGACTTTCTTGAGCAACATTGCATTCAACTAGTGAGACTATAGGCATTGCTTCAAAACGCGCCATAAACATAGGACTAGAGGGAGTATTTGCATTGTTTGAATGATCTTGACCTTTCTTGTTCTAATTATATTGTCTCTTCCTACACTCATATGCATAATGTCCATACTTTTTACAGTAATGGCACCGCATGTTTGACTTATCAAATTTATGATTACTTGACTGACTCTTATTTGGATTTTGACTTCTTTCGCCAATATTTCTAGGACTGCTACTACATCCACCTCTAGCAGAACTTCTTCCTATGCCTCTAGAGTTTTCTCTCCCCCTTCCTCTTCCATAGCTTATAGATGACTGCGCGGAAAATTCATTTTCTAATGACATATTTGACCTATTCAATTTGTGTTCATGATTAATGAGGGAAACTTGCAACTCATCTAGACCAAAATGACTCAGGTCTTTGTTTTCTTTCAGATTCACAACAAGGGTATCAAATTTAGGAGGAAGATTGCTAAGTACCTTCTCAACAACCTTTCTATCCTTTATGGTTTCTTCATGAGACTTAATCTTATTTATCATGTCAATAACATGAGTATAAAAGGAATCAATTGATTCTGTATCTTTTATTGACAATGTTTCAAAATCTCTTCTAAGATTTTGTAGTTTTGAAGTCTTGACTTTGTCCATACCTTGATAAGAGGATTGTAATATGTTTCATGCTTCCTTGGATTGATTTGTTGATGGAAATCTTAGGAGTATTCTCTCATGCATGGCTTGATGTATGTAAAACATTGCCTTTCCATCCTTCTTCCTTTGATATTTCAAAACACCCTTCTCAACTTGTGAGAGAGAATAGTATGCTTCTTGATTTGTTGGTTCCACATAGCCATTCTCGATTATCTCCTATACATCTTGACCCCAAAATAACGCCTTCATGGTAAAATACCATAGCTCATAATTTTTACTTGTAAAAGTGGGAGGTTGCAGATTTGAAGTAGAAGCCATAATTTCTCTTTCAACAGAGTTTCTTCTCTAATAGACCTGCTCTGATCAACTTGCTTTGATACTCGATCTCAGATCTACATTGCATAGAGAATATTTGCACAACGCAATTGCAAATACTGCACGTTACAAAACTTCGTTGTTGAACTCTTGGGATTTACCGCACAGATCACAGACTATACTATTTACTGTGTGTTGTGATGAAAATACTTGATAAACAATTTCTTGACAGAAAATCAACACTATGTTATACTTAGCATATGAACTTGGAAATAATCATGAATATGCCCACAACAAGAATACTTGATATATATTAACAACTTGGGCGCTGCACTCTAATACAAAATACAATAATTATGACGAGCTTCGGCTCCAGTGACTTCTGAACAACTTTTGTAAACTTACAAAACTAGAGCTTGAGATCTCATACTTCTTGACTTCTGAAAAGTGTTGTTGTTTACTAACTATGGACTTTTATTCTCTTTGTTTGTTCTATATTGCCTACCTACATAATCATACATATATAGATAAAACCGAGACTTCCTGTAGAAGTAAAAACTGACTCAAACAATAAAGACAACAATAAATTCGATTGTCTCTCTTCTGCATAACATAGCTCGAGAAATATAAAGATCGACTCATTAAATAAATTCTTGCTAACACTTCTCCTTACCGTGTTTGACAGACAGAGTCTTCGTAAGTGTGAAGCTCATGACTTGTAATTAATAT
>JZKD02S2149185.1:14114-28472 GCA_000966675.3 Picea glauca | reverse complement strand
CCAGGATAAATGTTGTGTACTTGTGGATGTGTATTTCTCAGTGATCTTGTGGTTGTTATGCTCTTATCTTTATGAAATGCAAAGAACTATAATATCAGCATAAAACATTAACAATGACTGTGTAGTCGAAGTCCCTCGGGACACTGTCACGACTCACCACATCGGCCAGGGGTGGGATGTAGTTAGGCAGGATGGATGGGATTAGCTTCGCATTCTCCAAGTCATCACAATGCTTGGTTCTTTTCTCAGTCACAGGTCAGGATGGTCCAGATCCACAAGCAGTCGATGGGGATGCTTGCACTCCACTCATCGATGAGGCTTGCCTGTTGACATCGCCTTCTCAGCCATGAGGTTTATTAAAATCTCTTCGTCATCTTTTTCTACTTCGCTAATTTCGTTCGACATGCACACTCGAGATCTGATATCTCAAGTTGATGAACAATACTCAATGTAACATAATGGATGGTGAGGTCTCAATGATCACTGCGTGAAATCAACTAGTTCTATATGGGCTTGGATAATCACAATTGACAAAACTCTTCTTGGTGCAACGCTCAACGGGATAAATAGATATTATCGTAACAGACTCTTCCAATGGGTAGGAACGCCTCATTCAATGCAGTTCCATCCATTATGGCGTGGTCCCAAAGGTCCAAGGGTGAACGTTATGGCAATAACTGCGTTTCTAGCTGTCCTGGAGTGTCATTCTAAAGGTCATAATGCCTCCAACGATCATATTGTTCCATCACGGCGAAGTGCCAATCTTACTGATATTCTGATGAAGTTCAAGTTTTGGAAACCCTCATTTTGCGAAGTCTTCCCTGGAACTTTTTGCAATTTTTCAACTTTGCTCTCTTCTTACTGAGATTTATGGACTTCTTTCCTGTGATCTGAATCACTAGTTTCCTCTTTCCATTATCCTTCTTATCTCCTCTTGGTATGATAACTTTGCACTGTGGGGGGTATTTCATAGGGGTCAAGGGTAATACTTCTTCTCTTTCTGGGGTAGGTGCTCTACTCTCTTTTACAGATAGGTGTCTCTAGTCTTCCTGTGTCCTTTCAACTTTGATGTCCATATCTTTGGTCCTTAGTAGCTTCGACTGGATCTCTTGTTTTTCCAGTAAGTGTGCTATTCTCCTAGCCATGAAATCTCTTAGTTCTTGCTTTTTCTGTTCTATATCCTCCTCTTATTGTTTCCTTCATATCTAATCTTTCTCAATCTAGGTTTTTCATAGCAAGATAGCAAATGGGGCGCTGTTCTCAACAAATTTAATGATCTCAAATTCTTCTTCTATGGAAGTGCCATGAGCACTCATAGATGTCTGGGTAAGTCTTCCACATAGGGTTATCAACTTTCCTCTAAGCAATCCTATTCCTCCTATTGAAGGAACCATAAAATGCTTTACCAAAATTTCCCAAGTTCTTTCTGTCATGATATTCACCTGTGTTTCCTCATCCGGAACAAAGTCTATGTTGAAGTCTCCTATTCTTGTTTCTATGTACTCTTTCTCTTTTAAAACCTCTAATAAGTTGATATCTCTTTGATTGTTTAGGTTTTCTTTCATCTTTAGTAATACAGTCTCTGATTCTTTCTGGGGTTCTATCATATCCTTAGTTTCTTGGCTTGTCTCATAGTTTTCTTGTCTCATATTCATCTTTTCAACTTTTGCAATCATTCTAGGGAAATCCAAAAATTCATGTCCAGTAGCCTTACAACAAAGGAAAACAGGACCTCTACTAGGGAATTCCTTAGCAATATGTCTCGGTCTTCTGCAACTATAGCAAAGAGTTAATCCTCTCTTTCTTCTAAACGATCCCCAACCTTTCCTGTACTGCGCAGTGGGATCATAGTAACTAACCTAAAAAAAATTATTTCTAGGATCCTGCATCCATTTGCTAGTACAAACATTCTTTCTATGCATAAAAATAACATACCTTTCATTATTTCTATCATATCTATTCATATCAAATCTTCTTTCTTCTAGCTATACCCTAGTTTTCAGACTAGGAAATTTAAACATACCTAGATTTATTATTTCAAAACAAAATTTTTCGCTTATCTTGCCTTTCTCATAGCACAAAGATTCAAGATCTTACCTCTTTTCTTGAGATCATACTTATCTTCTTAGCATAGAGCTTCACAAGTTAAGTAGACTACTGTGCACTAAAGTAGTATATCTACGCACATAACTTTCTCTTTTCTTCAGTTCCCAGCAATCACAGTTTCAGGTCCCGACAACGGAACCATTTGTTGGCACAAGGGCAGACCCAGGGTTCAACACTTCAACAACGCACCAAAAAAACCCTAACTACCGGTCCTTTAGGCAACACCTGCGAAGCAGATGAAGTCTCACCCGAGGTAGAGGCAGGGGTGGTTGCAGGACTCACATGTCTGCAACCTAGCTGGGACACAGATTTGTGATTACACCACTCTAACAAAGCACTTAGCTGTTAGCATTCATCAATATTTAACCGTTATTCACATCGCATATTCAAGCCCTAATTACACAACAACACAGTAACCAAATATAACACATCTAAGTACTTATCACATGGAAAGAGATCAGATCTAGCATTCATTCACATCACTAAGCACTTAATCTATCATACCAGATTCATGTAAAGATTCATTACTGCACTAAGCTTAAATCATACAAACAATATAACAACCATAATTCACAAAGAAACCATAACACATGATATACGTGGTTCACCCTAGCGTGGGGCTATGTCCACCAACTCTTCTCTTCTTTATTATCTTCTATCAAGATTCTTACATGCACAGAGCCCAAGCACCCCACTCCGCATAGGACAAGAGATATATGCGCACCTCGCCAGATCCTCCTTCCCAGAATTAGGTCATAGAACAAATCCTTCTTACACAGTATGCACACAAGTCTCTAACAATCACTTTCACTTAGCTCTGCAAGTCTTAACACATAGTATGCACAAAGCCTCTAGCTTTGCACTAAGCCGATTCTATCAAAACTACTACTTCTTACATCACCTAGATTTCTATTTATACATTACAAAATGATAATAAACATGGATAAACCCATGGGCCAACATCCCATACCCATTACATAAACCCTAATCCAAAAACTTCCCTAAAAAGGGGCCTAGATCCTGCAATCTCCGCTTCGCCTTGCGCTCTACCTTCGACCAGCCTGTCGAAGTCCCCAAAATTGTCAAACATTACCAAGGTTATCCAAAGCTTGGTCAAGGGCCAACAGGGAGATACAAGTGTCTTGATGTTGTGGCTTGTTTACAATGGTTTCTTTTTGATGTATATTTTGATGATGATATGTGCATGATATTTTGAGTAAAGTGAGGAGAAACAAGGGGAATTTTGAAAATAAAAGAGATAAAGACATAGGGCCCCCACCTATTCATTATGATTTACCCTTATTATAAATAAAGTTGTCCTATCTTAACTAAAGTTATTTAAATTTATAACAAAAGGAAATTGAACCACTTGAACTACTTTTTGAAGAATAAAAGGAAGAGAGAAAGTACAAAGAAGAACATGAGAAAACAAAGAGAGATACTTCGCATAAGGTTTTCTCTTGCCTCAAATAATATTACTTATTCATTTATGAGTTTCTTTAGAGTTAAGTTATCTTGTTGATAACAAGGTTACTCTGAAGGTGGTAAAAAGAAAGGATCGGGAAACATAGAATTTTGACATGCTCCAAAGTTCATTCATTCATCTTGATAGTTTGTTTAGTCTTAATTAGATGTTTTGAATTTGGTTTAAGAGTTGATTAATGTTTTTTTGAAAAATCAGGGCTATGATACGCTTGTAGCTTGGATCGATCCAATTTATTTTTAGTCTTAGTCTTCTTCTTTGAGACACCAATAATGTTAGGTACCGGATCTAGTATATTAATAAAAAACCATAAAATACTCCAGAAAATACTAGCTGAACAACAAAATGTAGAGATCCACAACCAAAATGGTACCTTTATTGATAGGAAGAAATGTTCACTTGCATATTCGAGGGGGAAACCTCCAATAGAGAAACTTTCTATTACAAAAATTCTCAAGACAAATCTTTTTCATGCCTCATACTCTTATTTATACTAATTCTATCTTCTAAGGAAAATTTTAGAGGAAGATATTTCTAGAAGTGAAAGATTCTATTAGGTCTTCTTACATTGACTTGTTCATATTTATTAAATATGACTTATTAAATAATGTCGGCCTTTATTACATTGAAATTATATTATTCTACCTACGTGAGGGGTTAGAGAGATTAGGTCCCTAACATGCCCTCCCCCTTGAAGAACAACCTTGTCCTCAAGGTTTGAGGTGAGGAAATTGTTGCACTTCCTTGATGGTGCATTGACAGAGATGACACTCATGCTGGTCCAAGACTGCTTTTGGCTGTAACCAAATGGGACCTTCTTCATCCAACTCAGGAAGACTGGTTTGCATTTAACACTTAGTTCTAATCAATTTATTTAAGCATGAGACATGAAAAAGAGGATGGAGCTTAGAATGACTGTGCATAGCTAAATGGTAGGCCACTTCCCCACTTGCTTGAGAATTTCATAAGGACCATAAAATTTGGGAGCACATTTATGAAAATGTTCAACTTTGAGTGAAGTTTGCTTATAAGGTTGCATATGAAGAAACACCTAGTCCCCTTAAGAAAATTGACATTCAGAATGACCCCGATCTGCTTGTTGCTTCATGTGATTCTGATCCTGACATGTATGAGATAACCGATGGTGGATTTTGTCCATAGACCGCTTTAAAAGGTGTCATGTGAGTATCTTTATGGTAAGATGTTTGTACCACCATTCAACTAGGGGTAACCACGGAACCCACTGATTTTGTTTATCGGATGAAAAACACCACAAATATGTTTCCAAACATTTGTGGATGATTTCATTTTAGCCATTAGTCTGGGACGATAGGTGGTGCTGAGATGCAATTGGGTTCCCTGGAGCCTGAGCAATTCTTTCCAAAAATTGTTGGTGAAAGTTGGATCTTGGTCAAAGACAATAGAATGAGGCATGCCATGAAGTTTGAAGATATTATCTATGAAAATTTGATCCACTGTGGGTGTGGTGAACGGGTGTTAAAGAGCACAAAGATGAGAGTATTTGGAAAGACGATCAACTACCACCATGATGACTGACTTATTTCCCAATTTAGGTAATCCAATAATGAAATCCATAGAAATATTCCTCCAAATAGATGGGGGAATTGAAAGAGATTGGTGTGTGCCTAGAGATTTAAATGTTTATCCCTTGTTGCATTGACAGACATCACATTCAGCCACAAAGGTGCAAACATATTATTTCATACTATCCCATAAAAAATAACGTTTGACCCATTCATAGGTTTTGGTAAAACCTGAATTCCTAGTTGTGGGTGAAGCATGAAGCTAAGAAAACATTGTTGATTCAATTTATGATTGTTTTCTTAAATACAAATGACCTTTGTAGAAAATATCTTCATTGCGCCAAGATTACCTTGGAGAAGCTATAAAATGGTGTTAAAATGGTTGGATCATGTGGGACATTTTGGGATGTTGTATCCATTCCTAGAGAACAACTTGGAGCCAATCTGGTACAATGAAGGAGAGGGAAAAGAGGGACCCTTGTTCTTCATACATCCTGGAAAGAGCGTCAACAACCACATTTTATTTTTCCTTCTTATAAATGATCTCATAATCATATCTAAATAGATTGGTCACCCATTTTTGTTTATTCAAAGATGAAATTCATTGTTCCAGAAAACACTTGAGGCTCTGGTGATTAGTTTTAATTTGGAAGCATTTCCCCAATAGATAAGGAGGCAAAATATCCATGGCATGCATACTATCCAACATTTCCTTTTCATATATTGATTGGCCCAAATGTCTCTTCAAAATTTGTTTTCTAGTGAAGGCCAAAGGCTTTCCATATTGCATGAGGATTGCCCCAATTATTTTTCTCGAGGCATCACATTCCAGGAAAAAAGTCTTTGTGAAGTTGGAAAGTGTTAGGAAATGAGTCGTGCACATAGCCTCTTTCAATGCATGAAAGGATTGATCAGTTGCTGGAGTCCAAGAGAAAGAATTATTTTTAAGGAGAGCAATGAGAGGTGCTACAACTTTTCCATAATTTTGAACAAACTTGCGATAATAGCTCATTAAACCTAGAAAAACACACAATATCTTAAGACTTTTAAGGTGAGGTTAATCCTATATGGATTCAATTTTATTAAGATACACTTGTACACCATCCTTGTCGACAATATGACCCAGATAATCCACTTCTGAGTCTCTAAAGGAACATTTATATTGTTTGAGTAAAAGTTGGTTTTGAGAGAGTAGATGGAGAACTTGATCCACATGGGTGAGATGGGTTGGCTAATTTTTACTATAGATGAGAATATCATCAAAGAAAACTAGGACAAAATAATGGAGAAAAGGACGAAAGACATGATTCATGAGACTTTGGAAAGTGGAGGGATCATCACACAGGCCAAAGGGAATTACCAAGAACTCATTGTGACCCTCATGATTTCGAAATGCAGTCTTGGGAATGCCTTCCTCTTTCCTACATACCTGGTTGTAGCCAGAACGAAGATTAAGTTTAGTAAAGTAATGAGCACCACTCAATTCATCCAATAGATCATCAATGACATGAATGCAATTTTTTTCTTTGATGGTGAGTTTATTGAGGGATCGAAATTCTGGACACATGCACCAAGTGCCTTCTTTCTTGAGTACTATGACCAAATGAGAAGAATAGGGGCTGGTACTAGGATGGATAACACCCACGTCGATCAATTCTTGANTAACACATCTAAGTACTTATCACATGGAAAGAGATCAGATCTAGCATTCATTCACATCACTAAGCACTTAATCTATCATACCAGATTCATGTAAAGATTCATTACTGCACTAAGCTTAAATCATACAAACAATATAACAACCATAATTCACAAAGAAACCATAACACATGATATACGTGGTTCACCCTAGCGTGGGGCTATGTCCACCAACTCTTCTCTTCTTTATTATCTTCTATCAAGATTCTTACATGCACAGAGCCCAAGCACCCCACTCCGCATAGGACAAGAGATATATGCGCACCTCGCCAGATCCTCCTTCCCAGAATTAGGTCATAGAACAAATCCTTCTTACACAGTATGCACACAAGTCTCTAACAATCACTTTCACTTAGCTCTGCAAGTCTTAACACATAGTATGCACAAAGCCTCTAGCTTTGCACTAAGCCGATTCTATCAAAACTACTACTTCTTACATCACCTAGATTTCTATTTATACATTACAAAATGATAATAAACATGGATAAACCCATGGGCCAACATCCCATACCCATTACATAAACCCTAATCCAAAAACTTCCCTAAAAAGGGGCCTAGATCCTGCAATCTCCGCTTCGCCTTGCGCTCTACCTTCGACCAGCCTGTCGAAGTCCCCAAAATTGTCAAACATTACCAAGGTTATCCAAAGCTTGGTCAAGGGCCAACAGGGAGATACAAGTGTCTTGATGTTGTGGCTTGTTTACAATGGTTTCTTTTTGATGTATATTTTGATGATGATATGTGCATGATATTTTGAGTAAAGTGAGGAGAAACAAGGGGAATTTTGAAAATAAAAGAGATAAAGACATAGGGCCCCCACCTATTCATTATGATTTACCCTTATTATAAATAAAGTTGTCCTATCTTAACTAAAGTTATTTAAATTTATAACAAAAGGAAATTGAACCACTTGAACTACTTTTTGAAGAATAAAAGGAAGAGAGAAAGTACAAAGAAGAACATGAGAAAACAAAGAGAGATACTTCTCATAAGGTATTCTCTTGCCTCAAATAATATTACTTATTCATTTATGAGTTTCTTTAGAGTTAAGTTATCTTGTTGATAACAAGGTTACTCTGAAGGTGGTAAAATGAAAGGATCGGGAAACATAGAATTTTGACATGCTCCAAAGTTAATTCATTCATCTTGATAGTTTGTTTAGTCTTAATTAGATGTTTTGAATTTGGTTTATGAGTTGATTAATGTTTTTTTGAAAAATCAGGACTATGATGCGCTTGTAGCTTGGATTGATCCAATTTATTTTTAGTCTTAGTCTTCTTCTTTGAGACACCAATAATGTTAGGTACCGGATCTATTATATTAATAAAAAACCATAAAATACTCCAGAAAATACTAGATGAACAACAAAATGTAGAGATGCACAACCAAAATGGTACCTTTATTGATAGGAAGAAATGTTCACTTGCATATTCGAGGGGGAAACCTCCAATAGAGAAACTTTCTATTACAAAAATTCTCAAGACAAATCTTTTTCATGCCTCATACTCTTATTTATACTAATTCTATCTTCTAAGGAAAATTTTAGAGGAAGATATTTCTAGAAGTGAAAGATTCTATTAGGTCTTCTTACATTGACTTGTTCATATTTATTAAATATGACTTATTAAATAATGTCGGCCTTTATTACATTGAAATTATATTATTCTACCTACRTGAGGGGTTAGRGAGATTAGGTYCCTAACATGCCCTYCCCCTTGAAGAACAACCTTGTCCTCAAGGTTTGAGGTGAGGAAATTGTTGCACTTCCTTGATGGTGCATTGACAGAGATGACACTCATGCTGGTCCAAGACTRCTTTTGGCTGTAACCAAATGGGACCTTCTTCATCCAACTCAGGAAGACTGGTTTGCATTTAACACTTAGTTCTAATCAATTTATTTAAGCATGAGACATGAAAAAGAGGATGGAGCTTAGAATGACTGTGCATAGCTAAATGGTAGGCCACTTCCCCACTTGCTTGAGAATTTCATAAGGACCATAAAATTTGGGAGCACATTTATGAAAATGTTCAACTTTGAGTGAAGTTTTCTTATAAGGTTGCATATGAAGAAACACCTAGTCCCCTTAAGAAAATTGACATTCAGAATGACCCCGATTTGCTTGTTGCTTCATGTGATTCTGATCCTGACATGTATGAGATAACCGATGGTGGATTTTGTCCATAGACCGCTTTAAAAGGCGTCATGTGAGTATCTTTATGGTAAGATGTGTTGTACCACCATTCAACTAGGGGCAACCACTAAACCCACTGATTTTGTTTATCGGATGAAAAACACCACAAACATGTTTCCAAACATTTGTGGACGATTTCATTTTAGCCATTAGTTTGGGACGATAGGTGGTGCTGAGATGCAATTGGGTTCCCTGGAGCCTGAGCAATTCTTTCCAAAAATTGCTGGTGACAGTTTGATCTTGGTCAAAGACAATAGAATGAGGCATGCCATGAAGTTTGAAGATATTATCTATGAAAATTTGATCCACTGTGGGTGTGGTGAACGGGTGTTAAAGAGCACAAAAATGAGAATATTTGGAAAGACGATCAACTACCACCATGATGACTGACTTATTTCCCAATTTAGGTAATCCAATAATGAAATCCATAGAAATATTCCTCCAAATAGCTGGGGGAATTGAAAGAGATTGGTGTGTGCCTAGAGATTTAAATGTTTATCCCTTGTTGCATTGACAGTCATCACATTCAGCCACAAAGGTGCAAACATATTATTTCATACTATCCCATAAAAAATAACGTTTGACCCATTCATAGGTTTTGGTAAAACCTGAATTCCCAGTTGTGGGTGAAGCATGAAGCTAAGAAAACACCGTTGATTCAATTTATGATTTTTTTCTTAAATACAAATGACCTTTGTAGAAAATCTCTTCATTGCGCCAAGAGTACCTTGGAGAAGCTATAAAATGGTGTTAAAATGGTTGGATCATGTGGGAAATTTTGAGATGTTGTATCCATTCCTAGAGAACAACTTGGAGCCAATCTGGTACAATGAAGGAGAGGGAAAAGAGGGACCCTTGTTCTTCATACATCCTGGAAAGAGCGTCAACAACCACATTTTATTTTTCCTTCTTATAAATGATCTCATAATCATATCTAAATAGATTGGTCACCCATTTTTGTTTATTCAAAGATGAAATTCATTGTTCCAGAAAACACTTGAGGCTCTGGTGATTAGTTTTAATTTGGAAGCATTTCCCCAATAGATAAGGAGGCAAAATATCCATGGCATGCATACTATCCAACATTTCCTTTTCATATATTGATTGGCCCAAATGTCTCTTCAAAATTTGTTTTCTAGTGAAGGCCAAAGGCTTTCCATATTGCATGAGGATTGCCCCAATTATTTTTCTCGAGGCATCACATTCCAGGAAAAAAGTCTTTGTGAAGTTGGAAAGTGTTAGGAAATGAGTCGTGCACATAGCCTCTTTCAATGCATGAAAGGATTGATCAGTTGCTGGAGTCCAAGAGAAAGAATTATTTTTAAGGAGAGCAATGAGAGGTGCTACAACTTTTCCATAATTTTGAACAAACTTGCGATAATAGCTCATTAAACCTAGAAAAACACACAATATCTTAAGACTTTTAAGGTGAGGTTAATCCTATATGGATTCAATTTTATTAAGATACACTTGTACACCATCCTTGTCGACAATATGACCCAGATAATCCACTTCTGAGTCTCTAAAGGAACATTTATATTGTTTGAGTAAAAGTTGGTTTTGAGAGAGTAGATGGAGAACTTGATCCACATGGGTGAGATGGGTTGGCTAATTTTTACTATAGATGAGAATATCATCAAAGAAAACTAGGACAAAATAATGGAGAAAAGGACGAAAGACATGATTCATGAGACTTTGGAAAGTGGAGGGATCATCACACAGGCCAAAGGGAATTACCAAGAACTCATTGTGACCCTCATGATTTCGAAATGCAGTCTTGGGAATGCCTTCCTCTTTCCTACATACCTGGTTGTAGCCAGAACGAAGATTAAGTTTAGTAAAGTAATGAGCACCACTCAATTCATCCAATAGATCATCAATGACATGAATGCAATTTTTTTCTTTGATGGTGAGTTTATTGAGGGATCGAAATTCTGGACACATGCACCAAGTGCCTTCTTTCTTGAGTACTATGACCAAATGAGAAGAATAGGGGCTGGTACTAGGATGGATAACACCCACGTCGATCAATTCTTGAACATTTTCTCAATTTCATTCTTCTAGGAAAAGGGATGATGATAAGGGTGAACATTGGGAAGAAGACTGCCAAGGACGAGAGGAAAGGAATGATCATGAACACCACGAGAAGGGGGAATTCCATGGGGAGTGGAAAAAATAGCTTGGTGTTTGGAGAGGATATATTAGAGGTTAGGATGCACATAGGGCATCTCAACTACTTGAATGGAACAAAGTTGGGAAATAATGCCTAAATGACCTTTTTTGAGGAGATTTTCCATTGGATGGGAATTGATGATATCTGGGGATCTTGCTGTGATGCCTTGGAACTTATACTATTTTCCTTCTCATTGGAATTGCATGGTTAATTCTTTAAAATCCATGATACCGGTCCCTAGATTGTGTAACCATTAAACACTCAACACAATTTCACAACCTCCCATTTCGATAGAAAACATATGATATTTTAGGTGGTACTGACCAATTTGTAGGTGCCCACCATATTTCATGGAACCATCATTGGAAATTTTGATTTGAAAATTGTTGATGACACAAATATATGAATTGATTTCCCGGGCAATGTGGCAATGAATAAAATTATGGGTGCTGCCACTGTCAACAAGAATGATGACTTTATTGTGCTTAATGTAGCCAATTATCTTGAGGGTTTTTGGAGCATAGAAACCAATGAGGGCATGTAGTGAAATCAATTGTTCAACTTCTGGTGGGTCAATGGGAAAAGAAATATCATCTGTTGGGGGTATCTCTTCCATAGGGAAGACTTCAACCTCCTCTTCAACAACATCCTTAGAAATGGCCATAAAAATCTTATGTTACTTACACTTGTGCCCAGGAAAATATTTATCATCACAATTATAACAAAGACCCTTGAGTTGGCGTTCAACCATTTCTTTCCGAGTTAATTTTTGGATCTTGAGAGGGGTGGCATGAGGGGTAGGATTGGTAGGTTGAGGGAGAGGAATAAAAGAGGGTTTGTGGTTCTAGAAAAAAAAACCCATTATGCTTCTTTGGAGTGTTTAATAGCTTCAAAAAAGTCTGGGGGCGAGCCATGATGACCTGGGATCAGATCTCATCCTTTAGGCCATTGATAAAACATTCCCTGAAGAAGGAATTGTCATGCCCTCTATTATGAAATCCAAATTCTCAAAGGTGGTTATAAACACTTCCACTATGCTGAAATGTTTCAACTTGGTCAAACAACCTAAATAGTGGTTTCCAACGTCAAAGCGTTCATAAATATCTACAACAAACTGGGTCTAAGAAACATACCCATTGAGTGAATTTTTACGCCATTGCCACCATTTCTAGTGTTTAGGATCCAGATAGATAACAACATAAGAAATTTTTTCTATCTCATAAAAAATTCCATGGAAGGAAAAATAATGCTCCATTTGGGTGACCTAGCTCGTGAGATTAGAGCCATCAAATTTATTGACCTCAACTTAGGGAAGACGAGGGTGACGATTAAAGGGGTTGGAATGAAAGGCCAAAATATGGGAGGAGTCAATACCATGTACTTGGGAGGGTTGTTCGGGGAAGGAGGGTCCTGAGATCTGTTCAACAATGGGTGGAGAGTGGCAATGAGAGTGTCAAGTTTTCCCTCTAATTGGTCAAATCGAGCGTCAAATTTGGAAAATTGGCCGTCAACTATGGAAAATTTGGTTTGGACTTAGTCCTCGAGATGGTCAAAATGGGTCTTGTTCTGTCAGATTTCGACTTGTAGGTCTTGAGTGCGAGTGTTGGCCATGTGGAAAGTGGGGGTGTCTTGAATGGGGAGTGGGTCCACTGAAAAAATGGATAGGTGATATATATCACTACAATCAAGGTGACAAGGGAAATCCAATGGGATAGGTGTCAAATAAAGGTGTCGAGAAGGGTGGGTGGGACCACAAAAAAGGCTTAGAAGTGAGAGGTATCATGATTATTATGGATAAAAGGGAAATCCAATGAGATAGGTCACAAATAAGGGTGTTGGGAAGGGGGATAGGTCCATGGACAAAAGGCTTAAAAATGATAGTTATCATGGTGACCAGGGCAAAGAAAGGAATCCAATGGGATAAGTATCGAATAAGGGTGCTGGCGGGCCCACTATGTTTTATTTACTCCTATAGAGTTATACTTCGACCTGAATACTACAATGTCGAATGGACCAAATTGTTAACAAGAAAAAATCTGTAGCACAACCATAATGTAGAAAGAAAGATTGCATGACAAAAGATCCCGTATGTTCCTTTTCTATTTTGTTTATTTCCCAAGGGTTATGATTTATAGGTTCCTACAGACAAGGGTTTTTCCTGTGCTATAGCTCTCTAATATGTGTGTGGGATCTAACAGTAGTACTCAGACCAATATCTTAGGGCACCAACTAAGGAAGCTCGACTGTACCCTTATTCATACTACCCAATTACCCAGGTACTAGAGAGTAACTTTCCGAGTGCTGTTCTCGGTGTCACTATAGTAGTCAGGCGATCGATCGACTGATCTAGGGATGGTTTCAGGAGACCTAGGGGACTCCCAATATAAATGACAGTACATGGGAGTGATGGCCATGTGTATATTCTATTTGATGCGGTACTATTCGGAGGGTACCAACATGTGTTACAACGGTTTCAAACAAGGTGAAACATTGGTTTAAGACAACCCCAAGAAATCGTTTGTATTTCCCGCGTGTAGTCTTACCCACTACAGTTTTACCCACTCAATGATAGATCTCTGTGGTTTAAATACGTTGACAATACAATTCTCTACCACCCCAAAAAAATTCCCATAGTTTCTGCAGAGGAAAGTGCTCTGATACCACTTGTTAGGTACCATATCTATTATATTAAGCTAAAAACAAAAAATACTCTAGAAATACCAGTTGAACAACAAAATGTAGAGATCCACAAACAAAATGATACCTTTATTGATAGAAAACAATGTTCACTTGCCTCTTTGAGGGGGAGACATCTAGCAGAGAAACACTCTATTGCAATAATTCTCAATACAACTTTCTCATGCCTTGTACTCTTATTTATACTAATTCTATCTTCTAAAGAAAATTTTAGAGGAAAACCTTTCTAGAAGAAAACCCTTCTATTAGGTCTTCTTACATTGACTTATCATATTTATTAAATATGCCTTATTAATTATTGTCGACCTTTATTACATGGAAAATATATTATTATACCCACGTGAGGGTTTAGGGAGGTTAGGTCCCTAACAAGTAACTCAGAAAAGATACCAATAAAATCATTTTCTGATTTCTTCTCATTCTTGAGACCTATTGTGTATTGATTTTTCAGATTTATGTTATCTT
>JZKD02S2149174.1:33786-44124 GCA_000966675.3 Picea glauca | reverse complement strand
TCCACCCTCCTTCCTCCTCCCCTCTCCCTCATGCCCTTCCCAAAGCTATCAATCACCACCTAAATGCGCGACAAGTTAGTAACTTATTTCTCCCTTAGGTGGCACGTGCGAGTACTTCACACAATCCTTTATGGAAAATAGTGAAGCGAACTTGTGCACCAATCTCACAATGAAGGCTCCTTCAAATTATAGACCTCCCGGGCACTTCCTCACACAATGGTGAAGAAACAAGAGCATATGCACAAGGGATTAGAACAATAACTCAATTTCCCTCAATGTTTTCAACAAAGAATCTCCATGATATCAAACAAGCTCTAGTCAATCAGTCGGTTAGTCATCAATGCTCTAGTTGGACAATCAATCTGACCTCAACAAGATATATTTTCACATACCAAAATAAGCTCAACAAATATCAATAAGGATCCAATTCATAGATATCAACAACACTTGTGTCGACACCCTTTGTCATCAACCTATCAGTTCCACATGTTGGTACTCGGTCATTTATTAATGAACACTCAACTTTTTGATATCGTCATCTATTTATAGTCTTCAATTGTGACACTTTGTTCACACATATCATGGTGACATCAAGTTGAATTTACATAACACAACATCCCCCCTTAAATACAACTAAGAGGATAATAAAATGTGGCACTATATTAATTATCAATAAGGCTCACAAGGCCTCTAATCCAAACTAATTCACATCAACCACCGTAATAAAGAATGCCAAACATGATGCCAAGCACTACCATCAAAATTGTGCAACATCAAAATATGCTACAATAATGAATCAATAAAAATAAGAAATCAGAACCGTATGCTTGTACAATGGACGACACATGTCTATATGAAATGCTCAAACACCTGTTAAAATCTTGTCATGACCAATCATCGATCCAACCAAAATATATCCTAGTAGTCAATATTGGCCCAATATTTTTCTTCACATAATTAGCCCATAACTTTGCATATCATAAGCACATAATCAATCTCTAATAAAAGAGAGAACACAAAAGCACACCAAGAGACAAGAGATATGTGATGGGTGTCCTTTATACCTTAACATTTAGTACTCTCATAATTCATAGCATCATTACCATATGTGTTGAATATAACAATAGCATCCACAATGTTGAATTACTAATGAGGTTAAAATCCTTGTTAACATATATGTTTGGGATTTTTACTTAATACTTTGTGTGTGGTACTATAACCCATGAATGTTCACATAAATCAGCCAAGACACCCAATAATATGGGTTATATATGTTTGAAAATATCTAGTTAACACCATAGATCATCCCCAGTCGATTGGCTCCCTTAGTTAACTAGCTCCTCTATCAGTCAATCCATTCAATAACTTCTTGAGTCAATTGACCTAGTTGGCAACTGCAAGTTGGGTTTACAATATACCAACATTCCAGCATCATGGAGCATTTATATTATGAGAATTTGATAAAAGATTTATATATGCACTAATACTCATAGGGAAGGAAAACATTTAATTTAAGGAGATTATTAAAATTAATATAGAAGTTTAGTAAATATTTAAAAAGGTTTGTCCAGTTGTAATCTAGTGATTGAGATGAGATATTAATACATTAATAATTTTAATACGAATTTTAACGAATACAAAATTTTGATTGTAAATCAACTAACTTTTATAAAATGCATACCAAATATTAATTTAATTGACAAATGGAAAAATATTTTTTAATGATGATTATGTTTATTGTTCTTTGACATCAATTAAATTTGTTCAACAAATAAAATGAAATAATATTCTTTAGAATGTCATTTTTATATTTGAATATAGTAGAAATGAAAGTACTAAAATAATTGTGATTGTAAGTAAAACATGCTTAAAAACAAAATTGTGAAATGGAATAAAATAATGTTTTATACTATTATTGGCACAATCAATTATATATTGTTATAGTTGTGTTGCATTAAAATTTACAAATATTTTTCCCGGATGGGGTGACATCTGGATAGAGTCAGAGGACACATGGAATGGGGTGGAAAAGGGAGTTATTAACCACGGTCGCCAGCCCTTCGCCCATTACTGCAGAATGACCTGCACCTAGTGGAGAGTAATGGTAGTGCACTTGGACATCCTTGCGGGTTTCATGCCCCCCCACATAAGCCAGACCAGGCGTACAGTGCTACACACCAGGCCTAGGGGAGTCGTCACCTCAGATCTCATGGCTAGCTTATCCATCAATTCGAGCTGCACTAAGAGGGTAATCGCCCTGGTGAGTTCATTCATTCCCCCTCTGCATTTCCTCTAGTTCCTTGGATATTTCGAGTGAATTCTCTCTTTTTCCCTTTGCAATTATGTTTTCTCCCTGGCTCTCTTAGGTAAATTATCTCTTTTTCCCTCTGCAATTTCACTCCTGCCCCTTGGCTCTCTCAGGCGAATTCTCTGCATTTCCCTTTGCAATTTATCCTGCTCTTTGTCTCTTTTGGGATCTCCTAAGATATTTCCACCAGCCCCTGTTCCTTCACTCCACCGCAGACCAGCCTTCACATTCTCTCCACCCATGCCAAGAGAAAGGGGGAATTCTAGGAGAGGCTCTTTGTATTACAACTCCCTCTCTAGGCATGGCAAACTCACCCCCTCCCAATTGGCTCTCATTGCAACTCGCACCTCCAGCCCCAGGCATAATATCCAAGGGCCACCATAGCTTCCACTGTCACCCCCTCACTCCAACCATAGAAACTACCCAGTTAAAGAGGAAATGTCGCCTTCGAAAGAGAGCACTCCTCTTCTCATTAATCCTCTTTTTCCCTAAAAATTCAATCCACAGGACCAGGTGTTTGGCACATGTAGCTACATGGTGGAAGAAGAAATTCCCCCAAGTTGGCACGTGGAGGAGAATACGATGAGATATGGCGAGGAAAAGGGGGTAGATCCACCTCTACTTTGTGAAAATTGACTCTCGGAGGAGCACCTCCAACTCATTTTTGAAATTCATTAAAAGCAAGATGACCAACTACACTCACAGTGCATCCTCGTCCAAATAATGGACATTTTGTTCAATGCATTGGTGGACGCTCTTGCACGGACTCGATGCCCAACGTGTGGTCAGATGTACATCCATAGCCTCCCAAGCTCGCCCAAGGAGTAGCACCTCCAGGTTTCTACTTTTTGTTTTCTCTTGTCGCAAGCTAGTTGGTCATGGTGATCAGATTATTTTGTTCATTTTTTTCATATAGTTTCGTGCATACAGTTTGGTCATGGTGATCAGATTATTTTGTTCATATAGTTTTGTTTACGCGGTTATGCGTCAAACTCTAAGTTTTTAATGGAAGCCACATGTTCTGGTTTCCCTTTTGTGGCAAAAAAGGCAGCTAAAATATGGCATTATGCATACATTAGCATAAATTAATACAAGGATATTACTTTATTTACAAATATTTTTTTATTTTTTATATTCCTAGAAATAATAAACGAGGATACACAACATTTAATTCTCACAACACAAAGCACCATTCACTCCTCTAAGGTGCTTATGCATCAACATGTTGAAATTTATTTACTATACAACTCTAATTAACAATAAGGGATAAATATTTACAAGGTACCCCACACAAGGGGACCATCACATATTGACACATGTCATGTAATGAGACTTTTTTACCAAGAAAAAAAACAGACTTTCTATTCAATATGAACTGAAAATACAATCCTTAGTTGTTTATGCACATACAATATATGACTAGTTTTATGTGGACTACATGCCCACTACTAGTATATTTTTCATAAGCTATCCCAATACCTTAAATATCTAACTGAGTTATAATCAAAATATGTCTTGACATATTACAAATCAATATCCAAATAAGATAAAAAAAATTAAAAGGTTACAAAACCTTGAGGCCCACTACTAATATCCTTTTCATAAGCTATTCCAATACCTTAAATATCTAACTGATTTATAATCAAAATATGTCATTATCAGTTGACATATTACATATCAATAGCAAAAAAAACTCAAAATTCTAAAAGGTTACAATACCTTGAAGAAACCATATGTTCCTCAATAAATTCATCTAAGACAATGAAACCTTCAGCTAAGTGCAAATCATCCTTGGATAGTGAATTAGCATAATTGTTTAGTTCTCTCTATATATGAGTAAAACTAATCATCTAAAAAAGACCATAGATATCCTTCAAATCTAATGACAACTATGAAAGACCGATAGTTTGGACTTGGATTTCATTGTTCATCCATTTGATAGTCATAACAAAGTCTCCAAATACATATAGTTGCATACTATTTTTCTCTAAAGAACACTTCAATAAGAAGAATAATGCTCCAAATTCCCCTTGATTATTGGTCCCAATACCCATATTTCCCTTACCAATGAAATAGTGATCCTCAACAATAAATAACACAAAACCCAAACTGCCCAAGTGCTCTAAACCTTGTTAGGCACCATCAAAGAAGCTTCATTCATTATCCTTGTTCATAATCACCTCTCCAATCAAACAATTGGGTTTTGGCTTTATACTATGCTTATAAGAAGAAAAAAATGAAAGATATTGTAATGAAACTTGAAAGTGGGAACTTGGACATCCTCAAAAATCCTAGAATTCTTCGCCAATGAGATTCCCCAAGTAATCAAGTATGGAAGTGTTCTATATTCCTTCAGTTCTTTTCTAATAAAGTACTATTGAAAGTGATATTCCAGTGTCTCTTTATCCCACAAATGTTAAACTAAGGTATGGTTTTCAACCTCTTTCCATACCTATCTTGAGTAAGGGCATTATAAAAACAAACGTAAGGAAGTTTATTCATTACTTCTACAGAGGATGCAAATGCTTGGACATTATTTATTTCTCTTTTGAAGTCTATCCCAAGTTAAAACCTTCTTGTTGAAAACACACCAAAGGAATAGTGTGCACTTTGGAGGGGATTTAACCTTCCATAACTTCTTCCACCACCAACAAATTTATTGAACCTTAGGTGTTTGTAAAGTTGTGTATCCAAGTTTGGAAGTATCAAAACCTCCATTTTTTTTTATAATCCTGAGCAATTTTATCATCTTCATTCCTAAGTCTTACATGTGTTTGTAAAGACATGTATCCAAGTTTGGAAATATAGAAACCTCCAATTTTGTTATAATCCCAAGAAATTTCATCATCTTCATCCCTAATTCTTACATGTACCTTCCCAAGCTCAGCTAAAAAGACATCCCAAGACCGAACCCAATTACCTTTTAAGCCCAAGGCTTGATCTTGTATCCATCCCTAGCTCCAAATTGAGGTGAGCATAGGATTATTAATTTTTTTCAATGTCCATCTCCATTATTCCTACATCTAGAGGAGTAAAGATTATGTGAGGAAAATTCCTTCACCACAAATTAGAATCACATCAGCACCTACTTTGACTTGAAACCTTGAACCAAATTTCCAAGCAAGGAACTGACCTATGACTGGAAAAGATAATGTCAAAGATTTCCACTAGTTTGATACATTATGAATGCTCTTTCTTNCATCCACAATGTTGAATTACTAATGAGGTTAAAATCCTTGTTAACATATATGTTTGGGATTTTTACTTAATACTTTGTGTGTGGTACTATAACCCATGAATGTTCACATAAATCAGCCAAGACACCCAATAATATGGGTTATATATGTTTGAAAATATCTAGTTAACACCATAGATCATCCCCAGTCGATTGGCTCCCTTAGTTAACTAGCTCCTCTATCAGTCAATCCATTCAATAACTTCTTGAGTCAATTGACCTAGTTGGCAACTGCAAGTTGGGTTTACAATATACCAACATTCCAGCATCATGGAGCATTTATATTATGAGAATTTGATAAAAGATTTATATATGCACTAATACTCATAGGGAAGGAAAACATTTAATTTAAGGAGATTATTAAAATTAATATAGAAGTTTAGTAAATATTTAAAAAGGTTTGTCCAGTTGTAATCTAGTGATTGAGATGAGATATTAATACATTAATAATTTTAATACGAATTTTAACGAATACAAAATTTTGATTGTAAATCAACTAACTTTTATAAAATGCATACCAAATATTAATTTAATTGACAAATGGAAAAATATTTTTTAATGATGATTATGTTTATTATTCTTTGACATCAATTAAATTTGTTCAACAAATAAAATGAAATAATATTCTTTAGAATGCCATTTTTATATTTGAATATAGTAGAAATGAAAGTACTAAAATAATTGTGATTGTAAGTAAAACATGCTTAAAAAAAAATTTGTGAAATGGAATAAAATAATGTTTTATACTATTATTGGCACAATCAATTATATATTGTTATAGTTGTGTTGCATTAAAATTTACAAATATTTTCCCCGGATGGGGTGACATCTGGATAGAGTCAGAGGACACATGGAATGGGGTGGCAAAGGGAGTTATTAACCACGGTCGCCAGCCCTTCGCCCATTACTGCAGAATGATCTGCACCTAGTGGAGAGTAATGGTAGTGCACTTGGACATCCTTGCAGGTTTAATGTCCCCCCCACATAAGCCAGACCAGGCGTATAGTGCTACACACCAAGCCTAGGGGAGTCGTCACCTCAGATCTCATGGCTAGCTTATCCATCAATTCGAGCTGCACTAAGAGGGTAATCGCCCTGGTGAATTCATTCATTCCCCCTCTGCATTTTCTCTAGTTCCTTGGATATTTCGAGTGAATTCTCTCTTTTTCCCTTTGCAATTGTGTTTTCTCCCTGGCTCTCTTAGGTAAATTATCTCTTTTTCCCTCTGCAATTGCACTCCTGCCCCTTGTCTCTCTCAGGCGAATTCTCTGCATTTCCCTTTGCAATTTCTCCTGCTCTTTGTCTCTTTTGGGATCTCCTAAGATATTTCCACCAGCCCCTGTGCCTTCACTCCACCGCAGACCAGCCTTCACATTCTCTCCACCCATGCCAAGAGAAAGGGGGGATTCTAGGAGAGGCTCTTTGTATTACAACTCCCTCTCTAGGCATGGCAAACTCACCCCCTCCCAATTGGCTCTCATTGCAACTCGCACCTCCAGCCCCAGGCATAATATCCAAGGGCCACCATAGCTTCCACTGTCACCCCCTCACTCCAACCATAGAAACTACCCAGTTAAAGAGGAAATGTCGCCTTCGAAAGAGAGCACTCCTCTTCTCATTAATCCTCTTTTTCCCTAAAAATTCAATCCACAGGACCAGGTGTTTGGCACATGTAGCTACATGGTGGAAGAAGAAATTCCCCCAAGTTGGCACGTGGAGGAGAATACGATGAGATATGGCGAGGAAAAGGGGGTAGATCCACCTCTACTTTGTGAAAATTGACTCTCGGAGGAGCACCTCCAACTCATTTTTGAAATTCATTAAAAGCAAGATGACCAACTACACTCACAGTGCATCCTCGTCCAAATAATGGACATTTTGTTCAATGCATTGGTGGACGCTCTTGCACGGACTCGATGCCCAACGTGTGGTCAGATGTACATCCATAGCCTCCCAAGCTCGCCCAAGGAGTAGCACCTCCAGGTTTCTACTTTTTGTTTTCTCTTGTCGCAAGCTAGTTGGTCATGGTGATCAGATTATTTTGTTCATTTTTTTCATATAGTTTCGTGCATACAGTTTGGTCATGGTGATCAGATTATTTTGTTCATATAGTTTTGTTTACGCGGTTATGCGTCAAACTCTAAGTTTTTAATGGAAGCCACATGTTCTGGTTTCCCTTTTGTGGCAAAAAAGGCAGCTAAAATATGGCATTATGCATACATTAGCATAAATTAATACAAGGATATTACTTTATTTACAAATATTTTTTTATTTTTTATATTCCTAGAAATAATAAACGAGGATACACAACATTTAATTCTCACAACACAAAGCACCATTCACTCCTCTAAGGTGCTTATGCATCAACATGTTGAAATTTATTTACTATACAACTCTAATTAACAATAAGGGATAAATATTTACAAGGTACCCCACACAAGGGGACCATCACATATTGACACATGTCATGTAATGAGACTTTTTTACCAAGAAAAAAAACAGACTTTCTATTCAATATGAACTGAAAATACAATCCTTAGTTGTTTATGCACATACAATATATGACTAGTTTTATGTGGACTACATGCCCACTACTAGTATATTTTTCATAAGCTATCCCAATACCTTAAATATCTAACTGAGTTATAATCAAAATATGTCTTGACATATTACAAATCAATATCCAAATAAGATAAAAAAAATTAAAAGGTTACAAAACCTTGAGGCCCACTACTAATATCCTTTTCATAAGCTATTCCAATACCTTAAATATCTAACTGATTTATAATCAAAATATGTCATTATCAGTTGACATATTACATATCAATAGCAAAAAAAACTCAAAATTCTAAAAGGTTACAATACCTTGAAGAAACCATATGTTCCTCAATAAATTCATCTAAGACAATGAAACCTTCAGCTAAGTGCAAATCATCCTTGGATAGTGAATTAGCATAATTGTTTAGTTCTCTCTATATATGAGTAAAACTAATCATCTAAAAAAGACCATAGATATCCTTCAAATCTAATGACAACTATGAAAGACCGATAGTTTGGACTTGGATTTCATTGTTCATCCATTTGATAGTCATAACAAAGTCTCCAAATACATATAGTTGCATACTATTTTTCTCTAAAGAACACTTCAATAAGAAGAATAATGCTCCAAATTCCCCTTGATTATTGGTCCCAATACCCATATTTCCCTTACCAATGAAATAGTGATCCTCAACAATAAATAACACAAAACCCAAACTGCCCAAGTGCTCTAAACCTTGTTAGGCACCATCAAAGAAGCTTCATTCATTATCCTTGTTCATAATCACCTCTCCAATCAAACAATTGGGTTTTGGCTTTATACTATGCTTATAAGAAGAAAAAAATGAAAGATATTGTAATGAAACTTGAAAGTGGGAACTTGGACATCCTCAAAAATCCTAGAATTCTTCGCCAATGAGATTCCCCAAGTAATCAAGTATGGAAGTGTTCTATATTCCTTCAGTTCTTTTCTAATAAAGTACTATTGAAAGTGATATTCCAGTGTCTCTTTATCCCACAAATGTTAAACTAAGGTATGGTTTTCAACCTCTTTCCATACCTATCTTGAGTAAGGGCATTATAAAAACAAACGTAAGGAAGTTTATTCATTACTTCTACAGAGGATGCAAATGCTTGGACATTATTTATTTCTCTTTTGAAGTCTATCCCAAGTTAAAACCTTCTTGTTGAAAACACACCAAAGGAATAGTGTGCACTTTGGAGGGGATTTAACCTTCCATAACTTCTTCCACCACCAACAAATTTATTGAACCTTAGGTGTTTGTAAAGTTGTGTATCCAAGTTTGGAAGTATCAAAACCTCCATTTTTTTTTATAATCCTGAGCAATTTTATCATCTTCATTCCTAAGTCTTACATGTGTTTGTAAAGACATGTATCCAAGTTTGGAAATATAGAAACCTCCAATTTTGTTATAATCCCAAGAAATTTCATCATCTTCATCCCTAATTCTTACATGTACCTTCCCAAGCTCAGCTAAAAAGACATCCCAAGACCGAACCCAATTACCTTTTAAGCCCAAGGCTTGATCTTGTATCCATCCCTAGCTCCAAATTGAGGTGAGCATAGGATTATTAATTTTTTTCAATGTCCATCTCCATTATTCCTACATCTAGAGGAGTAAAGATTATGTGAGGAAAATTCCTTCACCACAAATTAGAATCACATCAGCACCTACTTTGACTTGAAACCTTGAACCAAATTTCCAAGCAAGGAACTGACCTATGACTGGAAAAGATAATGTCAAAGATTTCCACTAGTTTGATACATTATGAATGCTCTTTCTTTTTTTCCTAATCCAATATATTTTTCAATTAGAATCCTTCTCCATAGATTGTCTTAGGTCAAGAAATTCCAAAGTGACTTAGTGAATAGATATTTACCTAACAAGAAGACGCTCTTGATTCCATAACCACCTTATCCTTAGGTGAAGCAATTACCTTCCGGTTTTTCAAATAGGATCCCTTGTAATCACAATTTCCCTACCATAGATAGTTAAAACACACTTTCATGATCTCGTCCAAAATACCTTTTGGAATATGATCCATTAGATGCCAATAAAGTGGAATGGATTCTATAATTGACTTGATGAGAACTAATATTCCTCCCCTTTAAATCCAATGATTACACCAAAATTTCACTTTTTTTCAATCCTAGATAATAACCACATCCATTTAACCTTTCCATAATTGTTAGGTTTGAAAGAATTTATATTTAAATTATCGTGACTTTGTATTA
>JZKD02S2149174.1:10517-33748 GCA_000966675.3 Picea glauca | reverse complement strand
TATATATATATATATAACAGAGCCACGATAATTAAATATAACTTCACCCCACACCCATGGTAAGTCGAATACAACTTCAGCCCTACACCTAATTATATTTAATCTCACCCCTATATTCACTTAATTATAAATAATCATAAAAATAAAATTGCAAGATTTGTTCTCAATGAAATATATAATGTGTTAAAAAGGGAATATCTAGGAATATAAAAGATCTTAAATCAATATTCCCTTTGTCATTGCATGGGTTAACATTGAAGACTTGAATGGTGTGTAAGTGATATGGATGAGCAAAAAAAAAAAAATTATAAGTTATTTTTCTCTTTTGTTAAATATCTTAATTTGTGAAACTTTAATATTATGGAGAAATAATGATGGCATAAAGAAATAGAGAATAAGAAAAAAATAGAATATTATAAATGACTAAAAAATAGTCATTAACCTCAATTTATAAAATCAATGATATATTGTTATAATAACTAGTTTAAATAAATGAGGTGTTAGACAAATTGCAAAAATATTATAAAAATATACTTCTAAAGACTTCAACATATTACTTGAGATAATTGAACCTATGTGGAAAAGATAACACTCCTCTCAACCACCTAAACTATACCTAATTGACAAGTATAATTATAATGTATTTACGATATTTTTCAAAATTTGTTTTATATAGTTTTTTAGAGCACATTTTTATATTTAAATGTGATGGTAAATAAAATATTAAATTATTATAGTTTTTGTAAATAGGGAAGTCTTCAAGCATAATTAAGTAATAAGTTGTTCAATTTTTTTTCATATGATTAGGGATAATGCCAGTTACCTAATCCTTGAGATTATGGTACTGTAAATATTATTATAAATATTTAATCTAGGAGAAAATGAAGAGTCATAGGTGAAATAGGAGAAACCATCTGACCTATGAGAAGATGAAACCAAAGGTCCTATGTTTGTATATATATTTGGCTCACTTTGATACAAAATGATAATGCATGGAGCTATTCATCTTTTGCCTATAAATGGTATCAAATCTTGGTAATTTTTAGATAACTCCATGATTAAAAACTAGGTAGTGTGGGTAGCAAGGGCGTCAATTTTGAGAATCCAGACATGCATCCCCATGGAGATGCTTGATTGCGTTTATTTTTCACGGATGTTTCTTCTAGTAGTGTGATAGTGGTCTAGAAATCCTAACTTAATATGATCATGTCCATTTATTCTCGCATTCTTATTTGTCCACATCTAGAAAACCCTATTTAATCTGACAATTGGTATATTTCTCTCTTTCTACCTACAAACCAACCATTGTATGTTGGATGGTTGTTCTTATTCACCTACGATTCTTAATTTTATCCTAGATTAAATATTTACAATAATATTTATAGTACCATAATCCCAAGGAGTAGCTAACTAACATTCCCCCACTTAATCTAAAGGGGCATTTGTAAGTTCAAACATCTTTATGAACTTTTCAAACTTTTCTCTTCCAAGCGCTTTGGTGAATATGTTTGCAATTTACTCACTTGTGGAACAATGTATCATCTAGATGGTATTGGCCTCTACATGATGTCAAATAAAATGGTACTTTGTGTTTATGATCTTGGTTTAATCATGGAATCTAGGATTCTTGGACAATTTGATTGCAAAAGTGTTGTCAATCAAAAGTGGATTAATATTTACCTATTTCTCCTGCAAATAATCTAATATCTTCCTGGGCCATGCATTCTCCTTTGTTGTTTTTGTAGAAGCCACATATTTTTCATCTATAGTGGAATCTGTTAGAATGGATTGTTTGCATGATCTCCAAGATATAACTATTGATCCAAGACTCATGATGTATCCTGAAGTGCACACTCCATTATTCTTATCCCCATCAAATTTCGAATATGTATTTCCAACTAGTTGGAATTCTTCCACCTTAGAGTATATGCACCCAAAGTCTTGATTTCCTTTCAGTTACCTTAGAACTCTCTTTGCAACACACCAATGTCCTTCACAAGGTTTCTGCATGAACCTCGAAAGAATCCCAACTACAAATGAAATATATATTCTGGTAGTACTAAGGTAGATAATACTCCCCATGAGCTATATATATTTAGTTGCATCCTCAAATTCATTCTCGTATTTTGATGTTAGCTTCATATTTTGTTACATTGGAGTAGAGAGAGTATTACAATCATCTATGCCAAAGTTGTTCAATAACTATGTACTTCTTTTGGGAGATGACTAGATACTTTGGATTATAAGTTACTTCAATACCAGCAGTAGTGAATATATCGCATGTATGTCATTTCAAACCCTTCTTCAATTCTTTCTTTATGGATGCAATATATTCTTCATTGTTCCTTGTTATCTAAATATCATCTACATACACCACAAGATATACAAAAATTTTGCCAAGTTTCTTGACAAACAAAGTTGCATCATCAAGATTTGTAACGTCCCCATATACTCACTAAGACATTATACCACACAATTTTTTTCTCTAATATCATTATGTAGCATGCCCAACTACTTGGATGAGCCATGTTACTACGAAGTTGACTATCAATTGATTTAAATCCAAAAATATAAACAACATAAGATACACACTCATGCAATTATCATTAATAATTAAACTCATAAATGTAATCAACTTAAATGTGTACCACAATAATTAAACATACACAATATCATTCATATTAAATAAAATATTAATAATAATAATAAAATATTTTTAATGTCACGACCAATCCATACACCAAATTAGTGTATGAGATCCCCTTGTTTGTGGAATAAGGAACCCCCTCCATGCAGTGATGTGACTGCTAAAGTCTACGTAGGTATACAAACCCTACCCCCTTTGGATTTGAACCTGTGACCTCTAAGGAGGAAACACGTGTTCTTAACCATCAGGCATTCAATCATAGCATTAAAATTATAAATGGCGGTGATTAAAACACTTATATTTTAAATATGATTTACACAACCGGTTGTAGACAAAGGATGTTCCACCCAACCATAGACTATGTTGCTCCAATTATCTCACTAGAAGGTCACCCTCAAGATGGGGCTATGAATCCTAAAGGATTAACAAGCTCCTATGGGTGTCTAAAATCCATTGTAATAGCTCAAAACTCACTAAAAACATAGTGACACAACTCCTACTTCCAACCACCCAAATCTCTTCCCCATTAGCCTACACAACCCAAGGGATGAGATTTCCTTCTCTACAATGAAATACCTTAGAAAATATATGTCCCCTCCAAGGCTCTAGCATAGACCATCCAAGAATATATCTATTGGGGGCTCCAGTAAATCCAGCTGTAAGAGGAGTTCTCACATAGAAATATCACCTTCTCTTGGGTAATTTTCTCAATAGAGAATCACTCACAAGCATAACAAACTCATTTTTAGCCTAATTTTCAGCTTCAACAAGTTGTCTTCAATACCCACTATGGCTGGCCACTCTTTCCCCACACTCAGCTCTAGTTTTTATCACCCCTTGCTAACTATTAAAACTCCCCTCTTTCCTACTTGAATTTCCTATTTTCCCATGCTTGCTTGACTCTTACTTTTCCCGCAAAGATGATTACATTCAACTCATGGTGTCCTAACTGAGTGGGTTGACTTTATCGCTCAACCTATTACATGAATTCAATTATTTGAGTGCTTAATAAGTGAAAGGGATAAATGGATAAATGCCAAATTGATTAATGAAGATGGCTTAAGAATCAAGGCATATGAAAATCCCTCAAACCCCCATTACATCCCCCCTCTCTTGTGGAACCATAGCCCCCCATTATTCCAGTCCTTACCTATCTACAATCGACAATGTATTCCATTTTATTATTTTTCATGTACAATGTTTACATATTACATCCCTTGGCCCATGATCATTCATAATATTTGCAATTATGCAATGCTACATTGAGGATAAAAAATGGAGTGTTACAATCCTCTCCCCCAACAATTTGCATTGTCCTTAGTGCATATCACCATACAGGTGTACATGTATACATACATAAGTTACTACATCACAATACTTGATAATTATGTACTTTAATGGCTCCTGTAACAATTCTAACCAAAAATATCCCATTCCCCTCAATATGCACAAACCAAGTAAGTGTATCCCTTATCTGCAACGTAGTCCCTCAAGCTATCCCACTTCCCTTCCAGGGCTTCAACACAAGTCGAATAGGAAGTTTTAGAGTTGTGTCTCCAGGGACTCCAGTTGCACCAAAATGGAGTCTTTGTATACATATGTGCAAATGTACATTTAGGTTCCCTCAGAATCTACAAAACATTGTGAGCAATCTTCCTGCATGGCCTCTTCATGCTCCCATGTGGTTTCCTTAGGATTGTAGCAGGTCCATTGAAACTTTACCAAGTCGATGCCTCAGTTCCTAATCACGTTGGCTTTCCGATCTAGTATGTGCACTAGCTCCACCTGAAAATCCCCTTTGTGCTCCACCTGAATCACAATCCAATCAAAGACATGGTTAGGATCAGTAACATACTTATTTATTAAAGACACATGAAACACATTATGAACTATCATGGATGCAAACAATGCAGGCATGTATGCAACTGGGCCTATCTTGTCTAGAACTTCAAATGGTCCACAATATCTCATTTCCAACTTTAGGCAACTTCCCAATTTCAACGAGCTCCTTTTTTCCTTCACTTTCAGAAACACATGCTCACCCACTTTAAATTCCTTGTGTGCTCTACCCTTGTCTGCATAGTTTTTTTTTCTATCTTGTGCAATATTTATTTTTTTCTTATTTTTTACCATCTTCTCTTCCATTTCTCTTAGCAATTCTAGCCCAATAATAGCTCTGTCTTCTAGGTTATCCCAACTCACTGGTGTGTTGCATTTTCTACCATACAAGGCTTCAAATGGACTCATATTCAATGATTCTCGATACCCATTATTATAAGCAAAATCAATCAAATGAAGGTAATCTTCCCACTTGGAAGGTTGACCCATTACATACATTCTTAGCATATCTTCAATTATCTGGTTGGCCCTCTCTATCTACCCATATGATTCTAGATGATAATTTATGATAAAATTTAGATTTGTCCCAAATCCTTTGAAAACCCATTCCAAAAATTGGAAGTGAACTTGGTATCTCTGTCAGATACAATTTCCTTAGGCACACCATGTAGGTTGGAAATTTCCTTGATAGAATTTTTTTCAATGTTGGTTGCCTTATGTGTCATCTTGACTAGTATAAAATGTGCAGTCATTGTAATATTTTTCACCACTACCATGATGGAATCATGTTTCCTTGTTTTTCTAGGCAACTTGGTAATAAAATATATCGTAAAAATCCCCCATTTGCACTCGAGAATGGGCAATGGTTGTAGCAATCCCACTAGATGGTTGTTCTCAACCTTTACCTTTTGACATTCCATGCATCTAGAAATAAAATCAATGACACCTTTTTTTCATTATGGGCCAATAATATTGGCCTCTTACAACTGTAATCGTTTTCCAATATCCTGGATGTCTAGCATATGGCACATTGTGCATTTATTTTAAAATAAAATTTCTCAATTCTTGAGAATTAGGAACATAACTTTGTTCATGTACAAGAGAACTCCATCCTCTTTCATTTTGCAATCCTTATATTTTTGTTGTACATTAATGTGTTGAAAGATTTCTTTAATTTTCACATAATGTTGGTCCACTGTCACAACTTCTAAAATTCATCTTTTAAATTTGAATAGTACATATCGCATGGTTGTAGCATGCATTTCATGCACCTTTCTAATGAGTGCATCATCCAATTTATTCTCATTCCCTTTAATATGTTTGATGTCAAGGTCATATCCAATGAGAAATACCAACCATCCACTTTGTATGGCATTCAATATTGGTGGTCCAAATAAATATTTCCAACCAATATGGTCTATTCTCAACTCAAATTTTCTTGTCATGATATAATGCCTCCACATTTTCAATTCTTGAACAATGGCTACAAGTTCCAAATCACATGTAGCATAATTTATTTCATGCTCCTTAAGTTTCCTTGACTCATAACATATGACATGCCCATTTTGGGTAAGGACTCCACCAAACCCTTCCTTGCACGCATCTATGCACACAAAAAAATCCTCATCTAGATCTATAACCTCTAAAATAGGTGCATAGATTAATAAATATTTCAGGTGTTGGAGTATCTCTTCACACTTTATAGTCCATTCAAATTTTATTCCTTTATTTTTCAAAGAAGTGATTGGGTGTGAAATCTTAGAGAAACCTACAATGAATCTCCTATAGTAACCAACTAAACCCATAAATGATATAACTTATGAAATATTCTTTAATGCTGGCCAACTTTTGATTGCTTCAATATTTTCTCGATCTATTGATATTCCATCCTCTGAGACAATGTGGCCCAAGTAAGGGATTTTCTCTTAATAGAAAATGCACTTGATTAACTTGGAATACAATCGGTGTTCTCTCAACACTTGTATCACCATTATAAAATGTTGCTCATGCTCCTCCTCTGTCTTGGAATAGATAAGATATCATCCAAGAAGACAATGACAAATTTTTCCAAGTAATCTTTGAACACTCCATTCATTAAACACATAAAAGTATCTAGTGTATTTGTCAACCCAAATGGAACCACTACAAATTCATAATGACCATACCTTGTCCAAAAGGTTGTCTTGCTAGTATCTTCTTCTTGGATTCTTACTTGATGATAACCTGGTCTCAAGTCAATCTTAGAAAATATATTTTCTCCCTCCAATTGATCAAATAGATCACCAATCCTTGTCAAATGATACTTGTTCTTTATTGTAACCTTATTTAGTTGTCTAAATTAAATACATAACCTTATAGTTCCATCCTTTTTCTTCACAAAAAGAACCGGGGCACCCCAAGGAGAAACACTTGGGTGTATGCACCCCTTCTTCAACAACTCTTCTACCTGCATCTACAACTCTTTCATCTCTAGTGTTCTCATTCAATGGGAATTATTGGACATTGGGGTAGATCCAAGCATCAAATCAATAGAGAATTCAATCTCTCTCTTTGGTAGCGACCTTGGAAATTCTCCAAACACATCTTCATATTCCTTCAAGGATAGACGACCTTCAAGATTTTTCACTTCATCCTTGGCTAGCTCTTCCATATGCAATGCACATATTTCGCACCCTTTTCTAAAACTTATTTTCAGTTGCAATGTTGAAATCTCTCTAATAGATATAGGCCTTGGAATACCTTGAACTGTTCTTGAATTTCCTTGCTCATAAAAATGTGTGAAAGCTTAGTGTAGCAATCTAGGACAACATGGTGCTTTTCTATCCAATCCATTCCAATCGAGCAATAATATGACCCAATTGGTATGATGTTCAAATCATCCTTAGTGTCACTACATTCATGCTAATTGCATAATATTTAATAATCTCATTGATTCTTCTCTTGGTTCAAGTGGCTAGGTGAACCAACCAAGATTTTTCATTCTCACATATATTCAATTTAAATTTTTCAACCACATTAGGATCTATATATATTACTAGTTCCGTAATTAATCAAAATAGCTATGGGTTGATTATCAATCTTACCTTCCACCTCAATCATGTGGGATTGAAATCTACTTGTCTATTGTCCAAAGCTACATAAATCCTTGGCACGTTCCTACCCATGTCTTCCATTGTATCATCTTCCTGGAGGTTATGCATAGTCCTCATCCTATCTCCTCTCTGCCAGATAATATTTACACATGTGGTCTCCCTCACATCCCCAACACTTTATGGGTTGTTGTCTTGGACTTTTCCCAAAGGAATCTATCATAGTGGGTCCATTTTGTGTTTGTTTCCCTTGCCTATATGACTGTTAATTGTTCCTGAAGAAAGTTGGTTTGAATCCTTTCTTCCTCTGATCCATCTTTCCTTTATTTTTTTCATCCCAAACTTTTTGAAAAGTTGGTCTTCCCTTATTATGCTCATAAAAATATTTTTCTTTTCTTATGGATTCTTCCAGTGCCTTGGGCTCATCAAACAAAATTTTATCACTATAGAAAGAAGGTATCCCTCTTGAAAATATTTGGATTTTAACCTTCTCATTTTTTATGAAACCAACATGCCTAAACAATTCAAGGAACCTCCTCTCTTACTCATCCATTGTCATGCTTCCAAGGTTGAGTTCAAAGAACTATTTCATCTTCTTGTCATAATAATTTTTTGACAAGTATTTCTTCTGAAAATACTTTTTAAATTGTCTCCATGAGCCTATCTTCTTCTCATCAATGTGCTTAACCTGCTTGAGTTGGTCCCACCACATTGATGCTTTTCCTTGAATATGGTAGGTTGCAATTCTAGATTCTACATTTGATGAATAATTGTACAGTTGGAAATATTTCCTCATTCCCAACAACCATGTTTTTGCATATTCATCTTTCTTATGATCACCATCAAAAGTAGGAAGCTTAATCTTCATAATATATCCTTGCAAATCATCTACCTCAAACCTCCTTCTCTGATTTCTGACAGGGGGCACACTTGGGATGCTCTTTGAACCTAAACCTACATGTTCTCTTCTGGTTGAGTGTCTTGGTGAGTGATGATGTCTACTAGCACTCCTTGATTTCCTATATCCCCTATGATTATCTATTGTAATGTGTGATATGGAAGTTTCTACTTGTCTTGCACTGGTTGCTCTTTTTTTGTGCCAGAATATTTATTGACTTGCCTTTACAACATATTCAGACTTCATAGCAGCTCTTCCTGAGATCTTATCATCCTTTCATTTTCTTCTCTATATATCTAAACTTCTTTTTGCAAGCTTCTCATATTCTCGACCGACTCCATAGGCTCTACTTTGCTTCTATGTCCATTGGACTTGGTCTTTGCATTTCCCGGGATGATATGTAAATATATTATTTCATCCCCATGGTTGTAAGATCCATGGGCATCCTCCATATCTCTAGTCCTCATGTAGGAACCAATTTTTTTTCCATGTACCTCTAATTCTACAAAAATGTGCATGCAACAATTATTGTTAGAATGATGCATATTGTAAATTATTTCATTAATTAGGTTACAAGTCATCCCTTATCTGATTTTATGGAGAGAATATATACACTAATCTAAATTTCGATCCTTCAGGCATAATCTATTTTGAATAAGCTTTTCAACGGTTGTATTAATGCCTCATTCTAAGTTCTTGGCTAAAAGTTATATCTTTCTAAATTTGTCGTTTCTACTCAATTATGCATTGTTATGACTGGTGAAATTTAGTTGAGAGACCATGTTCTTCCATATGTAGAAGAAAATAAGTTAGGAATAAAAAAAAATTATATTGGGTACAAGTAGGATTTATGATTTTGAACACACAACAATTTTCATATTCGAAATCTCATGCTCCAATCAAATTCTGTATAATTTTGGAATTGACGACTTTGCACTTTTTATGTTCCCTCCATACTTAGATTTTTAACAAAACCTGGCTATCTCCCAAATGGAGAAAAATTGGGAGAAACTTTCTCATGAAAAAGTTGTCCATATTGATGAGTAGGTAAAATGTTGACTAAACACAATTTTATGGATCGGTGATATGGGGTCCCTTTTCTCCCTCTAAAGATTTTAGAAATCCCCAAAAAGTGTCTGGGGATAGTGGATTTTTCCCAATTTGGGTATCTCCAAACAAACACCTTTTGATTTTTGCTAGAATCCAAAATGGGTATCTTCATGCCTGCTTTTTGGACTCCCTGTAAAAGTTTCACCTTAATCTGGGCTCTGGTTACTAAGTATGACCCAGATCTTTAAAACCCATTATTTTATATTTTTCAGAAAATAGAAGTAGAATTAGCCAGTGGCCCTCACTATAATTCTTGTATCCCTCTTCACTGTGAACATACCACTTAAATTTCATTTGATTCTAATTGGTTTTTCTACTATTATGGTCAAAACAAGTTTTTGGCTCTAGACTTTTTTTTGTTAAATTGTTTGTCTTTCTCCTTTCCTTTCTCTTCTCTTCTCCTCTTCCTTCCTCTTCTTTATTTCTTATCTTCTTCTCTTCATTTCCTCTTATTTATTTATTTATTTCATTTTTATGCCTATGTGGTAGTATACCCATGTGAAGGATTAGTTCACTCGCATGTTCTTCTACATCTACATTCCTCACTCCACATTCCACATTCCGCACCTTTTTGGGACTTAGTCAATTTTCCAATCATCCATGTGAAGGAATAAGACTCTCACTTCTACATGACATCCATCCCAAATTTTTCATTATGCAAGGTTTTGGGACTTATCCAATTTTCCAATCATCCATGCAGAGGAATAGGATTCCCACTTTCACATGACATCCTTCCCCCATTCTACATTCTGCAAGGATTTGGGACTTAGTCGATTTTCTAATCATCCACGCAAAGGAATAAGACTCCCTCTTCCACATAATATCCATTATGTATTCCAAATTCCACAAGGATTTTGGACTTAGCCAATTTTTCAATCATCCATGCAGAGGAATATGACTCCCACTTCCGCATGACATCCATCTCGCATTTTGTATTTTGCAAGGCTTTGGGACTTACCTAATTTTTCAACACTTATTCACTACAGACCCCCCAACTCACCACTATGGCCTAGAACATGGATTTTTCACCATGGAAAACCATGTCACCACTACCACATCACTTGAGACATGGCCTCCAGGTCATTGGGTACGGAAATTTTCCCAATTTTCCAAAAATTCCAAAAAATCATATGTTTCCAAAATTTTCTATTTTGGCCAAAATGCTCTTTTCATTTTTTTTCCGCCATGGGAGCTCTAGGATTATCTTCCCATGGATGAACTTGACCCTTCGGTTTTCAATTTGGCATCCCATTTCCAAATTGCATGCATATTTCACTCTGAATTTGGGAGTTTTCACCCTGAATTTCACAAATTTTATGAGTTTTGATAAAGACTAATGCTCTGCAATAGTGAATTTGTTAAATCCACGCTAGTCTTCGTCCCATACAAGTCCGGTGTTGAACCAAAATTTATGATACCACTATATAACATCCCCATATACTCACTGAGACACACTACCACAAAAACAATTTCTCTAATACCATTTTCTAACGTGCCCAATTGCCTGGTTGGACCACGTTACTACAAAATTGACTATCATTCGATTTAAATGTGGAAATATAAATAACATAAGATACACACTCACACAATTATCATTAATAATTAAACTCATGAATGCAACCAACTTAAATGTGCACTTCAACAATTAAACATACACAACACCATTCATATAAATAAAATACAGAGTTAATGCAACATTCAATCATAACATTAAAATTGTAAATGAGACAATGATTAAAACACTTATCATTTAAATATGATTTACACAATCAATTGTAGACAATTCCACACAATCGTAGACTCTACTGCTCTAATTCTCCCAACAACAAGTCACCCTTGTGTTGATGCAAATGAGCAACATGAATCTTGCCTACAAAATATTGCAACACACTGTACTATTTCTATTACTATATTATTTAACTAGTAGGTGGGACCCCTTAGAGAAGTTGTACTAAGTTGATTTCGCTCCTCTTTTTCTTAGAAATAAATTTGATCTTCAAACAAATGGTTAGATTAAATTACAATGTGATATTTTATTACATGCACCAATGGTTTCGTGGTCAACAATTTTCGACACTCCTTATCCTCATATTGCATTAAATATGTTGTCTCCATGATTGAAAGAAAGGAAAAGAGTGAGAGGCCTTTCCTACCAGAGTTATAACACTTATGATTATAAGTTTTAAAGTTTAATGATAATGATTTAGCTTGTGACATTTTTTTTTAAAGGTGGTCAACTTCATTCCATGCATTTATATATCATATATGATATCATACAAGGTTGTCACATGTAAAGTGTGAATGAAGCCAACTTAGAGTTATATTCGTATATGTTATGGGTATCATAGTTCACGTCGCTTGATTGGTAAGTTGATATGGATGATATATAAGCGGTGACAATTTACAATAGTTATGAAAATGGTATATTTCTTTGGATATAGTTGTGGGCTCGATGCATAGTACCAAGGCTCGATTTGGAGTCCGAGCTAGAGACTAAATGATTTCCATCGTGTAAATGTTGGTTGGATATCATGAAAGTTTGGTGAGTCTTGATGAATGTTTAGGCAGCATCTGTTAATGGAGATTTAGTGCACTCTCGTTGGTTTTCCCTCCTGAGAATACCACCTTTTGCATTGTTGCTTGTTGGAAAATGTATGTTGTTGATTAGTCTAGGGTTTGTAGATTCAAGGGATTTGATGGTTGGATAATTATCTTGGGCTTATCGCTTGTGTCTATTTAGATTATTTTGATAGGTATGGACACTTTCAACTTCTCTAGCATCAATGGTTTTATTTGTTTTGATAAATTTTAAATATTGGCTCAATTTGTTTGCATGTTGTGTGTTTGTTCTGAGAATAAATCTCTGTTGGGCATTGGTTTTGAAATGTTTTGGATGCCAAATTATTTGTATGAATCTGATACAAAATAAATAGGGTTACTAGGGACAAATCTAGACCTGGGTTTTGCATTTAAATTTTTACAGTCAAGTTAAAAGGAATAAGAGCTTCAAATGAGGAAAACAATCTCATCATTGTTGTTTGTGTTTGGATTTTTATGGATATGACCTGTTGTTAGGAACCGTGGGTTCCTTGTTATGATTGTGGATTATGTTCTCAAAAAAAAATCAAATGGAAGTTTGTAGTGCGCTCCCATCCTTCTCATCTTAACTATATATGTATCTGTTCTGGAAGAAATGTGATTTATTTTTTAAAAAGGCTCACTGTAATATCAGTTCAGTTTATTGTAATAATGGTTGGGGAATATGGGTATATTTTGATCACTTTCTCACACATATTTCGCGCCCCTATTCACCTTATCCTCCATCATATTTTAATTTATAGTGTTGTGACTTTGAAGAAACTCGAAACATAGGGTTTCAACATATGCTCCTATCTTGGCCCCTTTACTTTGGAATTCAAATATATAACCCTACCTTCAATCTCCATGAGTTTGTTATCATCATGGAAGTGTTGACTGGAAGTGATAAGCCTGTGTGTGAATTTGACTTCATATTTTGTGTTGGTATTTGGTTGGCATATTGACTTCAAGTCTCGTTTTTACAAATATTTTTAAAGGTAAGCTACTCTTTTAAAACACGGTTCTATAGTTGAAAATATATATGGAAAATATATTTATCAACATAAGATGGGAATAATTCTTGTGCCCTGGAATGGATTCATTTTGTTACTATGGTCACATTATTTAAAAAAAATAGGGTTCAAATGGTTAAAATTCAAAAGTTTGAATATGATTCTTTCCACAAGAAATTATAAAAAGAGTTTTCAAATTGTTGTTGATATATTTTGTTTAGTGGATTTAACTCTCAAGAATATAAAGGACAAAAATATTGAGTTTTATTTTGAAGGTTGGAATTGATCATATGTGTTGATGATTGATGGATGATGTTTGTATGTGGAAAGAACATTGACCGTTATCACTTCTCTCCATAATTTCATTTTACGCAAATTATACGGCCCTCATTTTTTCCATGTTTTGTTCCAAAAGAAATATGATTTTATAGTAAACCTGTAATTAGAAAAGGGGAGCTTTGAATTAGAACAATGAGAATTATTAATGAGACCTACAGTTGAGAATGAAGATGGCATGATTATTAAAATGGCTTGGTTAAGAATGAGTCTTATTTAGAACAATAATCATTTATTTCATTTTCATAAATAACACTTTTCGTTCATTATAAAGCCAAATCACATCCCATAATTTCATTGAATATCCATGTTCTAAATAATGGCAATTGTGGATTTTAATTCGAATAATGGCTATGATTTTTGTATACAGAGTAATGGATTAATGGAATGCATGCTTGTGTGTTTAATAATAAGATCCAATGTTTTGATTTTATCTTTAGAGAAAGTTAATTCATGGTTGATTAGTCTTTCATGTTCTATATTTTGATCTAAGTTTTCTTGTATACAATGAGTTTCTTTAGCATAGGAAGTCATGGAAGAGACGAGGGTGAGGGCATAAATAATTTTTGGCAAAGAGGTAACAGGAGACCCAGGTTCTCCATTCACTTTGAGTTGATCCTAAAGAGTTGAATATACTATTTCAAGTTCGGTTGTTCAACCTGGTGGGTCAAGGAGTATTCCAACCACATACTAGACCACAGAGACCCCCTATCCAACTTCATCAGAATATTTCAAGTGTCCATGTTCCACCTCATTTCTCACTCTATTAAGTACCTATACCAGATCTGCAAATATACTTCAATAATACCAAAAATAAACCATAAATCATTCACCATAACATGAACACAAGACTATATAAAACCCTTGAGGTAGGGTAACANATTTGGCGACCATACTGGAGAGATCTTTCCATCTCTATGTGGTTGTTGTACTTTATTTATATAATTAATTTATTTTGTTTCTTGTTCTTATTTTGGTTTTGTTTCCATCACTGTACTTGTCACTAGACGACCCAATATTGGTGATGGTCTTGACGATCAAACTATCATTTCTTTGATCTTATTCAATACCATTTTAGAGACTGCTAGCACTCATGTTGAACTCCATCATCCTTGGGGAGTCATTTCCGAAGATATTAGAATATGTGAACAGTGGGAAGCCTGACAAAGGAAACCCAAAAATCAGCCTCTGCATTGAAACATTTTGCGCATGTCCTCTAGCTCTCATATTTCTCAAAGAACAAGAGTGTTTTCACATGATAATTTTCCTATATCTGAAATAGGAAGGAGAAAGGTTGTCATACAAATCCAACAAACTTCTCTTCGTTGGACTTTATCTGATTTAGCTAGTTCCACTCTACCTATAATTTCCTTCACTTTAAATATGACATATTTTGGTGGTGGTGGTGGTCCCAGAGGTTCCTCCTCTTCACAACCTTCATCTTCTTCTGTAATCAAAAGTATTTATAGCCATCAAATTCCAATTCAATCTACAACTAATACGGAAAAATTCATTAAAAAGTGTGTCTTATTTCAATTCGAAGAAGATGCTACCACCACCCCGTGGCACATATCTTCTCCCTTGAATCTTATGCCAGTTGCCCAACCCCTTCCAAAGTTTAAGGATTATTTGCCTAAGTTTTTGGGAAATGGTACTATTACTACAAAAGAACACTTGGTAGCCTTTTCTAACACGTTTCATAATCTATGCGAGAATGAAAATGATACTTGCATGTGCTTATTTTCAACTCTCTTGAAGGTAAGGTTGTTGCATATTTTTTTTACTTACCCCCAAAAATATTTTTTACGTGGGTAGAATTGGTCTATTGGTTTAAATCTACATATGGACAACCTAAAATATCAGCTGATCAACTAAGGGAATATAATAATATTACCTATAACAATAGTGAAAGTATTAAATCGTTCAATCTTTGTTTCACTAATTTGGATTATCAATTTCTCGAATTGATCTGCCCCTAGAACCAATATGCTTTCATGCATTATTACAATAATTTACCCTCTTCTTATCAGCATAGATTGGAAGAAAATGATACAGATAATCTCATATATTCACTTCAAACTTGTCTTGAGTCGAAGAGTAGCTAGAAAGAACTGGTCTTTCTAAGGGAGACTATGTCAAACAAACTGATATGTCTGTAGTCTTGTAGGTTATGTAGGATATGAATAACGAAATGATTTATTATGAAAGGAAAGGAATCACCTCCTCTTCTTATCCTACTGAAACTTATTCTCATTCATATTTTAGGAGTCCAAATGATAACCCTTTTCAACCAAAGGCTATAATTTCTCGTTCCTGGTGTAATTTTTGTGAAGAAAACCATGACAAAAGAACTTGTGAGATTAAAAAGAATGCTAGGGACATAATCTTTGATAAGAAACCTGAGGATACTATTGAGGTTCTAGATTGAGCTCAACCAGATGATGTTATGGTAGTTAATACTAGAAATAAGTCTTATCCCAGTCAGAACAAAGTTTATCCTCCCCTCACTAATTCATTCCCAAGCACATAATCTCAAGGTATTGTCTCCTAAGTTGTTAAGACTCCAAACAATCAAGGGACAATTTCTTCTTTCCCTCCCCCCAAATATAATATTCTCAATCAATTGGCTAATATTAAAGTACATGCTTCTCTTTAGGACATGGTTGTCATCCCGGAACAACAACAACATGTTAAAATTTTTATGGAAGGTAAAATTTCTACAGTAGCTAATTTGAATGAAAATCCTAAGGGAGATGATTCAAATGTAAATAAAATAGGTGTAAATAACTTTACGAACCCTGTAAAATGTCCTCCATTTTATGTTTTTGTAAATATTATGGATGAAATAGCTCATTGTTGCCTCATAGATGGTGGATCTGGTCCAAGCGTTATGTCAAATATTATTATGGAATAGTTAGGCCTTTCCTATACAAATGAAAATGAAAGGAGTATGCTCTCTTATAATAATTAAAAACAGTCTACCATAGGTGAAATTAAATATGTAACTCTAGTACTTTGCACTCATCCTAAAATAAGAACCACCCTAAATATATAGGTAATTGATATGCTTGTAAGTAACTATTCAATCATTTTTGGTAGAGACTGGAAATCCTTAACCGGTGGCTACCTTTCACTAGACAACTCACATTTATCCATCCCTAAGAATGGAAAGAATATTATTGTACTAAGGGAATGAAAGATTTATCCTTATATTGAAAGTGTTCCTCAGCCTAATGTAAATTATGTTGAAGAATACATGGGTGTCTATTCAATATTTTCTTATAAAGATGGCATGCATCTTCAACCAACCGATTATGATGATGGTATGTGGAATATGCACTTTGACAGTGCATGTTCAAATGAAGAAAACATAGCAGGTATTATATTACACTTCCATATAGGAAAAATTCATAATTTCTCATATAGATTAGAATTTTCCTGTACAAACAATGTCACTGAGTTTAAAGCCCAACAACAAGTTACTGAAGTGATACACCCAAGTTGTGTGGGAAGTAATCTCAAATCTATGGTCTTTTAACATCACTCATGTAAAAAGAGAACTTAATTCTATGGCTAACAGATTATTTGTTTTTGCAACTTCTCCCATAAGGCATCTTTTACCACAGAGGCCAAATTGTACATTTGTGTCTCTCTACCGACTTCATCTCCCTGATAACGTAGAATCTTGGAAAGCTTTTCCAGACGATGAAGGTATATGTACCTTCCTACAAAATGAACCTTATAAGCCTAAGGAAATAATTTCCCTTGAAAATGTTAAACTTCCTAAGGGTTTGACTCCTCTTGAGAGTTCATTCTCGATGAGTGATGTAGGCAATAAATAAATTAATAAAGAAGAGGATTCTAAAAGAAAAGTCGGGGATACCATCTCTCTAAACATTGGAACCCCTAAGTCCCAAAAGATCATTAAGATAGGTTCCTAATGTTATGATCAATAAAAAAAAAGAAATTGATGGACTTGTTCCAAGAACTTCAAGTGTTTTTTCCTAGTCTTATGAGGATCTTTGTGGTTTTGATCCAATTGTTATAAAACATGCCATTCCCATTAAGGAAAGGGAAAAGGCAGTTAGGAATAAATAGAGACCTATGAATCCTGCTCTTGAAGCTACAATTCGAAAAGAAGTGTAAAAGCTTATAAATGCTCACATAACCTTTTTGGTGAAGTATTTTGAATGGGTATCAAATCTTGTTCTCATCTGGAAGAAAATAGGTCAAATTAGGCTTTGTGCCGATTTTTGTGCTTTAAATAGAGCAAGTGTTAAATACAACTTTCCATTGCCTAACATGGAAATGATATTACAATAGGTTGTAGGATCCGTGATGATGTCCTTACTTGACGGGTTTTCTGGATATAATAAAATCAAAGTTAAAAGGACTGATAAATATAAAACCACATTTACAACCCGTTGGGGCACCTTTTCTTACGAACTCATGACATTTGGCTTGTCCAATGCAAGCGCTACTTTTCATAAGGATATGAAATTAGATTTCGATGATCTTATCAGCAAGATAATTCAAGTGTATCTTGATGATTTAACAATTTATTCTAAGACTCGATCATATCATTTTGGTCATCTTCGAAAAGTCTTCATGCAATGTAGGAAATTTGGCATTTCTTTGAATCCTTTGAAGTCTATTTTTGGCGTCTCCCAAGGTAAAATTCTCAATCATGTTGTTTCTGATTCAAGAATAAGAATTGATCCTGAGAGGGTTGCTGCTATCTTAAATCTTCCAACCCCTACACCTAAGAAAGAAATTCAAGCTATAAATTTCGTCCAAAGGTTTGTTTTTTATTTTGTTGTCATTGTTAAAGCAATTCATAATCTACTAAAGAAAGATCATAATTTCTCTTGGATGGATGATGTCATAAAGGCTTTCGTAAAAATAAAGAAAGAAATCAGTTCCACACTGGTTTTGGCGAAACCAAATTTTGAAAAAGACTTTATTATATATACAAACACTATAAAAGAAGCAATTTTTATTATTCTTATGTTAAATGATGACCAAAATATTGAAAAGCATGTAGCTTACATGATTCAAAGTTTTTCAAATGATGAATTTAAATATTCTTATATTGAAAAGCATGTTTTTTCTCTTGTTAAAGATATAGAGAAATTTCGGCATTTTATTCTAGGAAATCACATGCAGGTAAAAGTCTCTTTGCCTGTTGTTAAGTTCTTGCTTTCACAAACTTATCTTTCAGGGAAACTTGCACATTGTCTTGCAAAAATATAGGAGCATGTTTTAACGATCATGAAATTCAAAACGATTAAGGGACATGACTTAGCCCTTCTCTTGGCTCAACATCCTGAACCAAGTGAAATTTCTGAAGAAGAAGATAGTCTACTGTCAACATTGTTTTATGTTGAAATCCAAAACCTCACTTTATCTGAACACCCATGGTATAAAGATCTCATCCATTACTTACAATTTCAAAGGTGTCAAGATCATTTAAATTCTCATCAATGAAGGAGGATCCGCCTTGAAGATTCGAAGTATCTCATTATAGGAGACTCTTTGTTTAGAATGTCCGTTGATGGGATGCTACTACGATTTATTGATGATAACATAGTTCAAATGATATTAAATGATATTCACTGATCATCGACATATATTGTTCATATTGGTGGTCACTTTTCTACTAAATCCATTGCCTTTAAAATATTAAGAATTGGTTATTACTGGCGAGATGTTTTTAGATATTCCTATCAATTCACAAGGGCCTGTGACAAATGCCAAAAGTTTTGTTGGTAAAGAACACTTATTTTCCATGCCTTTATAGCATGTTCTTCCATATTTTCCCTTTTCTAAATGGGGTTTAGATTTTATTGGTACTATTAACCCACCATCTTCTGCAGGACATGTTTATATATTGAAAGTTGCAAATTACTTCACAAAGTGGGTTGAAGTTGTACCTCTTAGGCATGCTCAAGATGAACGGGTTATTTCTTTTTTAGAATCCAATATATTTTCTCGATTTGGACTTCCCCTGGAAATCATTTCAAATAATGGACCAGATTTCATCTCTGCAAAGCTAACTCAGTTTCTTAGTAAGTTTGGTGTTAAACACTTTACCTCCTCTACCTATTTTCCTCAAGGAAATGGGCAGGTTGAGTCAACTAACAAGAACCTGGTCAAAATATTGAAAATAATTATAGAGGGTAAGCCCCACCACTGGAACACACTTCTTACTTATGCACTTTTGACAGATCGTACTACTAGTAAGTCTAGTACATGATTTACCCCATTTCAGTGGTTACATGGTCAAGAGGATATTATGCCCATCAAACTAGAACTTACCTCCCTACGTTTGGCATTGCAAACTGAAGAAATGAATTCTACTGATATTTCTCAAAGAACGAATGCCTTTCCCACTTTAGAAGAACATAGAGGTCATGATCTAGATAATTTAAAAAGAAGGCAGAAAACAGTAGAAAAATATTTTAATAAAAAGACCAAATCCATTGATTTCAAGGTTGATGAGAAAGTGTGACTTTGGGAAAAAATATATGATATCATGCAAGGTTGTCACTTGTAAAGTGTGAATGAACCCGAATTAGAGTTAAATTCATATATGTTATGGGTATCATACTTCACATCGCTTGATTGGTAAGTTTATATGGATGATATATAAGCGATGACAATTTACAATAGTTATGAATTTGGTATATTTCTTTGGATATGGTTGTGAGCTCGATGCATAGTATCAAGGCTCGATTTGGAGTTCGAGCTAGCGACTAAGTGCTTTACACAGTGTAAATGTTGGTTGGATATCATGAAAGTTTGGTTAGTCTTTATTAATGTTGAGGCGACGTGATTTTATGGAGATTCAATGCACTCTCATTGGTTTTCCCTCCTAAGAATACCACCTTTTGCATTGTTTCTTGTTGGAAATGGTCTGTGGTTGATTAGTCGAGGGTTTATATATTTAAGGGATTTGGTGGTTGGATAACGATATTGGGTTTATCTCTCGTGGTTATTTATCTTATTTTGAAAGGTATGGACATTTTCATCTTCTTTGGCATCAATGGATTGATTTGTTCTGATAAATTTTAAATATTGGCTCAAATTGTTTGCATGTTGTGTGTTTGCTTTGAGAATGAATCTTTGTTGGGAATTGGTTTTGAAATGTTGTGGATGGAAAATTATTTGTATGAAGCTGATAAAAAATAAATAAGGTTACCAGGGAGAAATCTCAACCTGGGTTTTGCATTTAAATTTTTACAGTCAAGTTAAAAGGAATAAGAGCTTCGAATGAGGAAAACGATCTCATCATTGTTGTTTCCATTTGTGTTTTTATGGATATGGTATGTTGTTAGGAACTATCGATTCCTTTTTATGACTTTGGATTATGTTCTCAAAACAAAATCAAATGGAATTTTGCAATGCGCTCCCAGCCTTCTCGTCTTGACTATCTCTGTATCTGTTCTGGAAGAAATGTGATTTACTTTTTAAAAAGGCTCACTATAATATCAGTTCAATTTATTGTAATAATGGTTGGGGCATATGGGTATATTTTGATTACTTTATCACACATATTGCATGACCTATTGTCCCAATCCACCAGCAGATTTTAATTTATAGTGTTATGACTTTGAAGGAACTCGAAACCTAGGGTTTTGACTTATACTCCTATCTCAACCCGCTTACTTTGGAATTCAAAGATATAACCCTACCTTCAGTATCCACAATTTTTTTAGCATCATGGAAGTGTTGATTGGAAATGATAAGCATGTGTGTGAAGTCGACTTCATATTTTGTGTTGGTATTTGTTTGGCATATTGGCTTCAAGTCTCGTTTTTGCAAATATTTTTAAAGGAAAGCTACTCTTTCAAAACACAGTTCTGTAGTTGACAATATATATGGAAAATGTATTTATCAACATAAGATGGGAATAATTCTTGTGCCCTGGAATAGATTCATTATTTTACTATGGTCACATTATTTAAAAAAAAAAAATAGGGTTCAAATGGTTAAAATTCAAAAGTTTGAATATGATTCTTTCCACAAGAAATTATAAAAAGAGTTTTCAAACTATTGTTGATATATTTTGTTTACTATATTTAACTCTCAAGAATATAAAGGACAAAAATATTGAGTTTTATTTTGAAGGTCGTAATTGATCATATGTGTCAATGATTGATGGATGATGTTTGTATGTGGAAAGAACATTGATTGTTATCACCTCCTCCATAATTTCATTTTACACAAATTATATAGCCCTCATTTTTTCCCAAAATCATTTTATTTTTTCCATGTTTTATTCCAAAAGAAATATGATTTTATAGAAAACATGTAATTGGAAAAGGGGAGTTTTGAATTATAACAGTGAGAATTATTAATGAGACCTACAGTTGAGCATGAATATGGCATTATTATTAAAATGGCTTAGTTAAGAATGAGTCTTATTTAGAACAGTAATCATTTATTTCCTTTTCATAAATAACACTTTTCAATTCATTATAAATCCAAATCACATCCTATAATTTCATTGAATATCCTTGTTCTAAATAATGAAAATTGTGAATTTTAATTGGGATAATGACTATGATTATTGTACATAGAGTAATGGATTAATGGAATGAATGCTTGTGTGTTAAATAATAAGAGTCAATGTTTTGAGTTTATCTTTACACAAAATGAATTGATGGTTTATTAGTCTTTCATGTTCTATATTATGATCTAAGTTTGTTTGTAGACAATGAGTTTCTATAGCAGAGGAAGTCATGATAGAGGCAGGGGTGGAGTCAGAAATAATTTTTGAAAAGGGGTAACAGGGGACCTAGGTTCTCATGAACCTTTGTCAAGAAAAGGTAAAGAAGTGCTCATTCATGCCAAATATTCTAGTGACTCCTCACAGTCAGTTACCTCTCATGCCTAGAAGAATAATGAACAGACTCTAGTTCTCAATGAAGTTCATCCTCATGCATCCAATCAACCTGATCAGAGGATCAAATTTTGCTCAATTTTCAAAGTGCTCGAAATGCGACGAAAATAGTGCTATTGCGTCTGTCTCGTCTTCCTGATTCCGGCGGTATATTTACTTTGTCAAATGGACGCCGTATGAAGAAGATATCGCGATCTATTCGCCAAGACAAATAGGAAAAAATTTGATGATGACTGTACCTGTTCGTACAGTCCGTACAATCCGTACGGTCTGATGTGGCAGGACCGTACAGACCATACGATGATGATGTGGCAGTTGTTTATTGGTTGATTGTTGGCGAGTCGGGTGTTGACACGTGTACGGTTGGTGGAAAATGATAGGAGGACACGTGGCCCAATCCATGGGTGCCACGTGTCCCCCCCATTGTTTGGTTTATATTGTTATATAAAATGTAATGGGAGTCCGCGGGGTTCAACCCCGGGACCTCCCCCACTATGTAAACCTTTATATAATCGTCCGACCAATGCACCCATGACATGTGACTTAACATGTAACCAAACGCATATGTTATAAAGTCGTATCAATGTATGAATGGGCGGGGGTCGGGCCGGGGCTTAGCCCTGGCCCGTGGTTGTTTGAAATGCTATGTGACCATGTCATAAAGCCCGACGAATGGCACGGGTATATAACCATAGTTTTCATATTGTATTATATATATCATATATACCGTTGTGTATAAGCGTGGGGTTGAAACATAACCCATGGGTTTTTGTTATATGACCAATGGTATAACATGCGCAGGAGTTCCAACGGTTAT
>JZKD02S2149174.1:0-10507 GCA_000966675.3 Picea glauca | reverse complement strand
ATTCCCATTGGGTACCTCCATAGGTACCCCATATTACCTCCCTAGGTATACTACACACTCTAGTCAGAGGTCCATGTTAATGATGGTTGGAAAGAGGTCAATTAACCTACATTTCATCATCATGGTTGGCCCACAGTTTCATTTCCATTACCTCCTCCACCTCCACACAATCATCATGCCCAGAAAATTAATCATATTGCATCCCCTGCTCAATCCTCACATGCAAGAAAAAAACTAAATACAACCATCCCTAAACCTTTTTCAAGCAAAGGTAAGAAAGTGTTCATTCATGCCAAATATTCTAGTGACTCCTCCCAATCAGTTACCTCTCATGCCTAGCAGAATAATGAATAGTATCCAGTTCCTAGTGAAGTTCAGCCTCATGCATCCAATCAACCAAACACTGAGAAAATCAGCTCTACAAACATAGCAGAAAAGGCAACAAACAATGGGAAGAAGAAGACTACTTCCAATAGTAAATATGGCTTTTGATTATTGAACATTTTGTTATGTTTGGGTTATTTTCAAACAGCATGGTACTATTATCTTCATTTTTGGACAACCAGTCTTATTTATTTTTGTGGTGGCAAAATACATTTATATATGTGTGTGTGTGTGTGTGTGTGTGTGTGGATAATTTTGGGGAGATGCAAGGGAATATTCAAGTGATTTTTTACACGTGTATTTATGAGGTGGCATGAATTATTTTGAAAATAAATTATGGAGAAACATGGAGGGAATCGAGCTTAAAAGGATTTAAATTATGTTAGGGGTCCCACCTATTAGTTATTATTTAATAAACCCTTTATTATTAATATTATTTGTCCTTAACTAATATTAAGTCTAACATGACTTATCTAATGGTAGTTTGAAACTACCACAACTTCTTTTGAGGAAGATAAAATTTGATCAAGGGAAGGGACAAAGAGGAGAGAACAAGGAAGAATGTTTTGATATAAGGTCTGCTCTTATTCTTGTGAGATTACTTACTTTCATTCATTTTGAGTTATCTTAGAGTCTTAACCCTCTTGTTGACACCATGATCTTATTGACGATAACAAGATTCAAGGATTGAGATACATATTTCAGTATCCCAACAACTTACTCATGAAAGGTTGATCATATGATCTTGATAGTATGTGTATTTTGATTTGTATATGAATTAGAATTCATTATTGATAGGGAATGTTTTGTTGAGTCGGTGAATGATATTTTCATGGCTAAGTTGATCCATACTTTTAGTTTTAGTCCTCTCTTGTTTTCAGAGTATTTTGTATGGTGCCCATTGAATACCTCTAAATTTTATCTTGGTCCATACCCTCACAAGGGTTTTAAAGGGGGTTATGATTATAACTTGGATTGAAATTAATAAAATCACTTTTCTCATTTTGGTCTCACATGTGTATTTTTTTATACTATTTTCAAATTTTTATTTCATTTGTTTCTTAATCCTAAAACACAATACATATACATTTTTTTACTTTCTTCTTTTGCAATGTTAAATTATAAAAGACAACATTGATTCCTTGTACTTATTTCTCAAGAATCAATTGATAATTTTGTCTTAGGCTATAAACCTTGGGTGATCATCCCAACTATATTACCCTAGCCTAGTAAGATTCAAAAATGTTGGAGTGAGGTTCCTCGTGCCTTTTCCTCAACATTTATTTGGCGACCATACTGGAGAGATATTTCCATCTCTCTGTGGTTGTTGTACTTTATTTATGTAATTAATTTCTTTTGTTTCTTGTTCTTATTTTGGTTTTGTTTCCATCACTGTACTTGTCACTAGACAACCCAATATTGGTGATGGTCTTGACGATCAAACTATCATTTCTTTGATCTTATTCGATACCATTTTAGAGACTGCTAGCACTCATGTTGAACTCCATCATCCTTGGGGAGTCATTTCCGAAGATATTAGAATATGTGAACGGTGGGAAGCCTGACAAAGGAAACCCAAAAATCAGCCTCTGCATTGAAACATTTTGCGCATGTCCTCTAGCTCTCATATTTCTCAAAGAACAAGAGGGTTTTCACATGATAATTTTCCTATATCTGAAATAGGAAGGAGAAAGGTTGTCATACAAATCCAACAAACTTCTCTTCGTCGGACTTTATCTGATTCAGCTAGTTCCACTCTACCTATAATTTCCTTCACTTTAAATATGACATATTTTGGTGGTGGTGGTGGTCCCAGAGGTTCCTCCTCTTCACAACCTTCAGCTTCTTCTGTAATCAGAAGTATTTATAGCCATCAAATTCCAATTCAATCTACAACTAATACGGAAAAATTCATTAAAAAGTGTGTCTTATTTCAATTCGAACAAGATGCTACCACCACCCTGTGGCACATATCTTCTCCCTTGAATCTTATGCCAGTTGCCCAACCCCTTCCAAAGTTTAAGGATTATTTGCCTAAGTTTTTGGGAAATGGTACTATTACTACAAAAGAACACTTGGTAGCCTTTTCTAACACGTTTCATAATCTATGCGAGAATGAAAATGATACTTGCATGTGCTTATTTTCAACTCTCTTGAAGGTAAGGTTGTTGCATATTTTTTTTACTTACCCCCAAAAATATTTTTTACGTGGGTAGAATTGGTCTATTGGTTTAAATCTACATATGGACAACCTAAAATATCAGCTGATCAACTAAGGGAATATAATAATATTACCTATAACAATAGTGAAAGTATTAAATCGTTCAATCTTTGTTTCACTAATTTGGATTATCAATTTCTCGAATTGATCTGCCCCTAGAACCAATATGCTTTCATGCATTATTACAATAATTTACCCTCTTCTTATCAGCATAGATTGGAAGAAAATGATACAGATAATCTCATATATTCACTTCAAACTTGTCTTGAGTCGAAGAGTAGCTAGAAAGAACTGGTCTTTCTAAGGGAGACTATGTCAAACAAACTGATATGTCTGTAGTCTTGTAGGTTATGTAGGATATGAATAACGAAATGATTTATTATGAAAGGAAAGGAATCACCTCCTCTTCTTATCCTACTGAAACTTATTCTCATTCATATTTTAGGAGTCCAAATGATAACCCTTTTCAACCAAAGGCTATAATTTCTCGTTCCTGGTGTAATTTTTGTGAAGAAAACCATGACAAAAGAACTTGTGAGATTAAAAAGAATGCTAGGGACATAATCTTTGATAAGAAACCTGAGGATACTATTGAGGTTCTAGATTGAGCTCAACCAGATGATGTTATGGTAGTTAATACTAGAAATAAGTCTTATCCCAGTCAGAACAAAGTTTATCCTCCCCTCACTAATTCATTCCCAAGCACATAATCTCAAGGTATTGTCTCCTAAGTTGTTAAGACTCCAAACAATCAAGGGACAATTTCTTCTTTCCCTCCCCCCAAATATAATATTCTCAATCAATTGGCTAATATTAAAGTACATGCTTCTCTTTAGGACATGGTTGTCATCCCGGAACAACAACAACATGTTAAAATTTTTATGGAAGGTAAAATTTCTACAGTAGCTAATTTGAATGAAAATCCTAAGGGAGATGATTCAAATGTAAATAAAATAGGTGTAAATAACTTTACGAACCCTGTAAAATGTCCTCCATTTTATGTTTTTGTAAATATTATGGATGAAATAGCTCATTGTTGCCTCATAGATGGTGGATCTGGTCCAAGCGTTATGTCAAATATTATTATGGAATAGTTAGGCCTTTCCTATACAAATGAAAATGAAAGGAGTATGCTCTCTTATAATAATTAAAAACAGTCTACCATAGGTGAAATTAAATATGTAACTCTAGTACTTTGCACTCATCCTAAAATAAGAACCACCCTAAATATATAGGTAATTGATATGCTTGTAAGTAACTATTCAATCATTTTTGGTAGAGACTGGAAATCCTTAACCGGTGGCTACCTTTCACTAGACAACTCACATTTATCCATCCCTAAGAATGGAAAGAATATTATTGTACTAAGGGAATGAAAGATTTATCCTTATATTGAAAGTGTTCCTCAGCCTAATGTAAATTATGTTGAAGAATACATGGGTGTCTATTCAATATTTTCTTATAAAGATGGCATGCATCTTCAACCAACCGATTATGATGATGGTATGTGGAATATGCACTTTGACAGTGCATGTTCAAATGAAGAAAACATAGCAGGTATTATATTACACTTCCATATAGGAAAAATTCATAATTTCTCATATAGATTAGAATTTTCCTGTACAAACAATGTCACTGAGTTTAAAGCCCAACAACAAGTTACTGAAGTGATACACCCAAGTTGTGTGGGAAGTAATCTCAAATCTATGGTCTTTTAACATCACTCATGTAAAAAGAGAACTTAATTCTATGGCTAACAGATTATTTGTTTTTGCAACTTCTCCCATAAGGCATCTTTTACCACAGAGGCCAAATTGTACATTTGTGTCTCTCTACCGACTTCATCTCCCTGATAACGTAGAATCTTGGAAAGCTTTTCCAGACGATGAAGGTATATGTACCTTCCTACAAAATGAACCTTATAAGCCTAAGGAAATAATTTCCCTTGAAAATGTTAAACTTCCTAAGGGTTTGACTCCTCTTGAGAGTTCATTCTCGATGAGTGATGTAGGCAATAAATAAATTAATAAAGAAGAGGATTCTAAAAGAAAAGTCGGGGATACCATCTCTCTAAACATTGGAACCCCTAAGTCCCAAAAGATCATTAAGATAGGTTCCTAATGTTATGATCAATAAAAAAAAAGAAATTGATGGACTTGTTCCAAGAACTTCAAGTGTTTTTTCCTAGTCTTATGAGGATCTTTGTGGTTTTGATCCAATTGTTATAAAACATGCCATTCCCATTAAGGAAAGGGAAAAGGCAGTTAGGAATAAATAGAGACCTATGAATCCTGCTCTTGAAGCTACAATTCGAAAAGAAGTGTAAAAGCTTATAAATGCTCACATAACCTTTTTGGTGAAGTATTTTGAATGGGTATCAAATCTTGTTCTCATCTGGAAGAAAATAGGTCAAATTAGGCTTTGTGCCGATTTTTGTGCTTTAAATAGAGCAAGTGTTAAATACAACTTTCCATTGCCTAACATGGAAATGATATTACAATAGGTTGTAGGATCCGTGATGATGTCCTTACTTGACGGGTTTTCTGGATATAATAAAATCAAAGTTAAAAGGACTGATAAATATAAAACCACATTTACAACCCGTTGGGGCACCTTTTCTTACGAACTCATGACATTTGGCTTGTCCAATGCAAGCGCTACTTTTCATAAGGATATGAAATTAGATTTCGATGATCTTATCAGCAAGATAATTCAAGTGTATCTTGATGATTTAACAATTTATTCTAAGACTCGATCATATCATTTTGGTCATCTTCGAAAAGTCTTCATGCAATGTAGGAAATTTGGCATTTCTTTGAATCCTTTGAAGTCTATTTTTGGCGTCTCCCAAGGTAAAATTCTCAATCATGTTGTTTCTGATTCAAGAATAAGAATTGATCCTGAGAGGGTTGCTGCTATCTTAAATCTTCCAACCCCTACACCTAAGAAAGAAATTCAAGCTATAAATTTCGTCCAAAGGTTTGTTTTTTATTTTGTTGTCATTGTTAAAGCAATTCATAATCTACTAAAGAAAGATCATAATTTCTCTTGGATGGATGATGTCATAAAGGCTTTCGTAAAAATAAAGAAAGAAATCAGTTCCACACTGGTTTTGGCGAAACCAAATTTTGAAAAAGACTTTATTATATATACAAACACTATAAAAGAAGCAATTTTTATTATTCTTATGTTAAATGATGACCAAAATATTGAAAAGCATGTAGCTTACATGATTCAAAGTTTTTCAAATGATGAATTTAAATATTCTTATATTGAAAAGCATGTTTTTTCTCTTGTTAAAGATATAGAGAAATTTCGGCATTTTATTCTAGGAAATCACATGCAGGTAAAAGTCTCTTTGCCTGTTGTTAAGTTCTTGCTTTCACAAACTTATCTTTCAGGGAAACTTGCACATTGTCTTGCAAAAATATAGGAGCATGTTTTAACGATCATGAAATTCAAAACGATTAAGGGACATGACTTAGCCCTTCTCTTGGCTCAACATCCTGAACCAAGTGAAATTTCTGAAGAAGAAGATAGTCTACTGTCAACATTGTTTTATGTTGAAATCCAAAACCTCACTTTATCTGAACACCCATGGTATAAAGATCTCATCCATTACTTACAATTTCAAAGGTGTCAAGATCATTTAAATTCTCATCAATGAAGGAGGATCCGCCTTGAAGATTCGAAGTATCTCATTATAGGAGACTCTTTGTTTAGAATGTCCGTTGATGGGATGCTACTACGATTTATTGATGATAACATAGTTCAAATGATATTAAATGATATTCACTGATCATCGACATATATTGTTCATATTGGTGGTCACTTTTCTACTAAATCCATTGCCTTTAAAATATTAAGAATTGGTTATTACTGGCGAGATGTTTTTAGATATTCCTATCAATTCACAAGGGCCTGTGACAAATGCCAAAAGTTTTGTTGGTAAAGAACACTTATTTTCCATGCCTTTATAGCATGTTCTTCCATATTTTCCCTTTTCTAAATGGGGTTTAGATTTTATTGGTACTATTAACCCACCATCTTCTGCAGGACATGTTTATATATTGAAAGTTGCAAATTACTTCACAAAGTGGGTTGAAGTTGTACCTCTTAGGCATGCTCAAGATGAACGGGTTATTTCTTTTTTAGAATCCAATATATTTTCTCGATTTGGACTTCCCCTGGAAATCATTTCAAATAATGGACCAGATTTCATCTCTGCAAAGCTAACTCAGTTTCTTAGTAAGTTTGGTGTTAAACACTTTACCTCCTCTACCTATTTTCCTCAAGGAAATGGGCAGGTTGAGTCAACTAACAAGAACCTGGTCAAAATATTGAAAATAATTATAGAGGGTAAGCCCCACCACTGGAACACACTTCTTACTTATGCACTTTTGACAGATCGTACTACTAGTAAGTCTAGTACATGATTTACCCCATTTCAGTGGTTACATGGTCAAGAGGATATTATGCCCATCAAACTAGAACTTACCTCCCTACGTTTGGCATTGCAAACTGAAGAAATGAATTCTACTGATATTTCTCAAAGAACGAATGCCTTTCCCACTTTAGAAGAACATAGAGGTCATGATCTAGATAATTTAAAAAGAAGGCAGAAAACAGTAGAAAAATATTTTAATAAAAAGACCAAATCCATTGATTTCAAGGTTGATGAGAAAGTGTGACTTTGGGAAAAAATATATGATATCATGCAAGGTTGTCACTTGTAAAGTGTGAATGAACCCGAATTAGAGTTAAATTCATATATGTTATGGGTATCATACTTCACATCGCTTGATTGGTAAGTTTATATGGATGATATATAAGCGATGACAATTTACAATAGTTATGAATTTGGTATATTTCTTTGGATATGGTTGTGAGCTCGATGCATAGTATCAAGGCTCGATTTGGAGTTCGAGCTAGCGACTAAGTGCTTTACACAGTGTAAATGTTGGTTGGATATCATGAAAGTTTGGTTAGTCTTTATTAATGTTGAGGCGACGTGATTTTATGGAGATTCAATGCACTCTCATTGGTTTTCCCTCCTAAGAATACCACCTTTTGCATTGTTTCTTGTTGGAAATGGTCTGTGGTTGATTAGTCGAGGGTTTATATATTTAAGGGATTTGGTGGTTGGATAACGATATTGGGTTTATCTCTCGTGGTTATTTATCTTATTTTGAAAGGTATGGACATTTTCATCTTCTTTGGCATCAATGGATTGATTTGTTCTGATAAATTTTAAATATTGGCTCAAATTGTTTGCATGTTGTGTGTTTGCTTTGAGAATGAATCTTTGTTGGGAATTGGTTTTGAAATGTTGTGGATGGAAAATTATTTGTATGAAGCTGATAAAAAATAAATAAGGTTACCAGGGAGAAATCTCAACCTGGGTTTTGCATTTAAATTTTTACAGTCAAGTTAAAAGGAATAAGAGCTTCGAATGAGGAAAACGATCTCATCATTGTTGTTTCCATTTGTGTTTTTATGGATATGGTATGTTGTTAGGAACTATCGATTCCTTTTTATGACTTTGGATTATGTTCTCAAAACAAAATCAAATGGAATTTTGCAATGCGCTCCCAGCCTTCTCGTCTTGACTATCTCTGTATCTGTTCTGGAAGAAATGTGATTTACTTTTTAAAAAGGCTCACTATAATATCAGTTCAATTTATTGTAATAATGGTTGGGGCATATGGGTATATTTTGATTACTTTATCACACATATTGCATGACCTATTGTCCCAATCCACCAGCAGATTTTAATTTATAGTGTTATGACTTTGAAGGAACTCGAAACCTAGGGTTTTGACTTATACTCCTATCTCAACCCGCTTACTTTGGAATTCAAAGATATAACCCTACCTTCAGTATCCACAATTTTTTTAGCATCATGGAAGTGTTGATTGGAAATGATAAGCATGTGTGTGAAGTCGACTTCATATTTTGTGTTGGTATTTGTTTGGCATATTGGCTTCAAGTCTCGTTTTTGCAAATATTTTTAAAGGAAAGCTACTCTTTCAAAACACAGTTCTGTAGTTGACAATATATATGGAAAATGTATTTATCAACATAAGATGGGAATAATTCTTGTGCCCTGGAATAGATTCATTATTTTACTATGGTCACATTATTTAAAAAAAAAAAATAGGGTTCAAATGGTTAAAATTCAAAAGTTTGAATATGATTCTTTCCACAAGAAATTATAAAAAGAGTTTTCAAACTATTGTTGATATATTTTGTTTACTATATTTAACTCTCAAGAATATAAAGGACAAAAATATTGAGTTTTATTTTGAAGGTCGTAATTGATCATATGTGTCAATGATTGATGGATGATGTTTGTATGTGGAAAGAACATTGATTGTTATCACCTCCTCCATAATTTCATTTTACACAAATTATATAGCCCTCATTTTTTCCCAAAATCATTTTATTTTTTCCATGTTTTATTCCAAAAGAAATATGATTTTATAGAAAACATGTAATTGGAAAAGGGGAGTTTTGAATTATAACAGTGAGAATTATTAATGAGACCTACAGTTGAGCATGAATATGGCATTATTATTAAAATGGCTTAGTTAAGAATGAGTCTTATTTAGAACAGTAATCATTTATTTCCTTTTCATAAATAACACTTTTCAATTCATTATAAATCCAAATCACATCCTATAATTTCATTGAATATCCTTGTTCTAAATAATGAAAATTGTGAATTTTAATTGGGATAATGACTATGATTATTGTACATAGAGTAATGGATTAATGGAATGAATGCTTGTGTGTTAAATAATAAGAGTCAATGTTTTGAGTTTATCTTTACACAAAATGAATTGATGGTTTATTAGTCTTTCATGTTCTATATTATGATCTAAGTTTGTTTGTAGACAATGAGTTTCTATAGCAGAGGAAGTCATGATAGAGGCAGGGGTGGAGTCAGAAATAATTTTTGAAAAGGGGTAACAGGGGACCTAGGTTCTCATGAACCTTTGTCAAGAAAAGGTAAAGAAGTGCTCATTCATGCCAAATATTCTAGTGACTCCTCACAGTCAGTTACCTCTCATGCCTAGAAGAATAATGAACAGACTCTAGTTCTCAATGAAGTTCATCCTCATGCATCCAATCAACCTGATCAGAGGATCAAATTTTGCTCAATTTTCAAAGTGCTCGAAATGCGACGAAAATAGTGCTATTGCGTCTGTCTCGTCTTCCTGATTCCGGCGGTATATTTACTTTGTCAAATGGACGCCGTATGAAGAAGATATCGCGATCTATTCGCCAAGACAAATAGGAAAAAATTTGATGATGACTGTACCTGTTCGTACAGTCCGTACAATCCGTACGGTCTGATGTGGCAGGACCGTACAGACCATACGATGATGATGTGGCAGTTGTTTATTGGTTGATTGTTGGCGAGTCGGGTGTTGACACGTGTACGGTTGGTGGAAAATGATAGGAGGACACGTGGCCCAATCCATGGGTGCCACGTGTCCCCCCCATTGTTTGGTTTATATTGTTATATAAAATGTAATGGGAGTCCGCGGGGTTCAACCCCGGGACCTCCCCCACTATGTAAACCTTTATATAATCGTCCGACCAATGCACCCATGACATGTGACTTAACATGTAACCAAACGCATATGTTATAAAGTCGTATCAATGTATGAATGGGCGGGGGTCGGGCCGGGGCTTAGCCCTGGCCCGTGGTTGTTTGAAATGCTATGTGACCATGTCATAAAGCCCGACGAATGGCACGGGTATATAACCATAGTTTTCATATTGTATTATATATATCATATATACCGTTGTGTATAAGCGTGGGGTTGAAACATAACCCATGGGTTTTTGTTATATGACCAATGGTATAACATGCGCAGGAGTTCCAACGGTTAT
>JZKD02S2149152.1:0-16458 GCA_000966675.3 Picea glauca | reverse complement strand
CTGGGCCTGGAGGGTGAGTGACTGCAAGGAAGATGAAACCTTGATAGTTCCTGTAAACTATTGATGGGGATCATGCACCCAATAGGTATGTCAAGGAAAAAAAATGAGCCTGGATAAAAAAAAACAACCATGTGGGTACAAATCCACAAACTGCGCAGATAATTATCGCGCTAAGATTATGAAATTTTCCTAGAAATGTTTATGTAATGTTTTCGCATAAGACTATGATTAACGTGCTTGTTGTCCAAGAATTATTGAAAGCAGGTGACCAAGATTAAAGGTCTGAAAAAGGACCTGACTAAGGAAGAAGGATCAAGATTTCAAAAACAACTGAATAAGAAAGGCATGACAGGTGTTTTTGAGAAAGAACATTGTTGGTCCTTGACCAAGTTTTGAAGGATCTGGTCAAGTTTGACCTATTTTTGGACTTCGACAACCTGTCGAAGGAGGAGAGAAAGACGAAAAGGAAATCACAGATCTCGACCCATTTTTGGGTCATTTTTGGGTTTTGGGGATTATGTAATGGGCATGGGATGTCGGCCCATGGGTTTACCCATGTTTAGGCCTATTTTGTAATGTATATATAGATGTATAGTAAATATAGAGAGAGACGATCTATGTGAAATAAGGTTGATAAGATAAGTTCTAAGTGCAAGTATGGTTTGTAGATTCTTTGTGCATACTGTGAGAGACTTGCAAAGCTAGGTGCAAGGTATTGTAACAGGCAGTGAAGTGCTTTGTGTTGTAACGCAAGGAGGGAGGATCTAGTGAGGTGCGCAGATCTCATGTCCTAGGCAAAGTAGGGTTTTGAGGCTCTGTGCTTGTAACTGATTGACTGAAGGCAATAAAGAAGAAGAGTTGGTGGACATAGCCCCAGGGTGGGGGTGAACCACATAAACACTGTGTTGTTCCACTTTCTGCTTGTCTTGATGCATTTATAACTTCTCTTGCTAAGCGCTTTGATAGGGGTAGATAAATATTCTTATGCTTTGTGCTAATGATGTGTAAGAATGTTATATCTGACTTATATGAAGGTTATTAGTGCTTGATCTACTAGATATAACTTGTGTGTTTATGATAAAGTGCTTAAATACATCATATCTGAGTGAATGATGCGATGCTCTGTTCTATATGCTCAGTAGTTATTGGTTGAATATTGATGAATTGTTGATGCTAAGTGCTCTGTTAAGTTTTATAATCACAAATCAGTGTCCCAGCTAAGGTTGCAGACACTTGAGACCTGCAACCACCCCTGCCTCTACCTTGGGTGAGACTTCATCTGCTTCGCAGGTGTTGCCGAAAGGGCCAGTAGTTAGGGTTTTTTGGTGCGTTGTTGTAGCGTTGACCCCTGGGCCTACCCCTGTGCCAACAAATAGTTTCGTTGCCGGGACCTGAAACTGTGATTGCTGGGAACTGAAGAGAAGTTATGTGCATAGATCTACCGCTGAAGTGCGCAGTATTGAACCTGAAACTCTGAACTAAGAAAGAAAAAGCTTTGTGCAAAGATCCAACCTAAAATTGTGAAAGCTTTGTGTGTAGATCTATTGCTCTGGTGCACAATACTCTACTTAGTTTGACAAGATCTATGCTAAGGAAAAGAAGTCTGATATGAAGAAAAGAGGTAAGATCTGTAAGCTTTGTGCTCTAATACAGGAAAGAATAGTGAAAAGTTATAGATCTGAAGGCTTTGTGCTTTGTAGAAGTAATATTAGAGGAAATTTTTGTTGCAAAAGTATGAATCTAGGTATGTTTGATAGATTCTATCCTAGCTTGAAAACTATTGAAATAATGTAACTGCAAAGTGTATTCTAATTATTATTTGATATATTATTCATTAGATCAATCCCGATTGTGGATTGATCATGTTGGCTATTGTAAAGGACCAAATCCCCTTTTGCGGATTGGTCAAAATGTAATTGTAATAGGAAGAATAAGAAGTCAACCCCATAATATATTAAAGAGGCCCCAGAATATATTAAAGGTGGTTATAACCACCCAGATTGAGAAGTCGGCCCTGTTAGTGAAGAGACACTTCCACACATACCAGACTTGTATAAATAAGGAGGCTAGTGCCTCACTTAGACACACACCTCACTTGTTCATTGAGAGACAAGTTTCGGAATTGTAATTGGAGAAGAGAGAGAGAGAGTGGCGCATCTTTGGGAGAGGATATTTTGTATTAGCTTGAGTTATCTATTGGCATTGTATTGGCTATAAGGAAGTTTTGTTGGGTTTTCTTCCCCTAAAGGGTTTCCCGGGATAAATGTTGTGTCTCTTGTGATTGTGTATTTCTCAATGATCTTGTCTTATGTTGTTGTTATCTATTGAAATGCAAAGAACTATAATAATGGATTAAACATTAACATGGTATCAGAGCCAAGCTGAAGAGAGCATCTTTCACAAGAGAAAAATGAAAAATGTCATTGTTGTTGTACATGCAAATTAGGGCTTTTTGTTGGTGAAGTATTTCAGCCCTGAAACCATCTAGAAAAGTCTAGTATCTTGCTTCCGGCTTGATAGATGTGACGTAAATCCAGTCTAGTATCTTGCTTCCAACCTGATGGTTGTGATGTAAATCAAGACGATGTGATGAGACTAGTACTGTGCTTCCAGCTTGATAGTTGTGACGTAAAGTCAGTCTAATATCTTGCTTCCAGCTTGAGTGCTGTGACGTAAAGAAAGACGATGAGATGAGACTAGTACTGTGCTTCCAGCTTGAGAAGTTGTGATGTAAATCCAGTCTAGTATCTTACTTCCAGCTTGAGTGTTGTGATGTAAAGAAAGACGATGAGATGAGACTAGTGTTGTGCTTCTATATTGAGAAATTGTGACGTAAAGCCAGTCTAGTATCTTGCTTCCAGCTTGATTGTTGTGACGTAAAGAAAGAAGAGTATTGAGCTTCCAGCTTAACAGTTGTGATGTAAAGTCAGTCCTGTATTATGATGAGCCAGCCTCGTGTTGTGATGATGATGATGTATTAGTTTTATACTAATACATATCGATGCAGATGATGATTGCATTCCTTTGAGAATGACGATGTTGCTAATGAAGAAAACTTTTGATGATTTATAGATACACCAGTCAATGTTCCAAGATGATATTGATGATGTTGTCCTCTTGATGCTATTGATAATAAAGGCATCTCTCTCGTCTAATGTTGTTGAAGAATACCCCTCTTGTTAAGGGGGAGTGTTGAAATAATGTAACTGCAAAGTGTATTCTAATTATTATTTGATATATTATTCATTGGATCAATCCCCATTGTGGATTGATCACGTCGTCTATTGTAAAGGACTAAATCCCCTTTTAAGGATTGGTCAAAATGTAATTGTAATAGGCAGAATAAGAAGTCGGCCCCACAATATATTAAAGAGGCCCTAGAATATATTGAAGGTGGTTATAACCACCCAGATTGAGAAGTTGGCCCTGCCAGTGAAGAGACACTTCCACACGTGTCGAACTTGTATAAATAAGGAGGCTAGCGCCTCACTTAGAAACACACCTCACTTGCTCATTGAGAGACAAGTTTCGGAATTGTAGTTGGAGAAGAGAAAGAGAGAGAGAGTGGCACATCTTTGGGAGAGGATATTATGTATTAGATTAAGTTATCTCTTGGCATTGTATTGGCTATCTATAATAAGGAAGTTTTGTTGGGTTTTCTTCCCCTAGAGGGTTTCCCGGGATAAATGTTGTGTCTCTTGTGATTGTGTATTTCTCAGTGATCTTGTCTTATGTCATCGTTATCTATTGAAATGAAAAGAACTATAATAATGTCTTAAACATTAACAAAAACTAGGGTATTAATAGATGAAATAAGATTTGATATGAATAGTGAAAGATATGTTATACCTATGCATAGAAAGAATGTTTGGACTAACAAATGGATGCAGGATCCTAGAAAGAATTTTTTGCAAGATAGCTCCTATGAGCCTAGTGCGCAATATAGGAAAGGTTGTAGAAAACTTAAACAAAAGAGAGGAATAACCCTCTGTTACAGTTGCAGAAGATCGAGACATCTTTCTAAGGAATGCCCTACGAAAAGACCCAGTTGTCTTTGTTGTAAAGCTAAGATGGGAGGAATGAATCTGAATAAAGAAAACCCTAAGGTAGATCCATAAATAGCAGAACCCCAGAAACAATCAGAGAAAGTATTACTACAAATGAAAGAAACCCTGAATGACCACTGACATGTCTGATTATCAGAGATCTTCAAGTAAAAAGAATGCATTGACACAAGAATAAGAGACTTCAACATTGACTGTGTTCTAGATAAGAAAACACAGGTGAATATGATGACAAAGAGAACTTGGGAAGTTATAGGGAAGCCTGATATGATCCCTTCATTAGGAGGAATAGGGTTATTCAGAGGAAAGTTGATCAACCTATGTGGGAAGCTTGCTCACATACCTATGAATGTTAATGGAACTTCAACAGAAGAAGATTTTGAGATAATTAAATTTACTGAGGACAGTGCCCCATTTACCATGCTACTAGGAAAACCTTGGATTGACAGAGATCAAGCCAGAAGAAAGGAAGAAGAAGGTTTGGAACAGAAGAAACAAGAGTTAAAATATTTCATGGCTAGAAGGATCTCACACTTGATTGAAGAACAAGGGAACAGATCGGAGATATTTAACACTAGAGACTTGGATGTCGAAGTTGCAAGAACACTAGAGGATCCACAGAATATTGAAGTACATATCCCAGACAAAGAAGAAGTATTATCCCGGAACCCTAGGGAAGAATCTCAATAGCGCGAAGTGACTAGGTCAAAAGAAGACAAAAATTAGAATGGAAAAAGGAATATCGAGACGAAGCTCATTGGAAAGAAGGATAGAAATTTAAGTAAGAAGATATACAAGATCGATAAGTTGCAGAAGGCTCTAGAGGGAACCTCACAGAAGGAAAATTGGAGCTTCTCTAGGATATCAAAACAACGACACATGGCACTTCGCCATGGTGAATCAATATAGTCGTTGGGGACATTATAACCATTAGATCCATGCTACGAATGGATAGAAATCCATTTATGGCCAGCTAGCTCATCATCCGACTATTGGGACCATGCCATAATGGACAGAACTAAGTTAATGAAGGCCTCATATCCGTTGCAAGAAACTCGTTGTCGAGTTACCTATTTATCCTACTGCGCCACGCACCGAGAACACTTTTTCCAATTGAGAATTTGACCCCATAGACTAAGTTGAGTTTATACAATGATCATCATGCTTCTGCTCTCTATCTTGTTACTGTGTCTAAGCTACACCCCGAACCTAATATTTTTAACCTCGAGCGTGTATGTCGGACGAGTTGAGCGCTGCAGAAAAATTTGTTGAGGAAGTTTTGATCAACCTCATGACTGAAAGAGTCATGTTGATGTCTACAGGTATACAAGAATTATCCACGAGAGGACTGCCAGCCTCTCCATCCACTGCTCGGGGAGAAGGACCATCCCGGTCATCCGATGAGAAGCAAACTAAGAACAGGGATGACTTAGCGAATGCTAAATTGATCTTGACCATCTTACCCACCTATATACCACCTCTGAGCAGTGTTGTAAACTACGACAGTGTACCTAGATATTTTGAGTACGCCTTGGTCACGACGTACCTCTCAAAGGGGATACGCGCGGTGCGAGCAGACCAATATAAGATCGCAGCGTTGAATTTTAGCAACTTCAACCTCGGAGATCGCAAAGTCTACAACATATTAGCCCCACATAATTATATGACTAGAACAAAAGGGAAAAACTCAAAGGTAATTCCCCAAGCATGGACCCATAACCTCGCGCAGTCCACCCTACTCAACGTCATAAAAATTCCCCACTTCGAAAGACACTAAGAGGTGAATGCATTTGTCAAGCTGTTGTTGTTTTGTTACCATGGAAGATATTTGTGGCTAAACCATCGTATCACAATTGATCTGATCTTGATCAATCGGATCACGGGTTTGAGTATGCAAGGACCCGACCCACAAGATTTATATCCTAGAAAATCCATGGATCGCACTCTCGCAAAAAGGATCAAGGACACTTATGGTGATGTCGAGAAGGGCACACGAAGCTACAAGGTATCCTCTATTCAAAATGGAGCAGTGTGCCTCACCTTTCAATTGATTGCAGGGAAGTTAGTACGCAAGAACCGACCCACCCAAGTGACTAGTTTTGTAGTCGACCTTGCAGGGAAGTGCGCGGAGGGCATACAAATGAATTGGGTGAAGTACCTACTGAACCAGTTGGAACTTGACTGCAGAGAAGCGCAAGATCAAGTATATGAATTCCATTCTAGTTGGAACTTGACTGCAGAGAAGCGCAAGATCAAGTATATGAATTCCATTCTAGTTGGCTCTTGATCTTGATCGCTTTCATTGCCTGGGAGATGCCAGAAGGTGCAACCTTCCAGGACATCGAGCCTTTCGAACCATTGGTCGCGAAGTTCAGTACATTTTGGTACTCAAGTGACATGAATAAGCAATGGTAGTCAAATGTCATGTTCCATACATACTACAATCAACTAAAGATATCCATACAGTTCGAGCCTCGCATGACGTCGAACATTATACACCGATTCGGGCCTTTGATGAAGTTCAATGCTGATCGACATTTCATTTATATCATAGCGCGAGCCGATGAGCATAAGAAACAACTTCAATCCTACTATAAGTTGACGGAGGAGGACTTAGAGGAGATTACTAAGGAATGGTCCATTAACCTCCTTATTCCATCCGATCTTGCGGAGATATCCGACATCAACAGCCCAGAAGCTGTGCAAGATACACCCGGACCTAGAAAAACAAAGAAGACTGACAAAGTACAAGATTTAAGCAGTGCCTTGGTGAAGATTGCTTCCATGTCACCATAGAAAGGGGGTGATGGTGAAGAGATAGATGGCATAGAAGTTTAACAGAGGAAAGGAGAAGTAACACCACCCAGAGACGAGGAGGACCCCTCGAAGAAAAGGAAGGTTTCCCCCCTAAAACCTTCCTCCTGGAAGAGATCAAAAGCCCCTATAACTAAGATGCAGACCGTCCTCACCTGTGATGATTTCGATTTCATCATAGCAGCCCTGAACGATGCTTCACTGGAGATAGCAGAGAAGTAAGAAGCTAAGCAGGAGGAGATGTATAATAGAATTGAGCTCAAACTCCAAGGGGTGCAGCAGGCACTACAGTCAAGTCGCACAATCTCCACTGCGCCTTTGCCATTGGGAACACTGGAACCGGGAGATGAGCCAGCCCAACTCCACCGACTAGCTGATATAGTTGAAGCTCGCCTTCGACGAGCACAAGAGGAAATAGCATAAGCCACCTAGGCTTTGGTACAAGTACAGGGAGTACTTGTAGAACAGCGTTGAGCTGCCGAACAGGAAAAGAGTACTCTCCAAGCTAAGTTCGATGAAGAAAAGGCATAGCTATAGCAAGGAAAGGAATAGTTGCTCGTCGAGCAACTCAAAGTGAAGGAAGCGTTCAATAGACCATTGTGCTTTGTGACTGTCGTAGAAGTAAAGGTAGAGGATCAAGTCACAAAGCAAGTAGCGCAACTTGAAGAAGTGATCTAGCAGCTGCAGCAATGCATCACAAACCTAGAACTATGCACTGTTCTTGAGACCCCACAAGAAGTAAAGGACCAAAGAGAAGCAACTTCTAGGAGCACAGTTGAAAGGCTAAAGGCCCTTACCTTAGAATTCAAGAAATTCATTGATCATAGTGCCCAGACATATTAGAAACTTACCGAAAACCCAGAGTTGTAGGCACTGGAGTCGCAGCTCCAGGAAGCGAAGCAACAAGCATAAACACTACAGGCACAGCTGAAAGCCCTGACAATTGTGGAGAGAATGAAGAGATCTCAAGAGCAGTGAATCACCCAGTAGCAGATCCATGCTATCCAAAGCATAGTTATGGAAGTAACTCAGAGATTCTGACTTGTACAAGAAAAGGATTACCAATTGTTCTTAGAGGTCAAGAGCCAGGGAGCAGCATTGGAGCAGGTTAGCACCACAGCAGAACACCGCCTGGAAGGACCTATGAATGATGCAGTCATTCAAGAATTTGTTGAACAAGAGCTTGTAGCACAGCATCAATTTGAAGAAGTTCGAGAAAATCTCTAAACGTTCGAAGCAGAACTTCCTATATCAAAGTGACTAGGGACGAGTCACAGGTGAGTGTTGGGGGCCTATTGGCCCTTGACCAAGTTTTGAGGGATCTAGTCAAGTTTGACCTATTTTCAGACTTTGAAAGCCTATCGAAGGAGGAACGCAAGACGAAGCGAAGATCACGGATCTCGGCCCATTTTTGGGTCCTTTTTGGGTTTTTCAGATTATGTAACGGGCATGGGATGTCGGCCCATGGGTTTACCCATGTTTAGGCCTATTTTGTAATGTATATATAGATGTCTATGCAATATAGAGAGAGACGATCTATGTGATGTAAGGTTTATAAGCTAAGTGCTAAGTGCAAGTATGGTTTGTATATGCTCTGTGCATACTGTGAGAGACTTGCAGATTTAGGTGCAAGGTATTATAATAGGAAGTGAAGTGCTTTGTGTTATAACATAAGGAGGGAGGATCTAGAGAGGTGCGCAGATCTCCTGTACTAGGCGAAGTAGGGTTTTGAGGCTCTGTTCTTGTAACTGAATGACTGAAGGAAATAAATAAGAAGAGTTGGTGGACATAGCCCTAGGGTGGGGGTGAACCACGTAAACACTGTGTTGTTTCGCTTTGTGCTTGTCTTGATGCATTTATAACTTCTCTTGCTAAGTGCTTTGATAGGGATAGATAAATATGCTTATGCTTTTTGCTAATGATGTGTAAGAATGTTAGATCTGACTTATATGAAGGTGCTTAGTGCTTGATCTACTAGATATAACCTTCATGTTTATGATAAAGTGCTTAAATACATCAGATCTGAGTGAATGATGTGATGTTATGTTCTATCTGCGCAGTAGTTATTGGTTGAATATTGATGAACTATTGATGCTAAGTTCTCTATTAAGTATTATAATCACAGATCATTGTCCCAGCTAAGGTTGCAGACACTTGAGTCCTGCAACAACCCCTGCCTCTACCGCAAGTGAAACTTCATCTGCTTTACAGGTGTTGTCGAAAGGTCCGGTATTGTTGGTGCGTTGTTGCAGTGTTGAACCCTAGGTATGCCCCTATGCCAACAAACACCGAGGACGATGTTCCTTTAAGGGGAAGGGAATTGTAACACCCCTATTTCCCCCATCTTGTAATTAAGCATAAAATAGAATTACCATGATAAGGCATGTGGACAATGTAAATGTATTATTGTTAAACTGCCCATAACTGATTGTTAGGGGGTGAAGCCTTGAAGTACAAGCCATGATATCTCTAGAGGAAAGAAATCAGTTAATGAANAGAAGATCAGGACATCTTGCTAAGGAATGCCCTACGAAAAGACCCAGTTGTCTTTTTTGTAAAGATATGGACCACGAAGTGTTGGATTGCCCTAGAATGATTGCTAAGATGGGAGGAATGAATCTGAATAAAGAAAACCCTAAGGTAGATCCATAAATAGCAGAACCCCAGAAAGAATCAGAGAAAGTATTACTACAAATGAAAGAAACCCTGAATGACCACTGACATGTCCGATTATCAGATATCTTCAAGTAAAAAGAATGCATTGACACAAGAATAGGAGACTTCAACATTGACTGTGTTCTAGATAAGAAAACACAGGTGAATATGATGACAAAGAGAACTTGGAAAGCTATAGGGAAGCCTGATATGATCCCTTCATTAGGAGGAATAGGGTTATTCAGAGGAAAGTTGATCAACCTATGTGGGAAGCTCGCTCACATACCTATGAATGTTAATGGAACTTCGACAGAAGAAGATTTTGAGATAATTAAATTTACTGAGGACAGTGCCCCATTTACCATGCTACTAGGAAAACCTTGGATTGACAGAGATCAAGCCAGAAGAAAGGAAGAAGAAGGTTTGGAACAGAAGAAACAAGAGTTAAAATATTTCATGGCTAGAAGGATCTCACACTTGATTGAAGAACAAGGGAACAGATCGGAGATATTTAACACTAGAGACTTGGATGTCGAAGTTGCAAGAACACTAGAGGATCCACAGAATATTGAAGTACATATCCCAGACAAAGAAGAAGTATTATCCCGGAACCCTAGGGAAGAATCTCAATAGCGCGAAGTGACTAGGTCAAAAGAAGACAAAAATTAGAATGGAAAAAGGAATATCGAGACGAAGCTCATTGGAAAGAAGGATAGAAATTTAAGTAAGAAGATATACAAGATCGATAAGTTGCAGAAGGCTCTAGAGGGAACCTCACAGAAGGAAAATTGGAGCTTCTCTAGGATATCAAAACAACGACACATGGCACTTCGCCATGGTGAATCAATATAGTCGTTGGGGACATTATAACCATTAGATCCATGCTACGAATGGATAGAAATCCATTTATGGCCAGCTAGCTCATCATCCGACTATTGGGACCATGCCATAATGGACAGAACTAAGTTAATGAAGGCCTCATATCCGTTGCAAGAAACTCGTTGTCGAGTTACCTATTTATCCTACTGCGCCACGCACCGAGAACACTTTTTCCAATTGAGAATTTGACCCCATAGACTAAGTTGAGTTTATACAATGATCATCATGCTTCTGCTCTCTATCTTGTTACTGTGTCTAAGCTACACCCCGAACCTAATATTTTTAACCTCGAGCGTGTATGTCGGACGAGTTGAGCGCTGCAGAAAAATTTGTTGAGGAAGTTTTGATCAACCTCATGACTGAAAGAGTCATGTTGATGTCTACAGGTATACAAGAATTATCCACGAGAGGACTGCCAGCCTCTCCATCCACTGCTCGGGGAGAAGGACCATCCCGGTCATCCGATGAGAAGCAAACTAAGAACAGGGATGACTTAGCGAATGCTAAATTGATCTTGACCATCTTACCCACCTATATACCACCTCTGAGCAGTGTTGTAAACTACGACAGTGTACCTAGATATTTTGAGTACGCCTTGGTCACGACGTACCTCTCAAAGGGGATACGCGCGGTGCGAGCAGACCAATATAAGATCGCAGCGTTGAATTTTAGCAACTTCAACCTCGGAGATCGCAAAGTCTACAACATATTAGCCCCACATAATTATATGACTAGAACAAAAGGGAAAAACTCAAAGGTAATTCCCCAAGCATGGACCCATAACCTCGCGCAGTCCACCCTACTCAACGTCATAAAAATTCCCCACTTCGAAAGACACTAAGAGGTGAATGCATTTGTCAAGCTGTTGTTGTTTTGTTACCATGGAAGATATTTGTGGCTAAACCATCGTATCACAATTGATCTGATCTTGATCAATCGGATCACGGGTTTGAGTATGCAAGGACCCGACCCACAAGATTTATATCCTAGAAAATCCATGGATCGCACTCTCGCAAAAAGGATCAAGGACACTTATGGTGATGTCGAGAAGGGCACACGAAGCTACAAGGTATCCTCTATTCAAAATGGAGCAGTGTGCCTCACCTTTCAATTGATTGCAGGGAAGTTAGTACGCAAGAACCGACCCACCCAAGTGACTAGTTTTGTAGTCGACCTTGCAGGGAAGTGCGCGGAGGGCATACAAATGAATTGGGTGAAGTACCTACTGAACCAGTTGGAACTTGACTGCAGAGAAGCGCAAGATCAAGTATATGAATTCCATTCTAGTTGGAACTTGACTGCAGAGAAGCGCAAGATCAAGTATATGAATTCCATTCTAGTTGGCTCTTGATCTTGATCGCTTTCATTGCCTGGGAGATGCCAGAAGGTGCAACCTTCCAGGACATCGAGCCTTTCGAACCATTGGTCGCGAAGTTCAGTACATTTTGGTACTCAAGTGACATGAATAAGCAATGGTAGTCAAATGTCATGTTCCATACATACTACAATCAACTAAAGATATCCATACAGTTCGAGCCTCGCATGACGTCGAACATTATACACCGATTCGGGCCTTTGATGAAGTTCAATGCTGATCGACATTTCATTTATATCATAGCGCGAGCCGATGAGCATAAGAAACAACTTCAATCCTACTATAAGTTGACGGAGGAGGACTTAGAGGAGATTACTAAGGAATGGTCCATTAACCTCCTTATTCCATCCGATCTTGCGGAGATATCCGACATCAACAGCCCAGAAGCTGTGCAAGATACACCCGGACCTAGAAAAACAAAGAAGACTGACAAAGTACAAGATTTAAGCAGTGCCTTGGTGAAGATTGCTTCCATGTCACCATAGAAAGGGGGTGATGGTGAAGAGATAGATGGCATAGAAGTTTAACAGAGGAAAGGAGAAGTAACACCACCCAGAGACGAGGAGGACCCCTCGAAGAAAAGGAAGGTTTCCCCCCTAAAACCTTCCTCCTGGAAGAGATCAAAAGCCCCTATAACTAAGATGCAGACCGTCCTCACCTGTGATGATTTCGATTTCATCATAGCAGCCCTGAACGATGCTTCACTGGAGATAGCAGAGAAGTAAGAAGCTAAGCAGGAGGAGATGTATAATAGAATTGAGCTCAAACTCCAAGGGGTGCAGCAGGCACTACAGTCAAGTCGCACAATCTCCACTGCGCCTTTGCCATTGGGAACACTGGAACCGGGAGATGAGCCAGCCCAACTCCACCGACTAGCTGATATAGTTGAAGCTCGCCTTCGACGAGCACAAGAGGAAATAGCATAAGCCACCTAGGCTTTGGTACAAGTACAGGGAGTACTTGTAGAACAGCGTTGAGCTGCCGAACAGGAAAAGAGTACTCTCCAAGCTAAGTTCGATGAAGAAAAGGCATAGCTATAGCAAGGAAAGGAATAGTTGCTCGTCGAGCAACTCAAAGTGAAGGAAGCGTTCAATAGACCATTGTGCTTTGTGACTGTCGTAGAAGTAAAGGTAGAGGATCAAGTCACAAAGCAAGTAGCGCAACTTGAAGAAGTGATCTAGCAGCTGCAGCAATGCATCACAAACCTAGAACTATGCACTGTTCTTGAGACCCCACAAGAAGTAAAGGACCAAAGAGAAGCAACTTCTAGGAGCACAGTTGAAAGGCTAAAGGCCCTTACCTTAGAATTCAAGAAATTCATTGATCATAGTGCCCAGACATATTAGAAACTTACCGAAAACCCAGAGTTGTAGGCACTGGAGTCGCAGCTCCAGGAAGCGAAGCAACAAGCATAAACACTACAGGCACAGCTGAAAGCCCTGACAATTGTGGAGAGAATGAAGAGATCTCAAGAGCAGTGAATCACCCAGTAGCAGATCCATGCTATCCAAAGCATAGTTATGGAAGTAACTCAGAGATTCTGACTTGTACAAGAAAAGGATTACCAATTGTTCTTAGAGGTCAAGAGCCAGGGAGCAGCATTGGAGCAGGTTAGCACCACAGCAGAACACCGCCTGGAAGGACCTATGAATGATGCAGTCATTCAAGAATTTGTTGAACAAGAGCTTGTAGCACAGCATCAATTTGAAGAAGTTCGAGAAAATCTCTAAACGTTCGAAGCAGAACTTCCTATATCAAAGTGACTAGGGACGAGTCACAGGTGAGTGTTGGGGGCCTATTGGCCCTTGACCAAGTTTTGAGGGATCTAGTCAAGTTTGACCTATTTTCAGACTTTGAAAGCCTATCGAAGGAGGAACGCAAGACGAAGCGAAGATCACGGATCTCGGCCCATTTTTGGGTCCTTTTTGGGTTTTTCAGATTATGTAACGGGCATGGGATGTCGGCCCATGGGTTTACCCATGTTTAGGCCTATTTTGTAATGTATATATAGATGTCTATGCAATATAGAGAGAGACGATCTATGTGATGTAAGGTTTATAAGCTAAGTGCTAAGTGCAAGTATGGTTTGTATATGCTCTGTGCATACTGTGAGAGACTTGCAGATTTAGGTGCAAGGTATTATAATAGGAAGTGAAGTGCTTTGTGTTATAACATAAGGAGGGAGGATCTAGAGAGGTGCGCAGATCTCCTGTACTAGGCGAAGTAGGGTTTTGAGGCTCTGTTCTTGTAACTGAATGACTGAAGGAAATAAATAAGAAGAGTTGGTGGACATAGCCCTAGGGTGGGGGTGAACCACGTAAACACTGTGTTGTTTCGCTTTGTGCTTGTCTTGATGCATTTATAACTTCTCTTGCTAAGTGCTTTGATAGGGATAGATAAATATGCTTATGCTTTTTGCTAATGATGTGTAAGAATGTTAGATCTGACTTATATGAAGGTGCTTAGTGCTTGATCTACTAGATATAACCTTCATGTTTATGATAAAGTGCTTAAATACATCAGATCTGAGTGAATGATGTGATGTTATGTTCTATCTGCGCAGTAGTTATTGGTTGAATATTGATGAACTATTGATGCTAAGTTCTCTATTAAGTATTATAATCACAGATCATTGTCCCAGCTAAGGTTGCAGACACTTGAGTCCTGCAACAACCCCTGCCTCTACCGCAAGTGAAACTTCATCTGCTTTACAGGTGTTGTCGAAAGGTCCGGTATTGTTGGTGCGTTGTTGCAGTGTTGAACCCTAGGTATGCCCCTATGCCAACAAACACCGAGGACGATGTTCCTTTAAGGGGAAGGGAATTGTAACACCCCTATTTCCCCCATCTTGTAATTAAGCATAAAATAGAATTACCATGATAAGGCATGTGGACAATGTAAATGTATTATTGTTAAACTGCCCATAACTGATTGTTAGGGGGTGAAGCCTTGAAGTACAAGCCATGATATCTCTAGAGGAAAGAAATCAGTTAATGAATAAAGGACCAATGGTTGAATCATCAACCACCCCCATGAATGGAAACATGGTCTAGCTGCAAGATGTTATCTCAAATACCACAGATACCTATAGACCCGATCTTACTTCTAACAGAAGGAACAAGACAGGTCAAAAAAACTTCTAGAGGAAGGAAGGTAACATACATACGGAAAAATGGAAAGAGAGGAGACACATGACGAGAGCACAAGCTCGTAAGGGAGATGTGCAAACCCAAAGGAAGTTTCGAGAACACGGCCTGAAGGACCCGAACGGGAGCTTGATGCTGAGGAAGCATCTGATAAACCTCGCAGGGTCGTTGTGACAGAGAGATATTCTCTGAGAGATGGCACAAATTCCCTATCGACATCATGGCTTGGCACGGGGGTTACCTGAGTGCTAATAATGAATGCCTCTGAGCCTATGGTTGGGTGGAAAGGCGCACACCCACAGTCAGTTGGTTAGATGCAACTTGTAATAAACAAGTATTCTCATACCCTGCGAAATTACGTTGTAATTATGAAATGAAATAGGATATACTGTGAAGGACCCAGGGATGTGTATGTTTGCTTGATGGTTATAATGTATCTCTTTATTCTTGTTTAAATTGTGTATTTAAGAAAGTATGGATTGGACATGTTTTGTATTCATAAATTCTTTCACCCTGTGTTGGATTAAACTAGATCCACGAACTGTGAGTTCATCGACCTTGGGCATAATTTCACGTACGCATGTCGACACTCCTAGTCATTATGAGTCCCTTGGAGGAGGGAGTGTGTTAAATATCAGGAGAGATAGTGCATGTATTCACAGGCTCTCTGCGAGGCAGGCAGAGACTGAGAACCACTCAAGTTCTAGATTTGAGGAATGAGTGTAAGGGGTGCACGAAAGGATTCTTCCAAGCGTTAAGTTCAAGAGAAAGAGCGTAAATCTCTTAAGCCCTTCAGAACTAACAAATCTCAGGAAAAGTAGCGAGGTTGAAGTATCTAAAGGGAAGGTTCCCTTGTTTGGAAGACGAATGGACAAAATCTGTTCGGAAGAAGCCGCGGTCTGGTGTCACCATTGGATATGGAAAAGAGTGTGGGAGTTAACCCTTGGAGTCATTCGGACTTCGTTGGTTCAGCGAACTGAGCAATTTCTTCATAAGGGAGGTAAAATCCCTGAATTCCCGAACTTAACTCTGAAACTTAGATCTAAGGATGCCCTAGAACCGTCCCGACCGTTAGATCTAGGAGGTAGACGATAGTCAAGTTACCAGAACTACTCATGACTTAAGAATCTGACAACGAAGATGGATGTGAGCCGTTTAACAGGAGGAGATGCCATCACAGTCATCAGATCGACTCAAATACTCACTGGAGTTACCGAATTAAACACTAGTCGTTTGATTTAATCGACAGTTGGGAATCATTGTGGAGTGCGAAGTTGAATTTAATGGACCTTCTAGTTCACGGACTGCAATCAACTCACGTCATTGATCTCATTTGGGATGGAATATCGATGACTAGGATCAGACCAGAGTCAAGCGATGTTAAGGTCCTAACCCGCACATGGGTAGATCAATGTATTAGGATGTAATAAAGGTCAATATTAATAAGACCTTTCAATAAAAGAGAATTAGGCGGATGTAAGAAGACCTAATAGAAGCTTCCGCTTCTAGAAGGATCTTCCTCTAG